>OV815271.1:62175539-62710539 GCA_929108145.2 Limnephilus rhombicus
GTAACACGTTCTTCAGAATTAATTAAAATGAACGCGGCAGAAAGGTCGAATCTCCAGGCCTGCTAGGGTGAATTCGACCGTACGTTCGTACGCCATGCCGCGGCGTATATTTGTTTACACCAAAGATATTGAAATATAAGTAGATGTGCTATCTGCTGTTTTTACTATGTGGGTCTGCGCTTCCGGGTGTCGCCGATATTGTTTACCAATTAACAAATAAACTAAAAGAACAAATAATTAACGAATAAACCAAACGAACGTTAAACTAAATGAACGAATTCTTTCCTTATTCAAAATATATTGTTAACCAATATTAATGCACATTTTCAAAAAATCAACGAAATGAACAAATTCTTTTTGTATGAAAACTACGCTAATTAGCGCGTAGTCCGGCGACAGTTGCGCGGACACCATAGCATATCTCTTCTGTATTTGAATATCTTTGGTTTACACACTTTCTTCACTTACGTCGTTAAGATTCCCACATTATTTTTCTTCTTTTCTTTGGTACGGCAAATTCGATAGTAGGTCCGTCCTATACACGGTCGCGAGTTGCAATTTGTATACACGGCTTCTTTACTTACGTCGTTAAGATTCTGAATATATTTTAGGGTATATTGTCGTCTTAGGTAATTTACAAATAATTACCAAAGGCTAATCAGTGGTTTTGGTAAAAATAGGAGCGTGACAAGTAGAAAACCCACTCTTATATAATATATTACCATAACTTGACTAGTGTGGTAAATACAATACGCGTGATAAGGGCATTTGCAGAAAATAAACTGACAGTATAAAAGTAGTCCAAGAGAGAGAGAGCAGAGCTCCGGCTAGGCTAAGGTCCTCCTATTTGTTCGATTTCTATTGCATTTTTTAAAGGTATTTGCAAATTTGATTACAATTTAGATCAGTTAGGACCTAACCGCTATGTGTAAAATTGCACGCGGTTAGTGCAGTTCCCGGTACTAATACTTTAGCAGCTGGTGGCACCTATCGTCAGTTAGTTGCCTGTAAGCGAATGTAAGCAGGCAATTGTCGCTAATTATAATTATTATTGCAATGGTGTCGGGCGGCAGGAAACGTTGCTTATATCCTCGCAGAGGGCCAGGACATGCGACAATTCAACACGGAAATGATTAAATAATGACAAAACAACATTGAAGACAATATAGATCAATTCGGCAATATAGATCAATACAATATACGACGAGTACACGAAGCCAGAGTTAAGCTAGCTTCTCAGAAACTGGGCGTACTGTAGTATAAAATCTGTGCTTAAAAATTTGGCTGCTTATGGATTATTTTTTTTTTAATATAATTATGTGTTAGCAATCATCAGCAACAGTAATTATTTAGGTAATTATGTATCACTCATCATCAACAACTATACGTATATTATCTAAAATATAACAGATTACTAACACAAAGGTACAAAAGATTAACTGTTGAATAGGTACTAGTCTGTGATACTCCAGTTGCCGACGTCAAATCATACAAGTCATTTATGCTTAAAAGTTAAAAAGAATAAGTAAAATAATTTAAAATACGGAATAAAATCATCCATGATGTCGTAATAAATATTAAACTTGCACACTTTACAAATACTCTGTAAATCTACTAATAAAGATTCCAATTAAAAATAATGAAAACTATTTATTATTTCAAATTTAAAAATTTGTCGTTATTTGTCATTTGCGAAATGAAGGTGCACGTATGTATAAATCAAATTACGAACCGAATGAATAGGACACCATGTAAGTACAGCCTCAAAAGGGTGTCGTAAAACTTGCCTCTCTTCTAACTAGTTACAATAAGTGGGCGTAAGCAAGACAGAGAGCCTTATCGGGTTAGTGGGCGTCGCTTGACGTTCACCAATACATCAATACTAAGCATTTTTATTGCTTCCAACTTAAGTTGTTTTACCTATACAGCGCCCGTAGATTTTTAATAGGACACAACTGCTAACCCTGTACAATTCTAAACGCTTCGTTAGTTGAACTCCGTTTATTAATAAGGCAGTCGTTTTGTGAAACGGACGACATTATCCAAAAACTGAGTATATTGACAATTAACCGAAACTTATCTGATACTATGAAGTTCGGGCTAAAATTTATCAATCGTAGGTCGGAATATCTCTTACCAATTATTGTTGACCGTGATCGCAAATATTGATAACTGACCAAAGATGACGGGTTTGGTCAATATCGTATCAATGTAGGGTTTTATCGATCGACCATGCAAGATGTCCAGATCCTCGTTTGTTGGTTGTAATACCCCAAGTTCCAGATTTAGTAACACTTGAGCGGGTGGATTAGTGCTGGGAAAGCAGAGAAGGGGGAGCAGTACCTGTAGCAGTCAGCTAGCTGCTAACTACCTGCTTCAAGAATTACATAGTTCCTACCCGAAATCTCTACATATTATAAATTAAAGTCCCCCGCGTCGTCTGTCTGTCTGTCTGTTCGCGATAAACTCGAAAACTACTGAACGGATTTTCATGCGGTTTTCACCAATAGATAGAGTGTTTTGTGAGGAAGGTTTAGGTATGTAATTTGTCAAGGATTTGTGTAAAATGGTTGAAATATCACGATAATTGTTAGAAGTGTCGAAAAAAATCGAGCCGCCTGGTAGCTTTCATCGAAAACGCTGCCTAACCCATTTGGGATATAACAAAACAATGCATGGTGGGATATTCCTCTTTTATAGATCTATAAAAAAGTCCGCGAAGGCATATATCTATCTTTTAAGGATAGCTTACTATACCCATTTCTATCTTCTAAAAAAATGTGTCACGTACATTGCGGTAATCGAAAAGTTATTTAGACGGATACAGTATTAGTCATTATTAATTTAAATACGTTAGTTACCTCAAGCATTTCATGCACATTATTATAATCGTTCACACCATCTCTACGTATTATATTATAAATAAAATTCCTCCGCGGCATCTGTCTGTCTCTTCGCGATAAACTCAAAGACGGCGGTGCTTATAAAGGTTGGACAACCATCCAGTAAATGACGTTGCGTTTTATTAGCCACAGCAACGCGTGGCCGGGTCAGCTAGTAATATAAATATATTAATGCTCATAATGAATATTGCATGGTCGCTACACGTTTGCCTGAGAAAACTATTGGTCTCTCGTTACATTTTGGATCTCGGAACTCTGGCTTACGAGTTATCGAGTTAACTTGTGTGATAAGTGATAACGAATTTTGACGGACTGCGACGTGATGTGAATCATCTTTATTTATTAGTTTATCTATCACCTTTTGGTTAACTTAATTTTCAATCTCTACTTGTCCATTATGTAAACTCTTATTTTAAATTCAAATCGACTGGCGCCCTTTAATCTAAATTTCAACCATCCTCAATAGATTCTTAATTTAACCTAAAACATGTGATAACTGTTTTCTTAGAGCAGTTACCATGACCTGAGGTATATTTAATTATTTTATAGAGTCATATTCAATCCTATCTGATATTATATTTGAAACTTGAAATTATTAAAAACATATTCTTTAATTATGCGTTTTATTTCAGATACAAAATGGTTGATTAATTTGTACTATCTTTATTCACTGAGCAATCGCCATTACATGTTTAATTATCTTACATTTAATCATACACACATAAATTATATATACCAAGCATACATTTAATAACATTACCCACCCTGTAGGGAACAGTAGGCTTAGAGGTGTGAGATTAGTTGGAGGCGAACTAATAAAATGTCATAAGTGCAATTTGAGGCGAGAAAACACGAGACAAAGAGAAAACACGGTATATATATATATATATATATTAATACTCATTATTATTATTAACCGTTTACCGTTAACACGCGTCTAGACAATAATCTCACACGAATCAAAGTTCACAATAGTCCCTATGCACATCACATGCAACGTGAGTCATTTCGAAAATATAAATACATTCAATGAGATAATTGTAATACATTTCATAAATTATATTTGGACTTGAGACTCGGGGGAAGGTACAGGTTTATAATCCACTTGGAAAGAAGCGAGTACTTCCGAGAAAATTGACAATAATTATGTTCAAGGTGATATTATTGTTGAAAATCACGTGTTTTAATTTGCGGTTGAAGCGATCCATTAGACCCGAATATTACAAAAAAATACGACATTGAATCGTTAATATTTTTTTATTATTTATGAGCCGAATTCACGTATATAGCATTCATAGGAGTAAAATAATACATTATGTAAGAATGTGATTATCGCCGAATATTGAAAACAGCTGATCGAGCGGTGCTTATATTAAATTCCACAAATTCATGACGCCATAGCACCGGAAATCGTTAAATTATCCTATTATAATATTATAAAGGCGAAAGTTTGTATGGATGTATGTTTGTAACTCTTTCACGCAAAAAATACTGAATGGACTTTAAAAATTCTTTCACTAATAGAAAGCTACATTATTTGCGATTAATATAGGCTGTACATATTGGAAAGCTCTGGTGTTAGAATGAGCTCTGGCTCGTATATAAGTAATTATTTGACGTGCGCTGTCATTTTGTTATTTATTTAGGTTACTATGGAGATCCCGGTGCACCGGTTCAAGTACGTGATTTTTTTTTTATGTTTGTATTTCACAAGGATTACAGCTGCTCCCGTCTGGAGTCAGTGAGACTATGGCATCCCTAATTGGGAATGTTGTGAAGCTGAAGGTAGTGGGGAGGTGAAGGAGATGGAGAAGAGGGAGGTGGGGAAGAACCTGGTTATTCAGATCTGGTCACCAAACACGGCTAAAGCTATTTCAAGCAACGTTTCAATTCTGAATTGTGGTCTTACACCAGGGCGATAATTAGGGTATCTTTCACTCTGGAACGTTCCGCAAATATACCTATATTATTTTGAATTAATTAATTGTGATATAATACAAATTAATAAAAAAAAATACTTGCGCAGGCCGGGATTCGGTCCCGCGACCTTCGAATTGCGAGTCAAGAGCCCTACCCCTCGACGGACACGACCGGAACACCCCTTCATAGTTGATGCTGGTTTAATGAGAACGGGTAGCTTCTTCGACTCGTTTTTGTGCAAGTAGGCTCGTACGTTAAATGTGCTATCGGCATCTGTTTTCCTCCTTCAAGACCTGCATTAATAAATCCCTTCGACCAGCCCCTCCCTGAATGCGCCTCACAACGCTGCCCAACCGGGTGGCGATATAGTTCCCCTGCCCTTACACAGTACAGATGGGGGCGCTCTTGTGAGATGTTACATTAAGGCGGTACACAACCCTAATAATTTTTGTTTGCTCAATACTCACATTTTAATCATTTCCGGCGAATTCGTAACTGTAATACCCCTTTTATCACAACAGAACACTGAGGATGTAAGTTCTTTATATTTAAGATTAATAAAAACAATACCTTACCGTGTGATCTATAGCTAACAATTCCTCAAATTTTTCATTTTCTAATAATTCTCTAACTTCTCCATCTTCTTCTTGTAACCCAATCTAACTACAAGTATATCATTTTCTTATTATAGAAGATCTGTGTGCATAGTATTAAGAGCAGGCAAAACATAATATATCTTTATTTACTATCTAAGCAGCATTATTTGTATAAGATTGATTAGTGTGAACTATACACGGTGTCCGGAAACTCGTAGTACAAGCGGGAAACTGGTAAATCTACATCACATTTGGAGTCGATTTGTGATATAACTTTTTTGATTTGAGCTTTCGTTTTCGAGTAAATCGGGTTCGAATTTGGAATTTTTTTTAGTTAAATTTGAAAAAAAAAATCACTAGGGGGTTGATTTCAGCTGTGTTATGTCTTATAAAATGCATTGTAGGGTAAACCGGGTTCAATTTTTTTTTAACCCTTTAGTAGCCGAAAAATGGAAAAATAGAAAAAAATATATATTAAAATCGAAATGCTCAGATCGAAAAAAATAAGTTTTTTGGGTTCTCTACGTGATGTAGATCCACCAGTTACCCGCTTGTACTACGAGTTTCCGAACACGTTGTATATCAATAATGCCTTAATATACTAATAATAACTTATTTTTTCCAATAATTCTTTATCTTCTTCACCTTATTCTTGTAATCCAATATAACTACATATACTCTCTTATTGTAGAAGAATTTGTGTGCACAGTATCAATTAGTGAAAAATTTCAACCTATACTAATGAATGTATATCCGCAAACTGTAAACTTCACCCACCATAACACAGGGTCATCCCTAGCATGGAGGGTGAAATATCACAAAAAAACTATATGTACTTTCGATAATTCATGTATTAAATGAATAAAATAAATAAAATAAATTAATTTATTTTACGTACAACGATTTAAAAAGTTTATAACCCGTTTTTCAACTATAAAGTTAGCGGTAAACACCAGATTTTATTTTTCCAGACGATGAATTAATAACTTCGGGAGTGCGACATGGAGACACATTATAAATATTTGAAACACGTTCTTCAGAATTAATTAAAATTAATGCGGCGGAAAGGTCGAATCTCCAGGCCTGCTAGGATGAATTCGACCGTACGTCGTTTCGCGTTTCACGCTTTCTTCACTTACGTCGTTAAGATTCCCACATTATTTGTCTTCTTCTTCTTCTTTTCTTTGATAGGGCAAATTCGATAGTATGTCCGTCCAATAAACGGGTCGTAAGTCGCAATTTGTATACATGGATTCTTTACTTACGTCGTTAAGATTCTGAATATATTTTAGGGTAGGTATATTGTCGTCTTAAAAAATATCATTGTAAATAACTGCAAATAATTTGAATTTGATAATGTTAGTTAATGGCAAATTAAACTAGTAAACAATAACCTTGAAAGATTATCAGGGAAGATATTGTTATAACATATTATCACATAAGTTATCTCAGTATTACATCAAAAACAAACACGATAATAAATGGAGATGTTTCATGTCAAATTTTGACAGGCGATATGATGGAAAAAATGAGATTAAATATCGCCAAAGACATAAAATAAAGCCACAGAAATGATTAGAATGTCTACTTTTGCAAGAAATGGTTAAATTATCCGATGTTTGAAGCATAGTAAATTATTCAAACGGTTAATAAAATGAATAATTAATAACTACTATTTAGGTATTTGATTTTTAATAAGCTATTCAAAAATTAATGGATGAAACCCATTAATAATTTTATCAAATACTAGCTGGTTCCCGGCATGCGTCGCTATGCAATTTAATAAATAAATCGTTTAGCCCTGCGTGTCCTTTCCCATTCGTCCCGTTCCCCTTCCGCCTCCCCTTCCTCTCGCGTTGCCAGTCCTCCTCCTCCACCTTCCCCCTCCCCACTCCACTTACCCCGTCCATCGAACCCTCCTCCCTCCTCCAATGTTCCCCTCCCCCCTTCCGGGTTTCCATCCCGCGAACCCCCAACCCGAGTTCCCTTCCCCCCTCCCACATTCCATATATTCAGTCCCGGTACATTCAGTTTTCAAACAGCTCGCGTGTAATTTCATAGTACCAGAGCTCACCAGTAGTTTTATACAAACCTTGTCCTGACAATAACGGACACAAAAAAAAAGAATTATCCAATTTGGTGCAGTTGTTCGGAAGTTATGCGCGTACATACATTTCGGCGAAAAGATAGAAGAAGATGGATAGATAGTTTCTGTCATCGTTGTCAAGCAATCAGGCAATAATGACCATCATTAAACCTAACAACAGGAAAGGGAAGATGGACAAAGAAGTAGCATTGACCGATCAAAACGGAGTCTTGGATAGTGATGCAACGAAAGTGTCAACCCGTTTAATCACAGGAGACCAGATTTGTCCCAACGCACATAGGTCTCACATAAGACGCCGTAACTCCCTTACTATCATAGTTAGAAATATGTTCTAATCGGTGATAGAAAGGAAAAACATCATGTTTTATATTCCAATCTAAAAAATAGCCACCAAAAAAGTAAAATGTACACTTTTATGTACATAAAGTTTTGAATCGCAAATTGAAAAAAGTATTTGAAACTTCGGGAATTTTTTTAAAAAATTTTTCGTAGAGCGACAAAAAATTGAGGCTACAATAATGTGTTTGTTATACATTTGTCTAATAAAATGTGCATCTTTTTTTATTATCAGTAACTTTAGTTAGAAAAAACATAAGGTGACCCATTTTGAAAACTTTTTTATGTTTGTATGCAAAAATTTTATAATTTAAAAAAAAATATATTTTTCGAATTCTATAATTTGAAAGCGTATTTCATCACCATTCTAAAACAGTTTTTGGTTTTTGAATGTGTTCAGAAATATTCCAAATATTTGCATTTTATTATAAAGCGAAAATATTTTGACCATCCGAAAAAAAAGCCAAATTTTTGAAGGGTTAACGGAAACAGAAGCGGGAAACAGATGTCAAAAGTAAATCTTAGCGGAAGCAGAAGCGGAACCGGAAGCGGAAGTGTTAATACTATGAAGAAAAAGCACAATTTTATTTTTTAAGCTTTCTTTAATTAAATTTGTATTTAGTACTTTAATTTTAGTACTCGAAATTAAACAGAGGTAAATTATGTTCAATAAAAAGTAATTTGGCTGCTTTTACACCTTTGGGTCTGTTTCGGTGTTCTTCATATATTAAACTAGCTCCACTAAATAATTTCTCACTGGCTACACTGCTGGGGGGAGCTGATAAGTATTGGCAACTGATAGGGGTATTTGTGCACGTTTACTTTCCACCATATAAGGATATCCTCATGGAGAGGTAGTCTCTTCTCTTTCTTGTACTCCCGAAGGTGTGACTGTATCTCTAAAAATAAATTGTCACTAAAGTCAGTTGAAGAAGAGTTCTCCTCCCGGTTTTCATTTACACTTAACATCGATTCCAATATTTGTAATGATGATGATGATTTTGAAGTAGAAGATTGCACTTCGATATCTTCAATCGAAAATTATTCTCCGTTTAGAGTTCTGTTATAAAGTTTACGGAACCAGAAACGGAAACGGAAGTGAAAAAACTTGCGGAACTTCTGCAGAAGCAGAAGCGGAATCAAGTTCTGTTGCAACACTAGTCTTGGATATAAACAATCATTTATTATTGTTTGTAATTGGCAATGAACTTGAGAAAAATGAACACGAACCGATCTCATTTAAGATTTATATAAAAATTACTAATTTATTCATAGGTAAAAATTTCATTACGATAGGCAGGTAGAAATTGATCTTTCAGAGCAAAATAGGAAACTGCACTAGAAGTAACATTAAATTTATGGTTGTTGATGTTTATTTTCTCCCAAATGGGCAGTTTTATAATTCCTACGGTTACAGCAAACGGGTAGAAATAAAACGTTCGTTTATCACAATAACGCTGCAGCTATTTCTTACACACTAAAGAATACTGTGTTAGTTAGCTGTTGAAAATGCTTCCCCAAAGGAAAAATATCAATTATCATATTATATACGTATTGAAGAAATGAAAATGAGAACCTAGTACAACTGCTTTCAAGGGCGTAAATAAAGGGGGGATTTAGCAGCCTTAGTATTGCTTAGAAAGAAAAAAAATTAGTACCATCTCGCAGAAATCATTCCAGGAAAATACAACAATTGCACCATTTCTTTTATCAATGTTATGTAATTTTTTTTATTTTTTATTCCATTAAAAAAGAAAATTACTTTTTCACTCATTTAACTAGAAATAATTTATACACATATTAAGGCTCTGCAACCGGGCCCGAAAATAAGAAGATGGATAGATACGAAATTACGAATGTTACAGGAGAGCGCGGCGAATATGGCGGCGGCGCTATTCTATGTCATTATGTACTTTGTTTAACAAGATTATAATTTTTTGTTAAATTTCCCCAGCTTTTTTTCGTTTTTAATGTCGTTTGGGATGCAATTATATAATTTGTCCCCCTAGTAACCAAATTATTTACCATAGTTAGTGTGGATGGTGTTTATTTTTTTATTTTTTATTTAAGTTTTTATTCCAGCAGGACTGGGAGGGTAGTGCAATCCCAGTCTGCCATATTACATAAACAACTATAAACTATAAAAGAAAAAAAAATGTTTACATATTAGGTAGGTACCTAATTAAAACATAAAATGAAAACAAAATTCATCACACAAATAACAAAAAATAAGCATAAAATTAAAATAAATAATAATTAAACAGTATTAAAAATAAAAAGATAGTTTAGGATTGTTTAAATGTATGTTATCGTGTAAAGAGTTTGTGTACCTACTTTTAATGAATTCTGTGTTTGTATGTACGAGTTTATTGTTTATTTTGTATATAAGGAGACATGTATTGTATTTTCGTTATTTGTTTTTGGGGTGTTATGCCGTGTTGCGCTACCTCCTTCTTTAGCCAACGTTTCGGACATCGTTGCAGTATTGTATTGTTGTATTGTGTATTGTATTGTTTCAATATATAATTTTTTGTGGATGTTCTGGGCGTGTAGTGGAATAGATTTTTGTTACCTTGTTTTGTATTACCTGTAATTCATTTATGTATGTTTCACATGCGTCTCCCCAGATTTCAATCAAATAATTTAAATGTAAGTGTACGAGACTATAATATAAACCTGTTTTAAATTTATTTGGCAACCGATATGACAGTCGGCGAAATACGCTAATTAAGGGGATGATTTTGTCTTTAATACCTTGTATATGTTGTTTAAATGTCAAATATTTTACTTGCAAAAATTTATTAAAACTTTTGATAACTTTATAATTACTATTAGGAATGATTACTGTAATAGGTGTATCATTTTCATTCGGCCATTTAATTACGAATATCGAATCAACTAAAAACTTAAAAAGTTACAAAGAATAGCCGGCACATACCTAGTTACCAGTCATCAGCGCTAATGAGGTTAATAGCAGATACAAAATAATACTGTATTTTACAAAGTAGACCAAATTTTGTAAGAACAGAACGTACATACAAAACCCATTCATTTTAGCTATAAAAAATTGAAATACTTATATATATTTGCATTTTAGATTAAAAAGTATTAATTCGGTACCATGAACCGTGATTTGGATTATTTTAACAGTATTATATTGCCAACAACTTATTAATTCGTACATTTTGTATTTTTAAAATGATTCTTTTATTATTTTAAGAAAATCAACCGATTACACTATTTATATTAATTTTTGTCTTATATAAACTAAACATAATGTAGGTACTAATAAATCAGTTTTTTCCTTAATCAGAGATTTCCTTGTTATTAAAAGTTGATCTAGCAAAAAAATTGTTGAAAATGTCAATTTTTAGTTTAAATATTGTTTTTAACAGGGATGATGAATTTTCAATGTTCCTATATCTAAATAAGAAAAAACCTTTTTAAAAAATTAAAGAGTTACCTATTTCAAGATATATTGAGACGTAAAATTTTGACTTAGAATTAAACAGAACCATACGTTATAATCTACGCGTTCATAGATGACGGATCTTTGTTAAAACAATTTTATGTTTTTTTTAAATATTAACGTGTATGCAAGTAATTATTAAATGACAACAGTCGAAAATTACACAAACCAAGGACGTATGCCTGCACCCCCCCAAAGGAAAAATACAATAATTACCATAAATCTCCCTCAGACGTATAAAGAAAATGAAACGAAATTTCCGTCGCAAAAAAGTAGTAATTTGGAGGAAACAGTTACACGTATTTTGTGTGTTTCACCATTATTTAATGTGTAAGAAAAAGCTGCAGCATTATAGCGATAAGGAACGTAAGTTCATTACCTTTTTTGCCGTCAACGTACCGTTACCGAGGATCGTCACGGTAATTATAAAATTGATGATTTTTTTTTATTCGTCTTGGCTCTCGCGCATTTTAGAAAGAAAGAAAATAACAAAAAATATTAATCCGTATACAACGCCATCTCTGATACATGACAGAAACAAAACACGGACAAAAATGAACATGGCGTTGTATGCTGGTTCTGCCAATGCCAGAAGATTGCGTTAAGTGCATTAAAGTTTGACAGCTGATTCGGTTGCGCATCGATAATTACTTAATTAAGTAATTTTAAATTGTAATTGCTTCATTGTAATTTACAATGCGATGAATTTAATTCAGCTAGTAAGTTAACACAACATTTATTGATTCTAGGCGGTACGAAGTTCGTCAGACCTCATAAAATTTGCTTAAAATCTTCATAAATTAAATAAATGCGTACATTTAGCGTACGCATGAAAATATTCAAAACATTTACTTGGCAAATGAAATCCTCTACGTGACTGCCAACAATTTATAAAATTTAAATATTTTGTGTCGTCATTGAAATTTGAACATTTAAAATTAATCACAATATTAATAAAATATTATATTAATTGGCAGCCATTACTATCACAGTTTCACAGCTAAATAGCTACAAAAATAGGTACTAATTAAATCAATATTTCATTTTATAAACTGTATTTAGTACCCACGTTATTTTGTAGAAAAAAAATTAAAGACAAAGTCCGCACGCAATTTGACGTGCTGTTTGAAATTACAATTTTATTCCAAATAACGTTCTACTAAACGCATGCTCCATAGAAATAATATTCAGGTTTATGTGACAGCTAAAACTTTTATTTTATATCTAGGTTAAAATCACATCTATGTAGATTTTAACGGTTGTGGTAAATATGCAGTTAGTCCACCTCACGGATAATACGGAACGTTCGTGTTGTCGAAGTTTGATGCACGGATGATACGGAATGTTCCTTTTTTAACTAATAGACAATCAAATATGACATTTGTCTGAAGTACCAATCTTATAAAAAAAATTCTCTAAAATAAACTCGCATTTCATCATACTTTTAAAAAACATCCCAGGTTTTGAATGGTTTGTTGGCAAAGCAGGGTTTGTCTAGCGGGTTTGTGTAATTATTTTAATACAATTCATTCCATGTTCTACTGTTATAAATACAGGTACAAACTTGTCAATGATGCATTCACTTTGTTTTACGCAAAAATATTTTTTCTATGATTGGCAGCATTGATGAAATGTCTATGAAATAAAAACGATGAATAAACATGGTGTTACCGCGCGAGTGAATTAATGTTAAAAAAATTAAAATGATAAATGCATATTTTTTGCATGTTTTTTTGTCTCCCCCGACATAAATACTCACTTTTCGTAATAATAAAGCTAAATCTAACTGTATGGATAAAAAGTATTCCGTATTAACGAGTAAGCGGTTTAATGCATTAATAATGAAGTTTTTAAGCTCTTAAAAAAAGATATGTTATTTTTTAAGGTAATATCTAGACGTTCCCCACGCCGAAACGCAAATTATATGATAGTCCCTCGATAGAAAAACATCGCAAAGTATGCTAGGAAAATTATTATAAACGCGTTCATTTCGCTTATTTTAGAAGTTATATATCTAGATTTCGGGATGCGGCGGCTTTAAATACAAAAAATAAAACTCACCTGTGTTAGTAAACGTAAATGGTAGAATTTAATCCAACAGGAATCACAGCGATAATTTCACACAACTTTTTGACCGATTTGTTCAATTATACAACGATGATTGTTATCACTGATTTATTATTAAAATCGTACAGCTCGGTTACAACTGGGACACCTTGTAACCGCCAGTACGGATTTAGCAGTACTGAGGATTTGCGCTTTCGTCGGAGGATATATATACGGACTTAATCTATGTTTAATAATAATTTGCAAGTCTACTTTGATGTAATCGGGCGGGTCGTCGCGTGAACCGTGAACCTCGCGTCACCTCTGGCGCCCTCCGCGCTAGGCACGTGAGAGGTCGGGGCACGTCGCATTGGGTGATTCCATGACAGTTGATCCCCTGGCAGTTTACACCCCGACAGTTGATCCCAATAGTTGATCTCCTGACATTCGCCCCCCCGGCAGTATATACACATGTTTTTATTTTATTTTATTTCTCCATAAATTTTATTACGGCATAATAATATTAATTGAGATAATATGACACTCTTCTAATAATTACAAGCAGATGCTTGTGTTTAAGAGCGTTTAACCAGCCAGCGGCCGAAAATCCACATTTCTTAGAAAGTTGTTCTTACGATCGTACAGGGCGGTTACAATGAGAAAGATTAATTATTCTCCGTACTAGCTTTTTAAAATTATAACTAGATTTCGATTTTATTTCATTCCAAATTTGCTTTAATTTATACCTACATCGAAAAATGCTGAAAGGCGTGATGATAAAACTATTAAAATAATGTACTTCTTGAAATTATTTTTTGATTATAAGTATTTATCATTTTTCAATAATGTCTAAGTTAAATAAGAATATTAAGAAAATCTGAAATGTTTGTAAGTGCGCAAATAAATACACAAACGGACCAATTTTTGTCAAGAAACACATGTACGTATATATTTTTTAATGATTTTATTTAAACTAAAATTAAAATTCTAAAACATGCGATACCTAGGTAATGCATTGATTTATTCTACTGCATGATTATATGATTTGAAATGGGTGTGGTATAACACAAAATATTTTTTGAAAATTTAACAAATCTGCCAACGATGTATGGTTTAACCTTATTATACTGAAAATAAGCATTTTTTCTCAAAATTTAAAACATGCGAGTGCTAGATAAAAGAACAATCTTTCGAAATCCATTTATATTTTTTTGTGGAAAAGAGTCAATACGTCTAAAACATGATTTAAAAATGACATATTTCTGGTTTTCTCTGGTAATAAATACCCTCTTAAGAGAGGAGAACTTATAGAGAGGCCAACTTCAATTACAGACTTGGGCGTGAAATTTGATTTGTCACAAATACGTATTAATATTAACGCTAAGAATCACAATTTTTGTGTAATAAGTGCAGAATTAACTCATTTAAATCAATTGTGCGAAGTATTCTCGAGTAAATTAAATGCCTCTAGACCTCCAATGTCCGGGCATACATTGTTAGCAGGCAGTATGCGAGTGCGTACATGGTGTTAGTTATTTATTTCACAGTATCGCGTATCATCTCCGCCACTGGATATAGCTGAAAACAAAGTTTATTAATAGAAAAGAGTAAAAGTTACAAGAAAAAAAAAATATTATGATGAGATTGTACGACTTAACCAAAGCAACTGAGTTGTCCGGCAGTCCCACCGAGGATAAGCGGAGCCATCAGTCCAGTCGCAAGCGGGACTCAGTGTCCACGCCCCTAAGCCGGCTTCCCGGTACGCCCTCGAAGAAAGTGTTGGAATTAAAATGGGAAAGACCCTAGGGATAAAAGTGAGCATCGGGTCACCGGAGGCAGGGCGGAAGCGCACCGGTCCGCAACGGTTGGTCTTCAGGCCCGCTCATGGCGACGGGGGAGGCGCGGACGGGTTATGCAACCGCTGCCTTGGGAGTCATCTCCTCAGTTGATGCGCGGTCATAGGTCTAGTCCACCCCCTTGATGGGGTGTAAGACAATACAAAATGATGAAATGGTAGTTCCGTTCCGGCTCCTTACGATCCGGCTCCTTACTTTATGCAAGTCCAGACACGCAAAACTTGATTGAAATATATCTTAGATTTAGAAAAAAAAGAATAAAAGGAAAGTAGCAAGTGTAGTATATACGGATAAGGTTATTAATAATATCTAGTTAAGAGAGAGAGAAAAAATGATTAAAAAGCAAGAAATAGAGACAAATTTTAGATGTTAAAGAGGCCGTTGAAGATGGTACCTAAGAAAGCATGATACATAAATACATGAATAAACAGTTTCAGTGTGAAATAATAAAAATCCGGGCAATAGTAGTAGTAGAAGTATAATAAAAGGGTGACCATGGATTCCAGGAGCAATTACACCTGGATCCTAAACACATAATGGAGTTAAATTTAATCATCGACTCTTAGTTCAGGCCATCTCTCAACCAAGATCCTTGTAAATTTCCTCAGGCATTCGAGATTCTCCTTGTTCGACACGAGATCTGCATTCCATGCTGGTCTCGTAGTTACTTTCAGACCTTCCAACATTTCATCTCTTGCGTCCGTCAAAATCTCACAGTGCCACAGAATGTGCTCGGCTGTTTGGTTTGTGTCACCACATGCACAGTTTGGATGGGGAGACAGGGTCAGGCTGTGCAGTCTTCCCCTGAATTCTCCATGACCTGAAAGTATTTGTGTTAAGTGATGATCCAATTTGATGAACGCCCCTTCCATTCTGGCTTTAACTGACGGGAAGAAGGAGAAAGTCCATCTGCCCGTATTCGATCTATCCCAACGTTTTTGCCATTCATTAAGAGTGAGTTCACGCATCTCTTTCAGCAGTCGAGGGACAGGTACTGCCCCACCTGGTGTTAGTTCAACTCCAAGATGGACGGCTGACCTTCCTCTCATTAGTTTTTTCTTAGTTAACACTTCCCTTATTTCTAGATCAATGGGCAAAATAACGGCCAAAACCGGCAATGCGTCCGAAGCTACAGTCCTGTATGCGCCCGAGAGCGACAGCAGGGGAGTTCGCTGGCCCCGCTTAAGTGCCGAGTGGATCAGTACGTTGTCTAGGCGATGCTCCCATACAGAGGCTGCGTACGTGACTTGTGCCACATTTGCAAATTTTGCACAATAAACCATCACACAAACTGTCTCTAAAATTATACACGCATCAGTTGATAGACCATACTATATTATCCCAAATTAATATCATTACGCCATCAAGAAAATCAACGAGGGTGGTGAAAGACATTTTCCATAAACATAACACACAAATACTTGATATTTCTCCAGAGTACCTACCACAAACAATGTCAAACGGAGTACCTACCACAAATTTACACTGTATAATTGTTTTGTGATCCATTATTATGTAAAAAAACTTTAATTCTGTGTTTAAAGGTATTTGTACCGCAAATAAATAAACTATATTTCCCTAATGAATCACATAGGAATCCCTACTGAATCACGGATCTTGCCAAGAGCAGAACAACAGTGTTGTTTTTTTAACTTGTTTTTACGCTCACCAGAGGGATTTTACATATTAGTTTCTATACTACATATTTTTAGAGAAATTACAATATTTTTTATAAAATAAGAAAAAAAAATTTAAATAAAATGTACAAGATAGAGGAAAATACAGGAAAAAGAAAATTCCTATATACACCCAAAGCATATTTTTCGGTATTCATCATAGACATCAGAATTCAATATATTCATATGTCCGTGGTATTCATAGATGTTGTAAGCCGATTCATAGTAAAAATTAATAGAAAATACTGATTTCACGGATAGTCAATGCTATGTATGTAAAATGTAAAAGTGATAGTGCGCTCACAAAGTTAGTATGTGATATGGTTTGTGTTATATTTATATAATTGTTTGGCCATTATTTATGGTATGGACGTGTAAGAGTGCGTCATT
Source organism: Limnephilus rhombicus (assembly GCA_929108145.2). NCBI lineage: Eukaryota > Metazoa > Arthropoda > Insecta > Trichoptera > Limnephilidae > Limnephilus > Limnephilus rhombicus. The sequence goes on from OV815271.1 coordinate 62,192,839, forward strand.
ATCCATGAAAAGCTGCGGCCCTTGAACCGGGCCAATCTCCCCAAATCAATACACTCCCTCACACGCCAATCAGGCCAGTCTGACTGACAATAGTGATGGAACTATTGTATTGGATGTCCCACCATTACATTGTACCGGGTGTTCCACAACCCCTTCAGTCCTCCAGACATTTGTCACAAATTAAACCAACACAACCTAGTCTAGTTTAAAATATTCGGTTCTCAACAAAACGGCATTTCAAAACCCCTTTGAAAAGTCATTAAAAGCTTTTTTTAAAAATAGTTCAAAACCTTACCTAACATAACCTATTTAACCAATTTTTAATTTTTTTTAACCACTTTTGATGACTTTTCAAAGGAGGTGTTGAAGTTGCATGTTTCTCAGTTGTCAATCACCAAAATATTCACCTGTGCATACTAATTGTCTACTGCATAGGTTCCTAACCTCATATGGCATACTCACTGTATCACAGAACAGAGGGGAAAAAACGCCGCAGGTGAATTTTTTTAATGGCGAGTTTGAAGTAAGTAAGAATTTAGCAGGTATCACAACAAACTGGTTGGAAACGTGGTAATTAGTAACTCGGGCATTACGGGTCCGATCCTGTACTAGTTTACCCCCGACAGTTGCTCACCCGAAAATTGATCCCCGACAATTGCTCCCCCGACAGCTGATCACCCAGTCAGTTAATCTTCCTACCAGTGAAGCCAACTGTTCAAGGAATCAATTGTGGGGGGGGGATCATCTGTGATCAAATAAATAAAGTTTGTGTACGACTAAAATCAATTGTAAATAGATTGTATAAACAAACAAAAAAATTGTTCATAGCTGCACACTTCGAATAATTTATTTATCTCTAGCTGAATCTGTTATAAGGTATGGAATAACAGCTTGGGGATTTTCCTGTAAAACCAATATCTACCATGTTCAATCAGTGCAAAATTCATTGGTTAAATTATCTATTAGCTGAAAAAAAATTATACAAAGAAAGGCATAATATTATATACTTTTATCAAAGTCTTAAAATTCTTTCAGTGAGAGCAATTCTGTGGTACAAAATTATATTTCAACACATAAATGATCGTTTATATATAAACAGGCTGGAACACAATCATAATACTCATTTTAACTTTAATGAAGAACTAATTGTACCTAAGCATTGAAAAAAATATGGACAAAAAAATTAAATTACACGATTCCCAGTTGTTTAAATATGTTACCTGCTGAAATTAAAAACTGTTCCCAAAACAAACAATTGGTGAATTTACCGAAGACTTGGCTTACTATAATAATTAATTTTTATTAGCTTACCTTACAACGACATTATTATTCTAAAGACTTTAAAATTGTTATTTATGTTTTCAATATTTTTCTTTTCTCTATATTTCTGTACATTTTTTAACTTTTGTTTTATATGATTGTAAAAATGTAACTATTAACTCACTATAATAAGATCTTTAATATAAAGAACCCGTTAGACAAACGGCTGAAAAATAGTTTATCGGGACTTTTTTGTCTTACATATGTAAAGTGTGTAAAAAAACGGAGGATCAACTGTCTGGGATCAAGCATCATGAAATAAAAAAGTTAACTATATTTTGGATGAAATTGATCAAACATTGAAATTATTCATTCAGATAATTGACTTCATTAGCCTGTTTATTGAAAAGTCTTATGCAAAATGGCGACTCAGCTTTCTTTCCAATCGGTATTGATCAAATTATAGATATTTAATGTTCAGTAAGGTTGTCAATGAATAATATTAATCATTGTGCAATAATTGCAATAGTTTTCGTGTTTAATTCAAATAATTCCACGTATTTTATTCTATTACGGATTACGCATTGTTGCATCTATACGAGCACATATAACCCCTAACCCTAATGTTTGTTATTGATCATAGTGCCCGCTACGATCAACAAATCAATATTTGATTAATCGTTTTATTATTTAAAAAAATTACTTTTATAGACATACGAACGTTACTTATTATAACAAGCAGTTAAAAACCCGCTCTGCAGGTTTATACTGCTAGGCTCTGCGGGCGGCTTTTGGTTCGGCTTCGTCCAGTTAATGTTGGTCATCTTTTTCTAAATCCAATAGGAACTGGTTCCAAAACTAACCCGTCCCTCGAGTCCACTGTCAATGTGTCAACCAGTGATGGCTGGTCACTGCGACAAAGTTACTGGGTCGGGCGATAACGTCATATGTAATATACAGCCGCTTGATACAACTGGGTATTACCGTCAATCTTTCGGGAGATACTCCAGGTTCACAGGTTCACAAATTCGTAGAACTTATACCTAGGAAGGACACGTCCCTATTCGTCTTGTCGACGAAAGTGGCGACATCTTGTAACGAATTCTTGAATTTAAAACCGAATTACAACGGTAGCTTTGTCTGAAAATCCACGTACACAGATGTTATTGAGGCGCGGCGTGTAAGGCGTGGCGTCGGACACGCAATCGAAACTGGGTTCGGAAATTGAACCACGCAGACGCTACGGTATTAATAACGTTCGATTCGATGTGTATTTAAACTTACAACAACCCAACCTTGAAACTACTGTCTGGGTCTTGGCGGTGAATGCATCTGCCCACCAGTTGCCTAGCAGGGCGGATCGGGAGATAATGGTTGAGGTAGTCCCTGTGACTTCTCCAGCCGTACTCTCTCGGATATCGCCTTGCACCGCAGTGGGAGGGATGGATTTATACGTCTGTCACTCCTGGACACACTGACACACTAACACCCAGATTCCAACCCACCCCTAATACCCTTTTCATTCCCAGAACTTCATCTCCTTCGTTTCCCTAAAAAGACCAACCAAACACCATCACCAAAGAAGACATAGGCCCTGAGGGGAATTATTTTCCTCAGGGCCTCTTATGTGAAGCTAATGTAAACAAAAAACATTGACTATATAACCGTTTTCTAGCTCATGAAAAATAATTAAAAAATGGTTCCAAGACAGTTGATCCGCCAACAGTTGCCCCCCCCGGCACACCCAATTACACAATAAAATATAACATAGTGACCCCGAAGAGATGTGCAGAGAGGATGTACCGCCGAATAAAGACGTATGGAACATCTTTTCATTCAAATGCATCAAGGAAAATTCTACTTGTTTATTATATACTGTGTATACCAGCGTAGATCAGATCAGATCAGTAGACCAGGGTTCAGATCTAATAACTCATGTGAAACAGCATTAAACGTAATTGTCGAAGAATGGAAGGAAGGAATGAATAATAATAAATTTATCTTAGCAATATTTTTGGATTTTCAAAGGGCATTCGAAACTATAGATCGAGACATACTAATAAGAAAGCTTAAAGAAATTGGTTTCTCATCTGTAGCCATTAAATTAATACAAGAGTATTTGAGAGACAGAAAACAGGTAACAAAAATAAATAAATAATTTTCAAAACCAATGGAAAATAAGTAAGGAGTACCACAGGGATCGGTCCTTGGACCTCTATTGTTCATACTCTATATTAATGACATGGTGAAAATATTTTCAAAATGCAAAGTACGACTATTTGGCGATGATACACTAATATACTTAATTGGAGATAACTATGAAGAACTAATACACATTTTAAATAATGAACTAAATGATGTATCAAGATGGCTAAAAATAAATAAGCTTAAATTAAATACAAAAAAAAAAAATGTATGGTGATTGGATACAAGAAGACATCCAGTGAAAGCAAAATTAAAATTGATTGTGAAATTATTGAAAATGTTACTGAAATGAAATACTTAGGAGTTGTATTAGATTCCAAACTAAACTTCAATAGACATGCTGAATACACCCAAAAGAAAATTGGCAAGAAGATATCTTTTTTTGGAAGAATTCGGCCAAAAATTTCTAGAAAAACTGCAATCACCATATACAATTCAATTATTGCTCCACACTTCAGCTACTGCTCAAGTATACTTTTCCTATGTAACGAAAGAGAACAAAATAAGTTACAAATTCTCCAAAACAGGGCAATGAGAATAATTCTTCGACGAAACAGATTTAAAAAAATAATTAAAATGTTAAAGGAACTAAATAGGTTAACCGTGAAACAGATGCTGACCTTGAACACGATGGTATTTATTCACAAAATATTGAACAACACGTTACCAAAATACTTCTCAAATAAAATTGTATACAACAAGGACATTCACAGATATAACACAAGGACGTGAAAGGAAATTAGGCTACAAAAAAAGGACAAAGCGAATACGCAGAACAGTCTACTGTACAAGGGAATGAAGTTATATAACACACTACCAGAAACTTTAAAGTCCACACCAATTGGAAAGTTCAAGATGTATTGTAGGAGCTACATAAAACTTGAAAAAATATAGTGAATATGAAATATTATAATTAATTAGAAATTTGTAAACTTAAATGTACAAATTACTAAAATAAAAAAATATTATTATTATTAGATATAAGCACAAAAAACGACACTGTAAATAAAGTCGTTTGATATCCATACCAACATTTTAATAGGTAGGTACTTTTGAAGTGGATTTGAGGTTTGAAATTGGTAAACTTCAGATTTTATATCCGGGTTAAATCGTTCCCGCAGGAAAAACTTAACCCTTTCACGCACTTTTCCACAAATGAACACTTAGTCAATCCACGTTATACACTTGCACTATATAAGTGTAATAAATACAAAATAATACATGAACAACATGTCAAAGAGACCAAATGGGAAAATAATTCAACGACTCCAGATATTTTCATATCAGAGGAAAGCTCGGTGGAACTCCTAATTGGACCTACAATCCTACTGATCCCTCAATATAAATATTTAAAAAATCTTTTGTAATCCTACATGTATTTAAAATAACTGTTTTTTGCATTTTTATATATAAATTCTTTGACAAATCTAACATGCCGAAATTTTGAATGAGAGAACTAGGTATAATGCCAGTAGCCGAAATAACAAATGGTAAAAAATATTAATACAAAAAAATATTTTTAAATAATAATTATAATTTCGGGGGGGTCAACTGTCAGGGGATCAACTGTCAGGTAACCAAAGATGAAATATGCCCTAAGGTATATTTTTATCTTCAGGGCTTCCTGTGTGGAGCTAATAAAATTTAAAAAAACATTGATTATGTAAGCGTTTTCTATCTCATGAATAATAATCAAAAATGTTTCATCGACCATTGAATTGTTAGGTTCCTTCGTTAGAACTTTGTTATTCGTACTTTTAAAAACATCAGCGGTCAGACACCGTTCGAATAATCACGTCGTGATTTTGTGACCCGATGTGCTAAAATCGGCTGTAATGATTAAAAAAACAAACTCATCATAGTTATGCGACTTGCAAACTTCAATATACGAGGCATATTCTGAAAGTAAGTGTACTAGATTTTAGTATTTTTTTTAGAAAAAGTGTATTTGATAAAAAATACAGGATATTGTTGATACACCAGTTGACTATTTTTTCACATAATTTCATCCAGTTCAATGCATGTGGTGAGCCGTGGCACAAGCTTCTTTATGGCCTCCTCGAAGAACTCTTCCGACAGATTTTTTTTACATTAGCTGCACACGGGAGGCCCTGAGGAAAATAATTTCTTTCAGGGCCTGTGTCATCTTGGGGGATTTTTAAGGAAAGGAAGAAGAGGAAGTTCTGGGAAGTAAATAGGTATGAAGGGTGGAATCTGGGGGTCAGTGCGTCCGGGAGTGACAGACGTATGAATCCATCCCTTCAACTGCGGTGCAAGGCCACGGGTCGAGGGATTCATTTGTGATTCACCGTGTTTGGTGACTAGATCTGCATAGCCAGGTCCTTCCCCACCTTCCTCTTCCCCATCTCCTTCCCCTCCCAATTGGCTCCAGGTGGGAGAAGTTAGAACTCTTGTGCGGTATTAATTAATTGAAAGTTTATTCAAATCCATATATTTTGTTTTATTTCGTAAAACTCATTATTATCAGGCAGAAAACTAAATAAACGTCTTGTAATGTACGTCGAAGAAATGGAATGCGTCTACGCCTGAATAATCCAGAAGCTCTGGAAGTAAATAAATCCCCCAAAAATAAATAAAATCAATTTATTTAATAAATAATTTGATTTACCGAATATCCCAATTTTGAAAATATTTCCCTTTCCGTACACCCACTCTTGCCCCTCTCTTTTACCTGCATTTTTATTATTATTTTTTCCAATTTGTTGTAATTTGTTCTATTTGTTCATAGTTGGGGAAATTACGATTTGTCCCTCGACACAAGGTGGGGATTGTTGAGTTAGAAAGTAAATAGTGAAAGAAACATTACACGACACGTGTCCTACACAATCTCAGACAGGAAAGTCATAGTCATAATTCACTATCCAGAAGACACGCACTGCGTGATAAATATCGCGTGTCAACTTTATGAATAAAATACATTACATATTATACATATTAAGATTATGAATAAAATACAGATATACATAAAATATATAAATATACATAAAATACATATTATGATTATGAATAAAATGCAGAGAAACAAATTGAAATCTTTTTCTAGGTTAATCTAATAGTTTTTTTTCCTATGACTGGTGTGTGGAAAATAGTGATCCAAACCGGTGAGTCTACATATTTACTTTGTTTGAATACCAATTTAGTATTATATTTTTAACCAACCGGTTTCGGTGTACAAAACACATGTTTTGTACACCCCTGATAAAGGTTCAGGTCGAACCGAAACCGGTTGGTTAAAAATATATAATTAAGTGGAATTAAACAAAGTTATTCTATTGTAATTATTATAATTAAGTATACCCACTAAGTGTTTGTTACGTTTGAAAATTTAGGTAAAATTTAAAAAAAAAATAGCTTCTTATTGTCTTTAAAATCTGTTGAAGCGTATACAAGTCGCAGAGAGAGGTCGTACGTCCTTACGTCGTATGTACGTACATATACCAAGTTAAAGCGTCAGACCACTGAAATTTTTTATTTTTTTTATTTAATTTTCTGAAAGATGCACATGGTGTCATAGAGACTGGATTTTCGAGGAGTTTAAGACTTGGTGCATGCAAACCGGATTTATAGTTTTTTTACATGTTGTCAACCAGGTTGCAAAATGTAGTTTCGAGAAAAACGAGTTGAAAGTTTTGCTGAAGGATAATTCAACATACAAACTGTTTCAAACGGTTTCACATAAAATGTTGTATCGTCAATTTTACGAATTTCTTTAAAACATTTCAGAAAATGAAATTTAAATAATGTCAAAAAATTTAGTTAAAAAAAATTTTAACTTTCAGATCGATTTTTTATGGTTTTTCTATGTGATGCAGATTCATCAGCATCCAGCTTGTACCACTAGTTTCCCGATACCGTGTATATGTTACTGTAAAAGCCCGAACTACGGTAAATCCTAAGATTTCCGGTAAATCCTAAGATTTACCAACTCTTAACGGTAAAAGTCCGAACCGTTCTATAATCATTGTTCACCAACCTAACCTAACCTAACATGTACTAAATTCTAATGGTAAAAGCCCCAAAAATCGTTTATAATATTTAAATAAGAAACGATTTTTTCGGGCTTTTACCATTAGAATTTAGTACATGTTAGGTTAGGTTGGTGAACGATGATTATAGAACGGTTCGGACTTTTACCATTAAGAGTTGGTAAATCTTAGGATTTACCGGAAAATCTTAGGATTTACCAATATTCGGGCTTTTACGGTAACATATATACTGTATATTGCAGGTTACATAGACAATTATTCAATTGAAATAGTTGAAAATGCAGAGTAAAATAAAATTGACATCTGCGTTAATGTTGAGTTTGTAATAGTGATTCGGGTAACGTTTAGTTTAGTGACATTAGTTTAGTGCTTAGCAAGAATGTTTTTAATTATGTTATTTATTATAAATGAGATAGCATCGTTTACGTGTTTTATGTTTACTTATGGTAATCAACATATTTCAACACGAAGTAATCGTCACGTTTAGAGTGGCAATTTTATTTAAATAACGAAAATATGTTATCGTATTAGTGAACCAATGAATTATCATAAAAATATTATTTTAATTAAATTATTATTTTATTTTATTTATTTTTATTTCATAAAATTTTATTAGGTACAGATTTTTTGTTTTTTTTTTGGCTACCACACTGGGCGAATGACCGTGTTCTGGAAGTCATACATTTAATATTATAAATAGGAATTAATAAATACTATTTTATTGAAACAGATAATTAAACATAGTAAATAAAAATTAAGATAATATAAAAATGAAGATAATATTAGCGAAACTCAATCGAAAATCTGAAAACAAAAAAATCTGAAAAAAGATACGGTCACATTTGAGGTTTTATTCATTAACTTAAAAATAAAAATGACCAAAAATTAAAAAAAAAAAAATTAAAAGATAACATCAAAGCTGAAGAAAAGACCGCTTTACGTAGAATGCGTAGAGTTCTTTCTCTGTCTAAAATAATAATAAAATATCTATCTTTTTTAAGTAAAACTTCTTTACGCACACTTGACTGGGGGAGTAAGCTGGTGAATGTGTGACGAGATCGTTGTGAAAAGTGTGATCGGGCGAGGCGAACGGTCGGGCCTTTACGCACGTTTGACTTGAGGAGTAAGCTGGTGAATGCTTGAAGAGAACGTTATGAAAAGTGTGATAGGGCGAGGTGAACGATCGGGCGAGGCGAACGGTAGTTGAGAGGGAGATATAAGTTAGTGATGTTTTACTTGAGTCGTGTAGTCGTAGTGGAGAAGGGAAGGAAATGGTGCAGAGGAAGGTGGGGAAGTACCTCAGAGGTAAGTAATTCAGATCTGGTCACCAAACAGGGCTAAAGCCATTTCAAACATCGTTTCAATTCTGAATGGTGGCCTTACACCAGGATGATACTGAGAGTATCTTCACCTCTGGAACATGCCGCAAATGTATCTTACGTTATTTTAAATGATTTAATAGTGAAAACACGAATCAATCAAATAAAACGTATCTGCACACGCCGGGATTTGAACTTGAACCCGTGACTAGGGAATGCAAATCTCGCGAGATTGGGGCTCAAGCGAGATCCCGCGAGTTTAGAATAACAATACTGCGAGATCTCGCCAATGTCAAGATCTCGCGAGATTGGCATTTTTTTGGCAAATAATCACAATATTTGAATAAATTAGGAAAAAAATAATAAAGTATTTTTAGATAAACATTTATTTTCACGAATTTTTCAATAGACTTTTATGCATCAAACATTGTTTGACGGATTTGGCTATAATTTTTTAATAAACTTCTAAGTAGTAAACTTTGACGTACGTATCTATCAAATAACTAATGAAAGAAACAACCAGTCTTCTCTTCTAATATCAAACAAAAATCTTTTAGCAATAAAACAGTTCTTTTATAACAAGCAAAACAACGAGAAGTAAAAAAAAATGAAACTTATAAACTTCACATAAGAAACTTTTTTTGCATAAATAACCAAAAAAATACTCGAATGAAATCAAACTCAATCACGTTACACGTTAGCTAACAACAACTACTAGTAAACAAAACAAATGCGCCCTGATGACGCTGCACGCCGGCTCAATTTTCGACCATTCGCACGCACGAACGAATCTGAGAGACCTCGTCCCGCGACCGCTACCTCAGGCCGCCGCCGCCTCACGCGCACCGAACAAAACCGACAGATCGCAACTCCGTCCTTGTCAGTCCGCACTTCGAATAAGACGTTTTTATGCTCGAGTGCAATCTCGTTAAACTCGCGAGATCTCGCCTTTTTTCAGCTAAAAAAGGCCGAGATCTCGCGAAAACGAGATCTCGCGAGAACGAGATTTCATTCCCTACCCGTGACCTCCGGATCGCTAGTCAAGAGCCTTGCCCTCGACTACGGAAGCCATTACATCCAGGGTGTAACCAGCGATTCCTGACCATATTTGGAGTAAAAAAACTAAGTGTCATTTTGCTGTCTGACGATACATTTTTTTCAATTAAAAATAATAAAAATATTTTTCCATCACTCGTCGCAAAATCCCAGCAGTACGGTTACACATCGAACAGCAGGAGTGTGATCAGTGGGGACGTGCGTATGAAAAATATATTTTTAACCCCTCGGGCTAATTTGTTCGCTTTTCAGAATAACTCATATAGGTCTCATAGAAATTGTTGTCTCCCTTATTATTATGGTTAAAAATATGATCTGAACGTTGATAGAAAAAGAAAACACCATGCTTTACATTCAAATCTAAACGTTAACCACAAAATAATTAAAATGTAGCCCTTAATGAAACCAAAGTTTCAGATCGCCATTTAAAAACAAATTGATGAAACTTTTTGGAATTTTTAATGAATTATTGTAACATAAAACGACAAAAAAGTGAGTTGACGATAACGCATTATTATTTGCCTAAAAAAATATGTGTGTTTTATTTTTTTCGTTGTCAGTAATTTTAGTTTATAATCCATTTTTAAAACTTTTTATTGTTTGCTTTTAAAATTCTTGTATTTACAAAATTCTATGTTTATTTCAAAATATAAAATTTGAAACCTTATTTCACCACCGTTCTAAAAACAGTAAGTTTTCGGATGCTTTCAGAAATATTCTATTGTTTTGGATTTTTTTTTACATTAACTCCACACAGGAGGCCCTGAGGAAAATAATTTCCCCCAGGGCCTATGTCATCTGAGATGCTGTGTGGAGGGTCTTTTTGAGGAGAGGAGGGAATGAACATTGGTCTTGAAGAGGAAGGAAGAAACACAGAGGCCGGCAAATCGTTCCATAGCTTTTGAACTCAAGAGTCGAATAAGCGACCCGTTCTCGTGTGACAAATGTCAACCGTGTACACATGTTGGGTTTTGTTGGGACTCGAGGCTTGAGGGGTTAATAGACATCTTTTTTTTACTTCAAATTTGCTCAGGAATCGCTGGTTAAGATCTTTCGGGTACGTGCTATTACACAACGTATAGTAAAAAATTAAATTGAATTTTCAGAAAAATTGCGATTTTTCACATATATAAGGATTGATTTAGGATAGGCAAAATAATAATAATAAATGCTTGAACCTATTATCGAATAGAGATTAATAAAAGATCAGAGATCAAGCCAATCCAGATATTACGTGCCGCCGATAACGACGATCTCTTGCATTAAATTTTCTAACAGCCAACAGGGTGCTACCACGCTATAGACTATAGACGAAGACGTTTGACCTCTAATGTGCATCATATTATATTAAAACATATTATCTACAAGATAAGGTTACAGGGTGCACGTTGATAACATGATAAGTGATAAATAAATGCACTGCAGAAAAACGTGAGCGGATCTGTTTATTGTAAACAATGGTGAATGCTATGTAAACTTTAGTAAGCTTAGAAAAACCTACGTTGATGAAGGCATGACGCTATTGAGTGCGTTTACGCAAATCGCGTCTGACGCCCGAAAATTCTTTTAATATTTGTGGGTAAAACAAATGTGATAGCAAATGATTTTATTATGGGCTTGTATTTAACCGATCATCAAATTAATCATGATTTGATGTCCGGTTGATGCCGAATTAACGTCAGGCCCGGATTTAGAGGCCCAGGGGCCCTAGGCACTTAGGGAACGTACCCATACTACGTGACACGTTTAGGGGGGGGGGGTCTTCAAAATGTCACGCTCCATACAAATGAGCGGCGGGTTGCTTAGGTTTTTGGTCACCGGGGGGGGGGGGGGGGGGGTTAAAAATTGCAAAAAAATTGGTCACGTAGTATGGATACGTTCCCTTAGAGTCAAGGCCCCCCTTAGGGGTGGAATATTAGTTATAGGAACTATTATAAAGACAGGGAATAACATCGCATAAAAAAACACATATAAAGCGCCGCAAGCGAAATTTTCCATGGTAGATCCCCAATTGGGGTATTTATCAGCTTAATATGGTATAGCCAGAGAAAACCGGAAATATGTCATTTTTAAAACAATTTTTTTAGACGTATTGACTCTTTTCCACACAAAATTATTTCGAAATATCGTTCTTTTATCTAGTAAACGCATGTTTTAAATTTTGAGAAAAAATGTATTTTTAGTACAAGGTTTATTCCAGGATGTGGGGAGGATAGTGCAATCCCACACGTCCCATAAAGTTGTACATATTTACTGAACAGATAAAAGTAAAAAAAGTAAATAGAAAAGAAAAGAAAAAAATAAAAAACATAAGCGATAATAGAAATAAAATAGATAATCAATTATAATGTCGGACGTGGTCTGGAGTGAGCTCGGGCCCAGCGCTCGCTCAGGAGTGGCGCTTGGTGCTGGAAGGCTGCGATCACCACTGTGTTATCGGAAGCCATTGTAGAATCATCATTATCGGCGAATCCGTGTAGTCCTAGCTCCGTAAACATTGAAGATGCGCTGCTGTATCTTCTGTATCCAAATACAATTCTGCAAGCATCATTATATTGGATCCGGGGTCCACATACCATAGGTCGTTGGCAGATTTGTAAAATTTTCAAACAAGACATATTTCATACCATGTAATCATGCATCATTGTAAATCAATATGTTATCTAGTAAACGCATGTTTGAAAATTTTAATTTTAGTTCAAATAAAATCATAAAAAAATATATCCGAACACTTATTTATGACGAAAATTTCTCTAGTTTGTCTATCTGTTTACGGTCTTACAAATTAACATATTTAAGTTTTTTTTTAATTCTTATTTTACTTAGACATTACTGAAAAATGATAAATACATGTATTATAAATAGCCAAATATAGATTACTACTAGCGCCATCTTGTGGCCCATAATTATAGAAAACTGATTGTCTTTTGTTATTCACGTAAATAAAGTCTCTTATTAGTTCTCACGAAACAAGCTGCGTTTTATTACAACATGTGATGGCAATGTACATATGATCAAAAAATAATTAATAATTTTAATAGTTTTATCATCACTCCTTTCAGCATTTTGGATGTAGGTATAAATTAAAGTAAATTTGGAATGAAATAAAATCGATGTTATAATTTTAAAAAGCTGGCACGGAGAATAATTAATCTTTCTCATTGTAACCGCCCTGTACGATCGTAAGAACATCTTACGAGGAAATGTGTATTTTCGGCCGCTGGCTGGTTAAAGGCCCTTAACCGGCTAGTAGCCGAGTGGATAACAGCGTCGGATTTCAACCCAGGTGTCGGGAGTTCTATCCTCTGCTAACTATGTCCCTTATCATATTCAGCATCTTCTTCAGCTCATATAAAATTGGCAAATATTATTTTTTCATTTGTATGTGTATCATTTTCATAAATATGATATATCACGCACCAAGGAACTTATTTCTGCATAGAGTTGATGTTAAAAATAAATTTAAAAGTCGGTTGCAGACATATAGGGGGCGCTAGAAAATGTGTTAAAATATTTTTCAAACAAAAAAGGTTCCCGGTCAAATTTGTAGGTTAGTGTCACGGACATATGAATATATCTGGACCTGCCCTAAGTGATAAAAACGTAATATTTCCCCCTCCCCATGGAACCGGCTATGAGCTCCGCCTTGGCGCCAGCTCGCTCCATGGGGAGGGGAGAGAATCTAAAATATGTGACGTCATCATTCTTGTAGTGACCAGCGCGAAAGTAACGTCTATACGTTTTACGAAATATCACGCCAAAAACGGCAGCTTGCGCTAACATTATAGGTACATATTATATAGACATAGCGAATGTGGGCGGTTCTCCAATGTTTTCGTCGCTGGTTACAGGGGTAAGTAAATTATGAAACATTTGTAATAGTGTTTTAACTAAACACGGCAACAAAATATTGCTATGTGTATTTGGGCGAGTCTTTTTGCGGCGAACATTTGGCCTTAGCAAATATGTTATTATCGTGGCAAGCAATTCGCGCTCCCATGTAAAAAGGTCTATTCATTCAAAGCAGATTTTGCTTTTAAGAACTAAATGGTGATATTGTAATGCGAGATGCCTATTTACTGTCAGATTGATTGTATAACGAATCACAGTCATCTTTCCCTTCTTCCCCCTTCATAGTTTGGTTTTACCCCCTCGTCTGTATCTTCTGGTCTATTGAATTCTGATGTCTATGGTTAGTGTTTATTTTAATAAAATAAGATATCATTTTTTTTCTAATTCCAATGTTCTCATTGGGACTAGACATTCATCTCAAATCGGTTCAGATAAACGAGCTACTAACTTTTCACGACAATTTCTTGTCGGCAAGACATTTTATTTATTTTCTAAATTATTTTTTAAACGAGATATAAATACATTTTTGTGTAAATCACCTCACTTGGCTAAGCCTGTTCCGAGGTGGCAGAAATTTAAAATTTTAATGTTTTAAAGGAAATGAGAAGAAAAAATACATTCAGATATTTAAAGAGATAAATAGAAATGTAAGAAAAAAAAATAAGAAGAAATGCTATGAAAAAAAATACAAGCATGCACACAAAACACAAGAGTGCGTTGTTATAATTAGTAGAAGTTTCCGTCAAGATTTCCGTATTCTCGGTCAAGATTGTCGTGTATTGCCTATTCTCGCCGACGAGTTGCCCTGTCGATCAGTTCTTCAGGCTACCGTTATTTTACCTACAACAATATTGCCGAAAGTATTTTTTTCTCGCTCCATTACATAATTATGTGCGTCTGTTCGCCATCAACCTGTCCGCTACTAAAAAGATCATAATTTCGAACACGATTAATATTAATAAACAATTTTGTGGTTTTTTTTTAAAGTTTGGTGGAGTTATTGCAGGAGATGGTATTTTGCATACATTGCGATTTTTCTATCGAGGGAATTTGATATAATTACGACGTGGCAAATGTATAGATATAGATATATCTATAGATACTAGCTTTAGCCCCCGACTTCGCTCGCATAGTATTAGGGGGGTTCCCACAGCGCCTTCTACACCTTCCGTATCCCCACTCCACTCCCCCCCTCTCCCCACTCCCCTCCCCCGCTCTCCTCAGTCCCCTCCCCACCTCTCCTCAGTCCCCTCCCCACCAACCCTCTCACCGATCCACCCTCCCCCCATCCTCCCCACCTCTCCCTTTCCCCCCCCCTCACCCCACCCTCCATACCCGTTACATTCATTTTTCAAACAGCTCGCGTGCCACCTATAGCAATTTTTTAAATATAAATTTCATAATTCCAGAGCTTTGGGCTATAGCCTATATATTATTCTGACGTGTGAGCTATATTATTGTAAAGTTTCATTCAAATCCATTCAGTAGTTTTTGCGTGAAAGAGTAACAAACATACATCCATACAAACTTTCGCCTTCATAATATTAGTAGGATAGGATAGGATAGTAGGATGTTCATGTTCAACTATAACATATATATTTTTTTATAACTTAAAGTAGGCTTGTTGAAAAGTATCGATATATCGATATTTTTTATTCAATATATCGATATTTTTATCCGATATATTTTGATCCGATATATCGATACAAAATATCCAATATCGAAAATTGTATCAAAAACGATATTTTTTTTAAATTTATGTATTTAAAGTCACTAGCATCCAAAACCGTATAGGAACTAACGGAAAAAAAGTAACTGTATTGGGTCATGACATCTGGCGGTTAAAATTTTATCTATTAATAGCTTACAAATCTATTGTCTTTGCATTAGTATTTGTGATCACCAATACTATCTCATGTGTGTAGGTACATACATAGAAATGTATGCTATTTTTCGCCATTTTTTTCTAAGCCACTCCCAATGTTGGTTCCCAATTGTTTATGATTATTGACTATACCTTGTTCCAAACACGAAGTCCTTTTTGACAGATTAATACGCCAATAGAATGTTACTGAGACGCATACAAACTTTGTATGCGTCTCAGTTTACATATAAGTTAGAAGACAGCTTTTTAGTTTTTGATATTTTTGTAATTGTTATGTAATAAAAATGAATAGTGATAAAAAATACATTCATTTTTATTGATATTTTTGTACATTAATAAAAGGAAATTGTGTACAAAAATTACTATAGATAATATTGAGCTGAATATACTATTATTTTAAAAACGCAAAATCTCTTGAAAATTTTACCGATGTATCGATATTTTTTTCTTCGATATATCGACGTCGATATTGATATTTTAATAAATATCGATACATCGATATATCGATTTTTTTTTTCACTTTCGACATCCCTAAAGTGTTCATGGGAAATGTGTTAAAAAAAAGTATAAAACGGTAGAAATTCGGAATGCCACGGCTTAAACATTAGGGCAACCTTAACGGGAAAACAATATTGACGGTGTTGTTCGGCAATAGGCAATTATTTAATTTGCACGTTTACCAGCACCTTATCTTCTAATCTACCTGAACAACCGAGAGAAGGGGTAACTTGCGGTAGAAACGGTACAAATAGGTATAGGTACAACCGTATCGAAACAATCCGAACAATAAAAGCTTTCTCTGACCAACTTTTTAAAATTGGCTATTGATGGCATGACAGACTTAATTAATTTGAAAAATCCTATCCATTATTAATACGTTTCCAGCTAAAATTACGACTTGAATAAAATATTACGTAATATGTATACAAAATAAGAGATAGTAAAAGTTCATAAGTTTAAATTAACAAACGAGAATATTCACCTACACAGGTTAAATTCAACAAACATTATATTATTTAATAAAATATGAGATATACCTATGTTAACCCCTCAGGCCTCGGGCACATTCTGTCAGAAGGTCAGAATATTTCTGCTTTGCAATAAAATAAAATAAAAATTGAATATTTGTGGACATATCAGAAAACTGAAAAGTGTTTTTGAATAAAGGTGATGAATTTCGCTTTCAAATATTATTATTAGAACTAATTTAATTATAATTTTTTTTAATGCAAACAAAAAAAAGTTTTAAAAATGGATCACCTTAAGCCGGGCGCAGATTGCTGTAACGTAACATGCAATGTAACACGCAATGAAAGAATTTGCCGTCCACATCGTCGCAATGTATCATGCAAGTGTGGACGCCTTGCGCGCACGAACCGTGCACACCACGCGTACGAACAGAGCATTTCAACTCGTGACACACCCGAACACAAAGGGGTGCGCAGTGTGCATGGAGCGTCAGTGTGGACACTGTGGACGGCTTGTTTGTGTCTATACTGCAGAACGCGCGCGAACTAGGGATGGACGATATACATCGATGTATTGTAAACACTCGATGTATAGTACCGATGCATCGTATTGAACCGATGTATTGATACTTCAACATCGAATATATATCGATGTTTTTTATTCGATTCATCGAATACGCAAATTATGAGATGAGTGTCTATGAGTATGACCAACAGTGACTTAAGACTGCAGTGACTTTCATGACGTTTCGCGAATCGGAACGTAATAATGCAGTTCAGTCATAGACATCCAAATGACTAGACAAGCAGTTACAGGTGAGGGGTCAAACCAAACCATGGAGGGCGAAGAGGGGAAAGATGACTGTGATTCGTTATACAATCAATCTGACAATAAATAGGCATCTCGCATTACAATATCACCATTTAGTTCTTAAAAGCAAAATCTGCTTTGAATGAATAGACCTTTTTACATGGGAGCGCGAATTGCTTGCCACGATAATAACATATTTGCTAAGGCCAAATGCTCGCCCCAAAAAGACTCGCCCCAATACACATAGCAATATTTTGTTGCCGTGTTTAGTTAAAACACTATTACAAATGTTTCATAATTTACTTACCCCTGTAACCAGCGACGAGCACACTGGAGAACCGCCCACATTCGCTATGTGCACATTGATATGTAGATATATTGTATAGAATACGCTACCGTTTTGGCGTTGTATTTCGTTAAATGTATGGATGTTACCTTCTAGCTGTTCACGGCAATAATGATGACGTCACACATTTTAGATTCAAGCGAGGCTCTATCCCCTCCCCATGGAGCGAGCCGGTTCCAAGGAGGAGCTTCAGCCGGCGCCATGTGGAGGGGGAAATAATACGTTTTTATCACTTAGGGCAGGTCCATGTATATTCATATGTCCGTGAGTTCAGTGAATATAAAACGCCTACCATTTATTTATCGGTTTGGCTGAAAGGGTTATGTTCCCTTTGCTGCGAAGCCGGTAAAGTCAAAATTAAAATATAAAACCTTAAATATAAAATAAAATTAATGAAGCGATTATAAATTACAATTCCCAAAGCTGTACAAAATAGCTTTTAAGTATTTAACAATTGTTGGCACATCTGTCCTATCAGAAAGACTCTTTTCACAGGCAGGGCTAGTTTTTGACTGAGCAAAGAAACCAATTGAAGGGAAAAAGATTAAGTAAACTTTTTTTTGTTATTAGTTTTTGGGGTATTATGCCGTGTTGCGCTACCACCTTCTTTAGTGCAGGGCACATCTGCCCTGATGATGGACGCTGCAAGTACGTTGTGAGGCTGAAGGTAGTGGGGAAGGGAAGGAGATGGGGAAGAGAAAGGTGGGTAAGTACCTGGCTATTCAGATCTGGTCACCAAACAAGGCTAAAGCCATTTCAAGCAACGTTTCAATTTTGAATGGTGGTCTTACACCAGGGCGATACTAAGAGTATCTTCCACTCTGGAACGTGCCGCAAATATATTATATATTATTTTTAATGAATTAATCGTGAAATAACACAAATTGCGAGTCATGAGCCTTACCGCTAGACGACGCCGGCCGTCGAGTACAAATACATCACATTTAAATTTTTTAAAGCATCGATTTCGTAAACTTAATTAGCCTTACTAATAAAAAAACACCGTTAAACGATGTTTTTCTTTCACACCGTGTAAAGACCGTACATTTTATTTTTCGCAACGTTTCTAATAACATAATCAAAGCCTGAATGTATTTTAATATGCAAGGATATTGTGTGCTATAATAATAAATATTGTAACTAGCAGTTAAAAACCCGCTCCGCAGGTTTTTGATGCTAGGCCCTGCGGTCGGCTTTTAATCGGCCCTGCTAACGTAAGTTATCATTAAAGTTATTAGTAAATAATTATCCTTTGACGAAATCTTGAATTCGAAACCGAATTACAAAAGCAGCTTTTTTTTAGTGTATTAATAATATCGATGGCAGCACTTCCGTTTGTATCTATTTGTGAATCGAGTGTGTACGACAGAAGCAAGGCTATTAATATTGTGGCATTTTTAGGTAGGTGTCTACTGTCTAGTTTCTACCTATATTCATGCATTAGCATCGATTTTCATACCTAAAGAACAAAACAAAACACCTTTCCATGTCGTAATGCTGCGGTTTATGAAAACATATTAATAAACTTCATATCGCCTTCAAGTTACAACTCGGACTGACTGACTCATAAATAAACCAAACGACATACTAGAAACTAGATCGATCTTCGGGCTTTCGAAGGGGCAATTTTCGACAATATTTCACCGTGAATATGCAATAAGCTGACGATTTTTGATGGGGCTTGTGACGTTACACACCGTAGATGAGGATAGAGTAAACAATAAAAAAGTCGCGACCATTGACAATATAAGCTACAAATAAATTATAAAACAGGACATGAAATATGGACGGTCTTATTGAGGTTCAACAAAAACAAAAACTGTGAATAGATCTATTCACATCGGCAATTTTTTCTCAAGATCGACTCAAAAAGCACTCGCGATCGACCGTTTGAGCACCCCTGATATAGAAGAATCGCGTGAATAATTTAAAAAAAAAACCGAGTGTGCTTTAGACCACACGAGTGCAGTAAAACTTCTTCAGCTCCATCTATATGATAGGAAGAGAGAAAGAAAATGTGCGCGCGCACTGCTCTCTCTCTCGCTCCTACAGTGTGACACAGACAATAGGCCTGCACTGAGTAACATAACTGGCTCTGAGAGAAAGAAAATGTGTGCTCGCACCTCTCTCTCTTGCCCCTACAGTAATATTTAATATACGAAACGTAACTCTCTCTCTTTCTATCTTCACTAACTTATATCATCCTCTCAACTACCGTTCGCCTCGATTTTCGTAATGCTCTCGTCACGCATTCACCAGCTCTCTCCCCAAGTCAAGCGGGCGTAAGGAAGTTTTACTTCAAAAAGTTTATAGTTATGTTGACCGGTCATTAGCTGAATTGAAAGCGTCGCGTGTTCGATTCCTAGGCTGGCTAAGTCCACCATCACGACACAAGCAATCGACGAAGCTATCGATTCGATATTATTTGATGGAATGGAAGCATGGACGCTTACTGAAGAAATAATTAGGCGACTTGAGGCATTCGAGATGCGGATCTACAGAAGAATACTTAATATAAGCTGGATGGACAATGGACAGGGTTACGAATGAAGATGTTATGGTTCGGATGAGAAAGAAAAATAAGTTATTAAAACTATAAACATTAGAAAACTTCATTATCTTGGACATGTGATGAGACTTCCAGAGAAGTATGAGATCTTGCATCTCATAATGCAGGGAAAGATTGCCGGAAGACGGGGCCCTGGAAGAAGGAGAATATCATGGCTGAAAAACATGAGACAGTAGTTTGGCCAGTCTACTGTAGAGCTGTTCCGGGCCGCAGTAAACAAAGTCCGCATAGCCAACGTCCGTTGAACGGACAGGGCAAAAGAAGAAGAAGTTATCGAAAATAGTTATCGAATATCGTGAAGTTCGAACACTGACCTTTATGTAAGCGCGATTGGGCAGGTAACCCAAAAAGCATTCACAATGATTGGGGTTACCATCCATTCTATTTTGATCGGGTTTGACCCGTTTAAAGGTAGGTACGTCTCGTGTGTAATAGTGTGTATATATTTTGTCCCGATTTTTAATTTAACTTTAAGAGACAGCCAAAATGTATTCTTAGTGTGCCTTATATCGCCAGGAAAATAGGTAATAGGAATAAAAATCGCTTGGCAAACGGAGCCTAGGAGTCAATTGTGAATAATTTAATACGAAAGAAAAGTTAATCAATGGAAACTATCACAGATAATTTTAGCAATAACATCGTATTTAAAAAAAATTGTTTCTTACGTGCGTTTATGTATTTCTAATGAAAAAATACATTTTTAGAAGTTTTTTTTATTAAGTAGGTACTAAAAAAACGGAACGAGACGAAACGGTGTTTGCTGGAATTGGGTGATATCATGTGTAGGAGAGAGCAAGGTATGGAAAGAAAAAGTGATGACCAATCGCTTACCACTGTATCTCTGCGAAGGAGCTTACAACACAATCACAATATAGTTATACAGTTCCAGATAATTAAGTTCGACATAGTTATCGCCACAACAAAACGAAAGAGTACAAAACGATATTTGGTCCTATCACTATTTCTAAACAAAGTTACTTCCTTGGGAAATCGAGTGAGGACTTGATACAAACTGCTGAAAGAAAAAAATATTCAACTCTTCTACAAAGTCATGGATCAAAATTTATATTATTACTAGCTGATCCGACAAACGTTGTTCTGCCATATAAATTATTTCTAGTGAATATTTTGGTTGTTAAATAAAAAATAACGAATGTACTGTAAGTGTGGGGGATGGGATCTATGACAGAAAGAGGATTGGAGTGCTGTATACGATGACCGCCGATAAAAACAAAAAACACCAACTAAAGTAGGAAAACGAAATAAAGAAAATCAATATGAATTTCGAAGAGCAATTGAGTGTACGATATTTTTGTCAGTCCGTCTTTAGCCAACACAAATAAGCTCGATGGTTTGCCCACGCGAGAACATGATGCCGAATGAAATATAAAAATGACGCGACGCTTCTCGTGAATTTCTTGCGCATGTGTGGATGAAAGTTCGACGAGACGGACGTAGCGCCATCTGTCATTCAACAACATAAATAATTTTTGTTTTAACTATAATAAACTGTTTGAAATACGAAATGTTAAATTTGTTCATACAAAAATATTAAAATCGCGATTAAAAAATGGGAGGGTGGGGGTAGGAGGATTAAAATTTGGTATTATAGGTATTTTTTATTGCCAAATAAAAAAAATACAAAAAAAAATTGTCAAAATAATTGTGTTTCTGGATAGGCACACCCTAATCACCTAGCGGTATGAAATATAGGTACTTTAAAACTTTTTCTCATACCTACCAAATATACAAAAAAAAAATCATAAAAATCGGTCTAGACGTTTCGGAGGAGTGCGAACACAAACACCGTGACACGAGATTTTTATATATAAGATAATGTGGTTACGTATTTTTATACTGTATAAAACAAGAGTTACGTAAGGTGAATGGGTGTTGTCTAATATGAAAGTGGTTTGGTAGGAAGAAATTATTAAGAGGGAGTAGGCCTGATATCTCGTGCCATACCATTGAAGTACCCACAACCTGAAAAGGTTCATGTCTCTAACAAGAAGTATTCATTGTAGAAATTAAATTTCGTACGTGTAACGTTTATGAAAAAGAAAAAAAAAAGTTTATCTCGGGGGCTATTCTCATTTGAAAGAGAGAAAATATTGAATCTGGGTCGTGAAGAGACCCATGTTAAGATGAAGTTATATGTGAAATCCTGTTTTGATTAATCTTTACGACGAATCGGCTTAAAGTATGAACATCAAAAAATATGCTACGGTTAAATCGAAGCTTTTACTAGCTTTTCTATGTATTGGAATTACAATAAAATTATTATTTACGTAACAAAAAATATAAGCGTAAACCACCAACCAACTATGAAGTGATACAAGAAACAATTTTTTTTAAATACCCCTTTATGGCTAAGACTATTTTTGAGGTTTCGTATGTTCTAACTTTTTTCGTTCTTATAAAATTATGCACAAAATAAATAAAAACCACTTTTTCGCTTACTAGCCTCGTGCAAATAAGACAAGAGATTCGAAATATTTCTAGCGTTTATATTCCTATGGGGAGAAGAAGGAAAAATGGCAACATAAAGATGAGACATATATACTTATGTCTCATCTTTTTTTATGTGAATGCCTCACAAGAGTGCCAACTGCTCCCGCCTGGAGACAGTGATACTATGGCATCCCCAATTAGGTTATGTTGTGAGATTGAAAGTAAGCGGGGAGAAGGAGAGGAGAAGATGAAGGTGGGGAAGTACCTGGCTATTCAGATCTGGTCACCAAACACGGCTAAAGCCATTTCAAACAATTTTTCAATTCTGAATTCGTCTGACACCAGGGTGATAATGAGAGTATCTTTTACTCTGAAACACTAACCAATCAAATAAATTTATCTAAGCACGCCGGGATGTGAACCCGATTCCTACGGACCGCTAGTCGAGAGCCTTGCCCCTCGTCCATGCCAGATGCCGCTTGAAAACGGAGGCTGTCGTCTGTGCCCTGAAGCTAGTTCTACAGAGCATCTTCCAATGTCATACCGGTAGAACAAACACAGAATTCCCACCTATTTTAGATTAATCTTTACTACGAATCGGTTTACATTATAAATACATAAAATATGCCCTGGATAAATTGATGATTTTCCTATAGTTTTCGTCAAATAGAATTAGAATAAAATTGTTAATTATTTTATAAAAAATATGTATTACTTCATTAGAAATGTAAGAACACATAAAAGAAACACATTTTAAAAATACAATTTTATGATAATTTCCATTGCTTAACGTTTTTCTTTCCTATAAAATTATTCACAAAATAAATTAAAAACACTTTTACAACGTTTGAAATCGTGACCTGCGTTTGCCACGCCATTTTTACGCCTATTTCCTACATTCGTGGCGATATAAATACATTCATTTTTGGATTGTGGTTTCCTCTTAAAAGATAACAAACAGAATCCAAAAGATGAAAGTAGCATACTGTTTTAAAATAATATTTTATTTGTTTTCATAGAAAGCAATCTCTTTGTGGTTTGAAATACGTATATCATTAAATGAAACACTTCATTACATAATTTTACAATTAAAATTTAAAATGAAATACCTATATATCTATATCCTGATTAAGTTTGAGCCAAGCGAAACCGATTAGGTGAATAAATTTAAATGAATTAGTGGTTAAAAATAAAATGTTTATTTCACGATAATGATAATTTCACGATAATCCAGGAGAGTAGATAGTAGAACCATGGTAAAGTAAGTAAGTAGTTGCATCTTGAAGAAGAAGAAAAGATTGACTCTTTTGCAGATAGACAATTTAAATTAATTAAATTTACCAACAAAATGAAAGTTATTTTTTTAACACTAGCTGAGGCCCTCCATTGATATACTTGGTCTAACTAAAAGTGACCAGCTTAGGTACAGAGGCTCCATCGAAGCCAGAGCCAAAAACTAGGCGTACTGTACAGTAGTACTGGGCGTTGAAGATAATTCTATCCAACGCCAACGTCGTTATCGTTGGCAATTTTCAACTGTTGAAAATAGCTGTTGAAAATAACGTCGACGTTGACGCAACTATAGTAGGAGATCGACACGATACTAACAAAAAATATATCAAAATCGTATTAAGGAATCCCTTTTAACGGGTGGTTCCCCGAATCATTGATGTATTATTAATTATTATTATCTCTATGCCCCACGCCCCACACACGTAATAATAATCCTAAAATAACATTGAAATTTGAAACTGTTGGAAGACGTTGGTTTCGGTGTTGAAAATATTACCCTGTTGAAATGTTAAAAGACGTTGAAGATATATTTTGCCTGTCACTGATAAATTCGCTTGTTACTTGGCGTTACGGATCGGCCGTATTGGACGGGGAAAAAAAGTGCAGTAGGTACGTACATTACCAAAAGACCATGTCTAATTGGGTATAATATCGTTCATAAAGTGTGATCTCTTGACCCTTTTGATTTATCATTCCAACACCGTTGAAAACAATAGGTACAAAACGTAGCTGTTAGGCGACCGGCGTTGATAATTATCAATAGGTTATTTTTTGCTTGTCGTTGATAAATTTGATTGTTCCCTGGCGCTGCGTATCGGCCGTATTAGATGGGGAAAAAAAACAGTAGTGCAGTAGGTACGTACATTACCAAAAGACCTTGTGTAATTGGGTATAATATCGTTCACGAAGTGTGATCTCTTGACCCTTTTGATTTATTATTCCAACACCGTTGAAAACAATAGGTACAAAACGTAGCTGTAAGGCGACCGACATTGACAATTATCAATAGGTTATTTTTTGCTTGTCGTCGATAAATTTTATTGTCCCATGGCGCTGCGTATCGGCCGTATTGGATGGGAAAATAAAAATAAAGTGCAGTAGTTACGCACATTACCAAAAGACCATTTAAAATATCGAGTAATGTTGTTCACGAAATACAAACTCTTAAAACCCTTCAAAAATTAGGCTTTTTTTGGGATGGTCAAAATATTTTCGCTTTAAAATAAAATGCAAATATTTGGAATATTTCTGAACACATTCAAAAACCAAAAACTGTTTTAGAAAGGTGATGAAATACGCTTTCAAATTATAGAATTCAAAAAATATATTTTTTTTTTAAATTATAAAAATTTTGCATACAAACATAAAAAAGTTTTCAAAATGGCTCACCTTATGTTTTTTCTAACTAAAGTTACTGATAATAATAAAAAATAAAAACACATGCATATTTTATTAGACAAATGTATAAAAAACACATATTGTAACCTCAATTTTTGGTCGCTCTATGAATTTTTTTTTTTTTAAATTCCCGAAGTTTCAAATTCTTTTTTCAATTTGCGATTCAAAACTTTGTGTACATAAAAGTGTACATTTTACTTTTTTGGTGGCTATTTTTTAGATTGGAATATTAAGCATGATGTTTTTCCTTTCTAACACCGATTAGAACATATTTCTAACTATGATAGTAAGGGAGTTACGGCGTCTTATGTGAGACCTATGTGCGTTGGGACAAATCTGGTCTCCTGTGATTAAACGGGTTAATCCTTTTTATTTATTAGGCAGTTGAATCGTTGATCGCATGTAGGTATTATATTTCAACTGTTGACGCTAATTATTTTCAACAGCGTTGGACGTTGAAACAATATAACTATTGTTTCCAACGGCTAGTTATATTTTAATACAGTACTACTTACTGTACAGGGCCCGCACATACTTCTTTAATAGTATACAACTGCTATCCTGTACAAATCGCAAGTGAGCCCCACGGTTGAATTTGCAGCCACATCTGGTCAGGAGCTTCAAAATGCCGGAAAATACCCTCGACACTGCAGAAACGGGAGGTTCGTTTGATGGATCCTCTCCCATCTTAACAAACGGATTGCAATCTTTAGAGCACAGGCGTCGGGTGGGAATGCTATCCTTGTTCTACCGATGGAAGATGATCCGAGGAACTAGCAGCGTCAATGATCACATCGGCACAGGGAAACACGCCAAACGCGCCCCCAACATATGTACACGGTTGATATTTGTCACATGAGAACAGATCGCTTCTTCGACTCGTTCTTGGGTTGAAGCAGATGAACAACTCGGCTGTGGAACGATTTGCCGGCCTCTGTGTTTCCTCCTTCCCACAACATGTGTCTCTTCAAGAACCATTTTCATTCCTTCCTCTCCTCAAAAAGACCCTCCACACAGCATCTCAAATGGCATAGGCCCTGAGGAAAATTATTTTCCTAAAAAAGGGCCCTCAAGAAAAAAAAAATCTTAAGGTCTATGTCTTTGGAGCTGCAGTGTGAAA
Organism: Limnephilus rhombicus; assembly: GCA_929108145.2. NCBI lineage: Eukaryota > Metazoa > Arthropoda > Insecta > Trichoptera > Limnephilidae > Limnephilus > Limnephilus rhombicus. The sequence continues at coordinate 62,219,379 of OV815271.1, forward strand.
AGTATTTATTGGGAAAAGAAGGAGAGGAAGTTCTGGGAAAGGAAAAGGTATAAGGGATGGGTACGAATCTGGGGATCAAAGGTATGAGGGGTGGGTAGGAATGGAAGTCCGCTGGAGAGTTCCCTCAACCGGTCTTTCCCGATCCGACCCGCCACGCAGCAGGTGGGCAAACAATAGCCGCTGAGACCTAGACAAACCACACCCCCATAAATTCGGGCACACCTGCTAAGTCACAGAACCACTTGGGGTGACCTATGGTAGGGGTGTTAGTAATCCAATAAATGGTTCCCGTGGCGGCGGTACCCATACCCGCCTTCCAAATTGAATGTATATTAAATTAAATAAAAGTGGTAAAACCTTGCAGAAAAGTTGCTACTTTGCGATTGACAACTTTCTTTGGTGAAAACTTCTTTAGCGCCGTTGTGATTTGAAACTCAATGAAACGAATAAGCGACAATAAAAACATACATCTATAGTATTTAGCCTGAGAGAATGAGATAAATAATAATCGGTCTCGAAATGCGGTGCTTCGCAGCCTCCCACTCTTGACTACTTTAGTAGTGAACTGCACACTTGTATTTTTTTTTGTTTTTATTAAAACTCTTGCAATGTCAATGTTTTACAATAAACTTAAAAATATATTTAATTATATTTTATTTTATTCCAAAAATTAATGTAAACGAATGCATAATGATAATATGAAACAGCTGGTCCCAGCTGTGTAAAGTTATAACATGGTGCCTTTTTAAATATATACGAAGAGCAAAATCAATATTTATTTGTGTTTCGTAATCATAAATATCATCGACCGCTAATCGAGTTCCACGTACCGCGCGTGGAGCAACGGAGAAAGGAAAGAGCAAGGGAAGGGTTAGGAATGGGGGGAGTGGTGGCGAGGCGGCTGGCGACCATTGGCTGTCTACAGGCATCGAGCCGGTGTTTTGGCAATGACATTTAATCTCCATCAAGGTCAAATAATATGATAGGCGTCCAGTCAGCAGACGGGGAGAAATTCTCAGAGATCATAGAGCCCTAACTTCGCAGACTTTCCCAAAAAAACTAACGAAAAATCACATTTCAAGAGTCTTGAAAGATTGTGTCGTGTGACCCGAATACAGGATTCTACGCGTAGTTCAACATTTGTAGTTAACCCTTCAAACCTCGGGCATTTTTGACAGAAGGTCAGCATATTTCCGCTTTGAAATAAATCCAAATAAATTGAATGAACGTGTTCGAAAACTAAAAAGTAGGTGGGAAAATACATTTTTAAATTATCTAATTAATTATTTATGTATTGAACCGCTTACTGGTTAATACGGGTTGTTTTTTTTATTCAAACAGTTAGATTCTCTATTATTACGAAAAGTGAGTATTTATGTCGGGGGAGACAAAAAATCATGCAAATAATTTGCGTTTAACATTTTAATTTTGTTTAAATTAATTCACTTACGAATGCCATTTTTAGATTTACCGTTCTTATTTAAAATTTCGTAGACAATCAATCAATGTTGCCAAGCATAGAAAAATACTATTGCCATACAAAACAATAATTTATTCACGTTATTAAGTGAATGCATTTGACAAGTTTGTGTGTGAATTTATAACAGCAGAACCAGGAAAGAAATGTATTAGAATAATTACACATACCCGCTAGACAAACCCTGCTTTGCCAAACAAACCATTCAAAACCTGGGATGTATATCTAAATTATGATGACATGCAGCTTTCATAGTTTGAACCTCAACCCAATAATTCGAAGTAGGTGCGTTATTGTTTTTATTTTAACGAGAATTTATTTTATAAGATTGGTACTTCCTACAAATGTCATATTTGATTATCTATTAGTTAAAAAATGAATATTCCGTATTATTCGTGCATCGAACTTCGATAACACGAACGTTCCGTATTATCCGTGAGGTGGACTATATGCATATTTACCTATAATTCGAAATAAATACATAATTTTTTAAATTTTTTATTTATTTATCTATAATAAAATATATTTACAATGGTTTTATTTGTATGCCTGTCTCACTAGGGTATACCTGTGTCGAGACAGGCGTACAGGTATATAAATGAATATAGTAGTTACAAGGATATTTCAGGTAAAATACATATTATGAAAAGAATTAAAACAGAAGTGTGATTGGAAGGGTGGTAAATCTTTTAAAGAGAGTTATTTTATAAATGTTGGAGATGGAGTAATGAAATAAATTCTGCCTAATCTATTGATAGGTTAAATTTGACAGGATTCCATTATTTTCTTTTGTTTTATATGGGTTAGGTTGTATGTGAATAGTTATTTCTGTCTATGTGTGATTTATTTTACAGATATTTGTGATAGTGTGGCGTCCAATACTTATAATCCATTTTTTAATATCTTGTTTGAATTTTGTAAAGGAGTCACTTTGTCTGATCGTAGTTGGTAGTGTATTGTATAGTTTGCAAGCTATGTATTTAGAGTGTCTTTGCCCGAAGGTGGTTTTGAAAAAAGGAGTTTGGAGAAGTTCGTTGTTTTTGGCTCGGGTATTGTGTATTGTTTGTGTAGCTTTGTATGGTGTTTTGTTGTTTTTGCGTAAATTAAGTAATATGGATCTTGAGTAGAGCTGTTTTATGTCCATAACGTTGAAGGAATTGATAATATTTGAAATACATATATTTTTTGAATTCAAATATAAAAGTTTAAAAATAGCTCACCTTACGTTTTTTCCTAAGTAATAACACACATATTTTATTGGACAAAGTTATAATAAACGTCATGATCACCTCACTTTTTGTCATGTCATGTAAAAATAATTAATAAAAATTCCCGAAGTTTCGTACTTTTTTCAAATTGCTGATGTTAACTTTGGTTGAATAAACATGGATATTTGAAGAAGTTTTCTCTTTTTAACACCGTTTAGACCATATTTTTTGCCATGATAGTAAGGATAGATAAATAAATAGGCAGATAACAATGATTTGAGACCTTCATGAGTTGTTCCAATTGCCTGAGGGGTTAAAACGGCCGGCGTAGTCCAGTGGTAAGGTTCTTGACTGGCACTCCGAAGGTCGCGGGATCGAAACCCGGCGTGGCAAATAAATTTTATTTGATTATTTTGTGTTATTTCACAATTATTCATTTAAAAAATAATATAGTATATTTGCTGCACGTTGCAGAGTGGAAGATACTCTCAGTATCGCCATGGTGTGAGACCACCATTCAGAATTGAAACGTTGCTTGAAATGGCTTTAGCCGTGTTTGGTGACCAGATCTGAATAGCCAGGTACTTCCTCACCTTCCTCTTCCCTATCTCCTTCCCCTCCTCACTACCATCAGCCTCACAACATACCCCAATTGGGGATGCCATAGTCCCACTGGCTCCAGACGGGAGCAGTTGGGACTCTTGTGCGGTATTTATGTAAAAAATTAATTCATTAATTATTACCAAGTTTTAGACTCGTCTTTGAGAAAGTGAAATATTTTTTATTTATTTTTATACGTAATAATCGATTAAATTAATTGCCTGTTTTCTATCCATTTCTATCTACTTGTGCACAAATCGTCATATTTATAACAACAAAAAATATTAAAACCAATGAAAAATCATGGTGTACGTATTATTATTATTATTGTAGGAATTGTGAAGCTGAAAGTACCAAATAAAATATTTAAAGAGACGATCAGATATTTATCTTTCGAATTAACATTGTCAGTAAACTTTAAAAATTATTAGTGATTCATTGATTTAGATCTGTCAAAAATTTAAACACAATAAATACACATTTAAAAAACGTTTCAACCAATATCAGACCCAATTTTGAAATTTTAAAGTTGATTGAACGGGAATAATTTTACGCATTACATTAGATACTCACGAATTTTTCACATTACTTTTTTTTACATTAGCTCCATCTGCAGCTTCATCTTTGGGGATGCTGTGTGGAGGATCTTTTTAAGGAAATTATGGATTGGAAGTTCTGGGAAGGAAAAAGGTATGAGGGATGGGTAGGAATTTGGGGCTCAATGTGTCCAGGATTGACGGAAGTATGAATCCCTCCGGTCTGTCCGGCTGGAGAGGTCTAAGTTAGGTCTCCCTCAACCAGTCTCTCCCGATCCGGCCCGCCACGCAGTAGGTGGGCAAACGCATTCGCCGCCAAGACCTAGACAAACCTCACCCCCTGAACCCGGGCACCCCTGCTAAGTCACCAAGCGTAGCGGAATACTTGGGGGTGACCTATGGCAGGGGTGTTATACCCGCCTCCCAAATCGACATCACCACAGTCACCGAAATTATTGTTTTCGATTATTATAATTTAAAATCAAAAACGAATAACTTTACAAAATTATTTTAATCCTCCCGTCATTAGCTGAAAATGTTGCTTGTGCAGTGGTGAAGAACTAGCCATCAGTGATCTCGTGTGAATATGCTGTGTTAAGGATAAATTTATGGAAAGTGGAAAGGGAATAATACAACTGTCGTAGGAAGCAGGAAACACAAAACTCGACAAGTAATTTCCTAGCAGCGTAAACAAAAAACAACCTATTCTCAGGTTAAGAATGCTTTGACATTTCCATTCTGTGCACTGGTAGCGTGGGGATCATTTATTCACTTCTAAGGAGCACCAAAATACCATAAGAATCAGCAAACCATTTGTATCCGACGTAAATGTGATTCGATTTTCATACCAAATTTTTTTTCGTGATTTAATATTGGGGTATACCCGATTCGGGTTGCGATACCTCCTTCTTTAGCCAACATTTCGGACAGTGTTACAGTGAACACCATTAGGGCAGGCATGTAATTGTAGTGAAGTCTTGTCACTCACTTCACCACAATAGATTACACATCTGCAATGATGATGGACACTATACCGCTGTGTAATACAGGCGTAAACACGACGTAATACCCCGAAATAAATCACAAAGGTATTGAAATATAAGAGATGTGCTATTAGCAGTTTTTACTGGGTGGGACGTGGGACAGCGCTTCTGGGTGTCGCCGATATTGTTTACCAATTAACGAATAAACTAAACGAAGTTAAACTAAACGAAGTTAAACTAAACGAACGATTTTTCAATTTGGGAGGCGGGAATGGGTACCGCCGCCCCGGGAACCTTTGTTAAATAACCTTTAATAGGTCACCCCAAGTGGTTCGCTACGTTTGGTGATTTAGCAGGGGAGCCCGGGTTCATGGGATGAGTTTTGTCTAGGTCTTGGAGGTGGATGACCAGGATACATTGAACCCCAGATTCCTACCCACCCCTTAAACCTTTTTCCTTCCCAGAACTCTCCTCTCCTTCTTTTCCCTAAAAAAAACCAGCCACACAGCATCCCCAAAGATGACATAGGCCCTCAGGGAAATTATTTTCCTCAGGGCCTCCCGCATGGAGCTCATGTAAAAAAAACGAATTCTTTCCTTATTCAAACTATATGGTTAACCAATACTAATGCACACCTTCAAAAAATCAACAAAATTAACTAATTCTTTTCGTATGCAACCTACTCCAATTATGTAGTAGTCCGCCGACAGTCGCGCGGACATCATAGCATATCTCTTTTGAATTTGAATTTCTTTGCGTAAATCTGTCCAAAATGTTCATAACCTGAATGCAAGGGTAACCTTTCAGACGGTAATTTTACTAGTATTTTCACACAATAAAAAAACCGGTATCATGGGGTATCCGGTATCCATACTATAGGTGGCTACCGAAAACAAGTGCAGGGTCACCAACTGCACTTAAAATTAAAAAAAAAAAAACTTTACTACGTGTTTGGTGGTCACAAACTGGTCAGTGGTATTAATTTGATTATATTATACCTCTGCATAATAAATGCACAATCGTTAAGAGTTGCCGGTTCTATGCAATAAAGAGGTTAAATTTTGAAGGATGAATTATACACAATTAATTTTAAAATTCAAAGTTTTAAAGTCCGAGAAATTAATTAATTTAAATGATTACAGAAGACTTGTATCTATCTAAATATAAATATCTGAAGTAATGTAATAATATTTGCAAGGTACCTACATTGACTAAAATTAAATACTTATTTATTTTTTATGAATATTTTATTTATGTCTTACATATTTCACGTAGGCACTGTTGGTCGAAGATTCAACAACGCAATTGATAGAATATTGTGAAAAATGATGTTATGCAATATGACGTATTAATGAAACCCGTCCGCATGTTTTACTGCTAGGCCCTGCGGGCGGCTTTTGGTTCGGCTTCGCCCAGTTAGTGTTGGTGACCATTTTATAAATCTAATAGGAACTGGTTTCAAAAATAGCCCGTTCCTCGGATCCACTGTCAACCAGCGAAGCTAGTCACAGGGACAAAGTAACCGAGACAGAACAATGAAGTCATGTCATATGTAATATATAGCCACTTGATACAACATGTATTATTACCGTCAATCTTTCCATATCCGGAGAGATACTATATGTTCACAAATTCGTTGCAGTTATCCCTAGGTGGGAGACATCCCCATCCGACCTGCTGACGGAAGTAGCGACATCTTGTGTCGAATTCTTGAATTCTAAACCGAATTATAACAGTAGCTTTGTGCGAAATTCCACGTACACATGTTATTTGTGGCGCGGCGCGTATGGCGTGGCGTCAGACATGCACTCGAAGCTGGGTTCTGAAAGTCAACCACGCAGACGTTACCGTATTAATACTGTTCGATTCCTTCATAATAATTCCATCAATAACACAGTTTTAGACAGAGTCACGGAAATGAGAGATCTTGGAATTATTTTGGATGAAAAACTAAGTTTCGCCAATCATACCCACCAAATTATGAACAAAGGTATAAAAACACTAGGCTTCGTATTAAGAAAAACTAAAAACTTTAGTTCCATAGAAGCCATTAAACTACTATATGTATCTCTAGTTAGAAGCCAAATTAAATATAACTCGGTAGGTTGGTCTCCATCTTATAAAATTCACGTTAATAATATTGAGCGCATACAAAAAAAGTTTCTGCGTTTTATAAATTTTAAATTAAGTATCCCACTAGAAGACTTAAAATATGATCTATTACTAAATATTCTAAAAATACATACACTAGAAGACCGACGTAAAATAGACGACTTAACATTTTTATTCAAAATACTTAACTCCTACAACTCATAAACTTACGAATACCGACAGTAACCACGCGACAAAATACACTATTCTACTGCAGCATTCACAAGCGAAACTACATTGCCCACTCTCCCATACAACGATTTCACACTATAGGGAATCAGTACTTAGGTGATGTAGACATATTTAACATCAACTTAGCGAATTTTGTGGAACTTGTAAAAAACTTATTCCAATACTATTCCTAAACATATTTTGTAAACTTAACAAATCGCAGTACCTATATTTATTTTTTTGTATTTTTGTGACTTGTGTGCATTTTTTATCTAATTTTATTTTTATTATTTCTTTATCTGTTGTAAAATCATCTGTCATGAATTTATTGTACTACCAACCATGTAAAAGCCCCCTGGGCGTTGAATAAATAAATAATAAATTCGCAGCTTTGCGGACTGTTGCGAGTTCTAGAATCTAGTCAATTTAAGAGTTTTGGTAGAAGAGGCACTGTGATTGGGCAGAGGAACTAGTTATAATATAAATTATGCATAAGACAGGCTTATTAAGAAATATTTTTTACTTTTTGTCACTTTTTTAATGACTCGAACTATTTCTTCAGAAAATCATATCCATAAATGGATTTCACTCTAATTTTCAAAGCATAGTAACTGGTACTTCAGTAAAAGAATTTAAATGTTTTCCAATCAATCCACATTTTCACATCATACAATAAAACCATACCAGAAAAGGAGTTCGTAAGTACAAGATACTTAATGTTTTTCTGGACGTATCAAACAAATTTAACGATTACCGCAAAGGCCCTCTACCCTTCAACCCCAAGTATTTGATTAAAGCACCCATATTATTTCTAAGAGATAAAATTTAAAAAACAATAACATGTAATTTCGATCAATAATTAAACATCGCGGAGTACCTATCTACTATCTCAATTTTAATACAACTTCCATGAAAGTGATATTATTTAATAATATTGATGCCTTCTGCGTGTATAAATAAATACAAATTCGAGAAAGCAACGTTTAAATTGAGTAAAAATGAATAGAAAGTTGCAGATTTTTTCAGTCACTCTTGGAGAATAATAATTGTATTTTTTTTAAATAAATTTTAATTTGTGAACGAGAAAAAGGAAATTGACAGTTTTCTTTAAAATTCATTAAAAGGGCTATTTAGTTTTGAATTTTTCGATGTTTTGATAGAAAATGTTAAGCTTTAAGCGGTAAGCTTTTTTTCAAGTTGAAAGCTTAAAATAATCCAATTTATAAACGCTAAAGTAAATTTCAAATACAAAAGTCTAAAAGATAATTTTATCTAGTTACTAAAATGGTATTTGTTTTTACGACATCTTCAAAAATAAGAATATACAAGACATTTAAAATATGTTGGAAAAATTCCAAAATTCGTTCAGAAATTATTAATACGACAGATAAACTACCCCCTCTGACTGTATAAGCAGTGTATATATCTCTCTATGAACAATTTTTTGTCTTTTTTTAATTAGTAATGTTTTAATATCCGCGGTCGTTGTCAATTGAATAAAATTTTCACGAGGTTTTTTAGTAAGGCTGAAAGTATTAAATCACAGTTTAAAAATGGCCTTGTAAGCCGTACAACTGTCACAATAATAAAAACTAAAATACTTGCAGAACTTAATAACATTATTACATTTAATTTAATTTAAATTTATAAAAAAACGCATTAAATGACATTATACTTCTTCATAAAGACACTTCGCCAAAAAGTGAATTGCAAATTTACTTTTTGGCGTCATTTCAATTAAATGAAAAGAAATTACTCTGTACACATATAATTTTTTAATTAAAATTGTCAACATGTTTCGAAATCAATGGTTTCTTCGTCAGGATAAAATGGAAATTTATACTTAGTTTGACATTATACTTTACTCTAAAAAAAATGGTGTGTAATTCACACGTGGTAGAAGTGAAATTAGAAAGTCGCTAGATGTCACTTTCTTATCTTTTGCTTGTTTTTAATAGTGGTTTGAAGATTGGATATTGATTTCACAAAATAAAAATGTTTTTTTTTTTGGATTTCGTACGATTCCAACCCCCGTTCGCTTGATGTCTGTCTCTCTGGCCGCTGAGACTTGTCAGGCACCTTGCCAACTACGCTATGGAAGGCACGCGCCGAGGTGCGAATTTACCGCGTTATATTAGAACCGAGTATTTGTGTAGAACTGAGTTGTGACCTCAGAGTAACAATATAGTTGTGACGCATTTCCGTTTCAACCGAATTTCAAGTCACTAACCTAAAGATGTTTCACTTAAAAAATTAGGAATCGCTTGCCCGTCTGGGCCGACAAGAACCTTCAATAAATAAATAAAAAGATAATTTTAATAAAGCCAATATGTAGAAAGACAATGTTGGTCTTTAACAAACCTAATACATGTAAAATCCGAAGACAAAATAAAAATACAAATACGACACTGCAATTACGTGTTTCGTACCGTGAGTGGGCACGATTCATATGGTTCAGGGGTTAAATTCTGTTGGGTACCTCGTGAATCACACCCTGTGAGACCTGTATGAACCTCAGTCATCGATATATCAAGACCTCTCTCATTTTATTAATTATATTAAATTTGGCTCTCAGATAATCGTTTCCCACCAATTTATCACTAAATTTTAGTTGCCACCATAATAAGTATGCACTTTGTAATTGACATTTATCATTGACAGACAAAATGTTACAATTATGTTTTCTGAAATAATCTTGTCACCGTTGCCAAACTGGACAAAGTATTGCTTTTCAAATGTACTTATTTATAAATTACAGAAATAGATTATACTTGCGTTTATTGCCATTAGATTATATAAGAAAAAGTGCAATAGAAAAGGTTACATTGGTGCATTTAATGCCAAAATATGAACACAAACAAGCAAAATACGCCAAACAAACAACTTTATCCGAAGATAATCTCTTCACGAACGAATACAAATAATATTAGATAAATGAAACAATTTAACTTTGTTTGAACCACTTTTATATTTGAGTAAATCCGACCGGTTTCAGAACGACCGTTCTTTCTTCAGGGCAAATGGTATTAATGAAGAGTGGGTGAGTAGGTGTTAAAATTATTGTCTTAGAGCCCAATCATGGATATGTTCCCCTACCCACCCACTCTTCATTAATACCTAACAACGGCTCCCCCCTACCATAATAATACATTGTTCCCATCCATATTTCAAAACTGTCAAATCAGTATACAATTGCCCTGAAGAAAGAACGGTCGTTCTGAAACCGGTCGGATTTACTCAAATATAAAAGTGGTTCAAAAAAAGTTAATTGTTTCATTTATCTAAAATAGATAACCACAAACTTATAGCAACATTCAAAAGTACAAATAATATTGTTACAACAGTTAAAAACCCGCTCCGCAGGTTTTTGCTGCTGGGCCCTTCGGGCGACTTTCGGTTCGGCTTTGCCCAGTTTAAGTGTTGGTGACCATTTTATAAAGCAGATAGGAACTTGTTATAAAACTATAGTTGCTCCACATTTAGATTACTGCTCCTAGATGTTATGTTTGGCCAGTGAAGGAAATTTGAAGAAGCTAGAAGTTATACAGAACAGAGCTATGAGATGTATACTGGGGAAAGGCGTAAATACGCAGGGGTTAATCAAATTAGAGAGGAACTAAATTGGACTCCAATAAAAAAAGACTGCTACCTAATGTGTTAATTTTTGTGCATAAAGTTATGAAAAACCAAATGCCATAATACTTTGAGGATGAAATTGTTTTTAATAGAGACGTACATATAAAAAGAGTTCGATTGCCATAAATGAAGAAATCAAAATCACAGAACTGCCTAATGTACAGAGGACTAAAGATGTATGATGAAATGCCTGAAAGTATGAAAAATGAAGGAAGAATGAATGTATTTAAAATGAAATGTTATTCTTACTGTAAAAATAATTAAATTTATGAAATATGTTACCTTGTGCTCATTGGTTTGTTTATATTCTAATGTAGTATAAACGAACTTAATAAAATAATAATAAAAAAATAAATAAAAAAATTAAAGCGTATTTTATCATCCTTCAAAAACAGTTTTTAGTTTTCGGATACGTTCCGAAATATTCCATTTATTTGGATTTTATTGTAAAGCGGAAATATTTTGACCCTCTGAGAAAATATAGCCGAGGCCCAAGAGGTTAAAAATATCGCTACTTCTATATATTGGTTACCTAATACCTAAGCATGGTATAAGCGAGTTCATAAACAGGTTGGTATTGTTGCGGTAAAATTAATACTTAAATTAATGCAGCAAATTTAATACTTAAAATATATCAGTTTTAAGTGATGACGAATGAAAAAATTTTTTTCAGCATTTATTGATAGCAAACGATTGCGCTTTTCATCATAAATTATACCTGCTTCCGAAAAAAGCCGCTCACTACACTGCTCCCGGGAGATGAAAAATAAATCTTAGCAAATTCTACTAAGCTTAAGCGTCGATGATACGGGGCGAGTTTACTACTAGGGAAATTCACTATCTGTCAGTAAACTCGCCCAGTGTCATCGTGTTACTTGCTAACTAGCAGTGACTAGCAGATTGTTGACAATCTACGAAAAAAAGTTGAAAGGTCGTCAACTTTACTCGCCTACGCTTGCTCGTGATTGGTTTATTTATGTTTCCAACATGGCTTCCCTTAAACAGCTGATTTCGACTGTCAAACATCTGAAGAATTAGTTCACGCAGGCGTCGTTATTCTTGTTACTGGCGCTAACAGCGGCCTCTGTTTCCTACGCTTCTGAGCGAGTGGACAGTTTTGTGTGTCATCATGGCAATCTCACTCGCCGATTTACCCGCTTTTAATATAGTAGCTTGTAACTCGCCCGGTGTCATCGACGCTTTAGATACTGTTTTGCATTTGCTGACCACAACTTGTAAGGGTCTGCTATCCGATCTAGGCAAACAGTTTTCATGTATTTTTTAAGATATACACACTACAACTTTCAATGTATTTTTTAAGATATACACACACACTACAACATTCAATGTATTTTTTAAGATATACACAATATAAGTAACACAATTTGATGTAACATTCAACAAATAATGCGTGTTGTGGCACGACCTACTCGTTACCGCACGCACTTCAATGATGCAGGTCAGAACCTGTCACCCGCGAAATGTACTAAATGACACCGAATATTCGGCAGCCGAATATTCGTCGCTTCAACTGAGAGCCTAGCCGAATATTCCGTATTCGGTAAAATCACCATTCGTGACATCTCTAATATTTACGCTATACTTTGTGAAGTCATTATATTTTAACCCCTCAAAATTCTGGCGTATTTTGTCAGAAGGTTTGCATTAAAATCCAAATAAATTTGTGAACGTGTTCGAAAAATAAAAACTGTTTTTGAAAGGTGATGAATAGGCTTTCAAATTTTATTGTTAGAAATAACTATGTAATTTTTTAAATATAAAATTTTTGAATGCAAACTTTAATTTTTTTTAAATGGCTCACCTTACGTTTTTTCTAACTAAAATTAATAATAATGAAAAAAAAATAAACACACATATTTATTTGAATAATAAATTACAAACGTTAGTCACCTTACTTTTTGGCCGTTTCATACAAAATTAATTCTTTAAAAAAATGCAAAGTTTCATAATTGAATATACATAGTGTGTTGTTCTCTCTTTCCAATACCGTTTAGATCATATTTCCCACTATATGATAATAAGAGAGATACAACGATTTCTATGAGACCTATGTGAGCTGGGACAAATAATATGGTCTCCTGTGATTAGGTTTCCATGCCAACTCGGAATGAAACCAACTCAGAACCACCTCAGAAAGGTCATTAAAAGCTATGAAAAAATAATTTTAAAATTGACGGTAACCCTAACCTAACTTAACCTATTTAACCATTTTTTTATCATCACTCTTAATGACCTTTCTGACGTAGTTCTTAGTTGGTTTCATTCTGACTTGGCCGGTCACCGTAAAGACGGGTTAATAACTAACGTGCAAAAAAAACGTACGCCACGTGCCATCTGTGGAAAAGTTATTATTGTAAAGGCGGCAAGGACTAATATAAATATTTTTAATGGTGCATTGGAATTATACTAACATTAATTCAATAATATTTATTGGAATAAATGTTTATTGCATGCCAGCCGGATAGGCATCGTTCTGCAGGAAAACCAGTCAACGAGAAACTTCTTAATTAAATTATTAAATTGTTGAAAGTGTTTATAATCCAGACGAATCAACAACCTTCAACCAACAAAAGGTGTTAGTTTTTCATTTTATTTATAATTGAACGCTAAATATTTTTTTACACATATGTATACGTATTTACATAAAAGGAACGGTGTGCCGTGACGTATTTCTTTAAATTTTCGAAGACAAATAATTGTAATTGGTATTTATAAACACGACAAAATTTATAAAATTGGGAAGACTTCGGTGGCTAGGTCACGTAGAGAGAATGACCGAGCATCAAGCACCAAAGTCCCTGCTGAACTCAAGACCGACAGGGTGAAGGAGCCTGGGAAGACCAGGTTTAAGATGGAGCGACAACGTCCTCAAAGACATATCCACCTTGGAGATTGTAAACTGGAGAGAGCTGGCACAAAACCGTGATGTGTCGAGGAAGACTCTTGAGGAGGCCAAGACCCACCAGGGGTTGTAGAGCCAAGAGTGATGATGATTTTTATAAACACGATAATAAATTATTTTGCACATTCTAAATTTTGTACGAATAAAGCACGGGTATTTCCTGAAAGAGCAGGTCTTATCGGGAGTTTTAGGTAGTAAATGTTGATAAAAGCACTTCTGATCGATGACTTAACCTCTATTTATTTCAGAAACCTGATATATAAATTAAAATTGAGAGTTCAATTTGAGAGGTGGGTATGGGTACCGCCCTGGGCGTTATTGGATAACCGATCCCCCCCCACCATAAGTCACCCCAAGGGGTTGGCTATGTTTGGTGACTTAGCAGGGGTGCCCGGCAGTGGCGCTCGGTGACTTTTTGTAGAAGGGATGCTGGAAATACCTACTGTACTGGTATGATACCTACTATAAATAAATATACAAATCTGTATAATAGCCCACCAACAAGTTGCAATTGCTGACCAGAATAGTATAATTAGCTCTATAAATCCTTAACACTCCGCAACATCCGTAATAATTAAATATAAGACAAGGCCAGGAAAACAATTTGATGAATCCTGCACAACATAAACCCAACAAATTTTTGAATAAACTGAAATTAGAATATATCTTAGAAACGATATATTTCTTGACGTTATGTTCAAAATGGGAGTCGGTTTTTTCAGCATCCAGAATATATTTTTTTCCGCAAATGGTAGTGATACAAAACTTTTTCGCATTAATGATTCAATTATACAATTACACAATTCACTAAAATCGTTTACAGTGTTAAAACACGTTGGTGAAGTTTCCACATTATTTTATGTGTTCATTTTTTAATTTAAATTATGAATTAAATATTTAATCGATAGATATTCAATGATTCAATACTTCCGCGATAGTTATTTAAACCAAATTGTCAAAAATATATCACCCATGTAAACATTCCACTTGTCCATCCATCAATCGAATCCATTCATGAGTAGCTATTCTGTGCATTATACCCATATGCGTTAAAGTTGTTTTTTATTTGATAGATGCAATCCTGAGATGTGTATTTCACACTCATAGAACGAGTCATTAGTGAGAATTACCCCCTTAACATAGATCTGTTAAACGGATCGCACTTTTTAGCGCAGTCAAGGGTTTTGAGACTCCATATCAGAGGTTTGCCTGCCAAATTCAACATAGGGGCGCACTTGCGATTTTTAAAGGGTGAGCTCCCTTAAAACATGTGTATGTGTGTGTTTTTTACATTAGCTCCACACAGAAGACCCTGAGGAAAACAATCTCTCAGGGCCTATCAGCGTCATCTTTGGGGATGCTGTGTAGTAATAATATAATATTATAATTATATAGATAATTGGATAATTTGTAGAGCGACGTTTTTGTGAAAAATCACCTCAAGGGCGCTGAAAAAATACTGGAAGTCTTTAGAACACGCTTGGGGATGCTGTCCTTGTTCTATCGGTATTTTAATCAAAGATGTACCGAGAACTGGATGTTTCTACGACTCGTTCTTGAGTTCAACAGCTCGGCTGTGGAACGATCTGCTTTTATCTGTATTTCCTACGTCCTACAAGATGGTTCTCTACCTTTTTTTCCAAGGGCCAAATTAAAAAAAAGCGTTAAGAGCCGTACAATAATTTTAAATTTTAAGAGTCAGGTATTTATTCATTTCCTGACTTGTTATGGCCGTAATCCATTCCGGAAACAAAAACCAAAGACATAAAAGTAAAATTTGAAAGTTTTGACCACGTGACATCAGCAGGCGGCATTGCATTTGTTGTAAATAGCATTGTAATAGGTACATATTTTTTTAATTATTTCCTCTAATAAAAATTATGTAATTAATTATATTGCCGAAAAATTATGTAATTAATTATTTGCGCTGCAAAAAAAATTTACAAACATTTCAATTTTGTCGCATTTCGTAAATATTTGTTAAGGTAAACCAGCAAGATAAATGGCCTATTATTGCCTTTTCAATTAAAAAAATTCAAGTCTTGCATGGCAAGGTATTGGCCGTCAATATGGTCGTGCCGCGACAGATTGCTGTAAAGTAAAACCAAATAACTGAAAGAAAAAAAACTATTTCGGATTTTTTGTATTTTGTACCTACATCCTGTTTGGTTCAAATTCAATACCTAATATTTTTACTTTGTATTTATTTTTGTGCAAGTGTTTTAAGCAGTAGTTTCCTGCACTATTTATAAGTATAATTTCGTTAATATTGTTATATATATGTATGTAAAAGCCTAAATAGGCGTAAATAAATAAATAAATAACAAAAAAACGACTCCCTGAAACAATTCTTTTCGAAATTATGACAGTTATTTTGCTAACGGGTAGGTGAGAACAGAGATGCATATACATACACGAGCATATATGCCCGTAAAATAAGGTCTCCAAGGTTCTGTGGTCGCGAGTCGCGAGGAACGATTTTACACGCAATCCGGCAACACTGGTGTGTAGCCTGGTTTCCCCTTGACAAATCCCCACCATGCTGCTCCCTATGTGACGCTTAGTCTCGGCGTGGCAGCCATTCGCGATAGAGCTCCCAATCGCCGCACCCGCCAGATGTGAGTTATGCTCTATAATTAGTTTTTAACAAAACCCCGGTAGACATTCATTCTCAGAGGCTTAAAGTGTACGGAAAATAGTGATGACTGTGAAAGACTTTTAGCATGCAGAAAGAATTTAAAAGCATGCAGAGCGTAATTCACACCTGACGGGTGCGGCGAGTGGAAGCTCCATCGCGAACGCCTGCCACGTCGAGACAAAGTGTCGCAGAGATTGCAGCGTGGTGGGGATTCGGCGTAGAGAAATAGATAAAATAAAATAGCCAGTGTTGCCGGATCTTGCGTAAAATTGTTCCTCGCGACCTCAACACCTTGGAGACCTTATTTTACGGACAGCCCTCGTATTATGTAACAAAGCGGGAAGGAAAAGATGTTGCCCGGCAATATTGTCGTAATATCGGTAGCCAAGCGGACTCACATAATAAACCGTCGAGATTATGTGAATACGCGATAATCTTGCGCAATCTTTACCGACAATACGGAAATCTTGACGGAAATACCATGCTGGCAAAAAGAATTTTTAAAAAGTAGCTTGTTTACCAAAACCTTTAGAATAAAATAATACTGAATGGGTTTAGCGAACGAAAATAGAAATCGAAATTCAGAAGCACTGAATATATATTATCATAGTGAGGCTATACGGAATTGAAAACTTAACCAAAACAATCTCAACCAATACTTGAAAAATGAGGTCATAATCAAAGCGACCAATGAGCGCAGACATAGTTTCATATCTCAACCAATAGGAGCCTTTAAAAGTGACATCATAATCAAAGCGGTCAATGAGTGCAGTCGATGCGTCGCAGGTGCAGTAATCGTCATTCCGTTTTACCCAAAATCCAAATCACAGCGGGGCTATAGAAGTTTCAATTAAAAAAATATATCTGGCTTTACGTAGGTATAGGCGGCGCAATTAAAGTTGACCTAAAAATACGATCTTACGGTCATTGTTCCCAATCCTGCTAATCAACTGCTAAGCC
Source organism: Limnephilus rhombicus (assembly GCA_929108145.2). NCBI lineage: Eukaryota > Metazoa > Arthropoda > Insecta > Trichoptera > Limnephilidae > Limnephilus > Limnephilus rhombicus. Next base: position 62,236,662 of record OV815271.1, read on the forward strand.
GAAACTAAGGCTCAACACTGCTCAAATGCACAACAACGCTCTTTCCAACACTCAAGCATCGCTCAATCTAAGAAAGCCGGACTAGTGGATTAAGCTCGTCTCAGCAAATCGAAGTTATAAAAACTATCAACAGAGTGGCGCCAACGCCACTACGGCAAAGGTCAAGCTGACACTTAGTTTTTAATATATTTTATACGTTGGTTTAAAAAATATGAAATGCCAATTTATGGGTAACAGTATTTAAAAAAAATTATGTGTGTTAATAGTAAATACAACAATTAACTCTTTAATATTAAAGTTTTTACTTTGATGCCATTTTTTTGTCTATGAAGGTGGGCGGGGACACTTAGGCCCTCCGTTCATGGAGATCACGGACATATGAATATATCTGGACCTGCCCTAAGTGATAAAAACGTAATATTTCCCCCTCCCCATGGAACCGGCTATAAGCTCCGCCTTGGCGCCAGCTCGCTCCATGGGGAGGGGAGAGAATCTAAAATATGTGACGTCATCATTCTTGTAGTGACCAGCGCGAAAGTAACGTCTATACGTTTTACGAAATATCACGCCAAAAACGGCAGCTTGCGCTATACATTATAGGTACATATTATATAGACATAGCGAATGTGGGCGGTTCTCCAGTATTCTCGTCGCTGGTTACAGGGGTAAGTAAATTATGAAACATTTGTAATAGTGTTTTAACTAAACACGGCAACAAAATATTGCTATGTGTATTGGGGCGAGTCTTTTTGCGGCGAGCATTTGGCCTTAGCAAATATGTTATTATCGTGGCAAGCAATTCGCGCTCCCATGTAAAAAGGTCTATTCATTCAAAGCAGATTTTGCTTTTAAGAACTAAATGGTGATATTGTAATGCGAGATGCCTATTTACTGTCAGATTGATTGTATAACGAATCACAGTCATCTTTCCCCTCTTCCCCCTTCATAGTTTGGTTTTACCCCCTCGTCTGTATCTTCTGGTCTGTTGAATTCTGATGTCTATGATGGAGATACTTACAATCTACGTAATTATGACGAAACCACAAGTACCCTGCTGATATACTACTTTTTAATGCTAGTCTCCGTACACGGCGCTATCCGAAATATGCTGAACTTGATAATTTTTCACGTGCAGCCGTGGAGTTAACAAGCTATCAAGCGATGTCATATGACTTTTTTTCCAACATCAATCCATGCCTTTTCCACTAAATTCTTTCTTACGTATTCTGGTAAAGTATAGTTATATAAACATGCAATTTTTCCACTTCCAGAACAAATCTAACATTACTTTCATGTTCTGACGCCATTTCTGTCAAACGTCAAACGAATAAGTATCAGACACAAATGATGCGACGCTTCGCGTGCGATCAGCACTGTCGGTATCGTGATATTGATTGGAAACCGACAGCCACCGCGTAGCGCCGTGAACGGGCACCAGCAAAATCGTACGGGGGTACTTACGATCGGCGCGTACGATACGCGCACGACGATCGAGTATCTTGTAGGTATCTCCGTGAACGGAGGCACTAAGGCCCTCCGTTCATGGAGATACTTACAATCTACGTAATTGTGACGAAACCACAAGTAATCTGCTGATATACTACTTTTTAATGCTAGTCTCCGTATACGGCTCTATCCGAAATATACTGAACTTGATCATTTTTCACGTGCAGCCGTGGAGTTAACACGCTGTCAAGCGATGTCATATGACTTGTTTTCCAACATCAGTTCATGCCTTCTCCACTAAATCCTTTCTTACGTATTCTGGTAAGGTATAGTTATATATAGTTATATCTCCGTGAACGGGGGCCTTAAGATAATCAACGAGAAAATATTTAGGAACAACGCGAATCGAGCGATACCTTTATAATACTTACAAATCGCTTAGCTGACTCAGATTGGTCTATCGAAAAGTTGTGAACAACGGCTGTTAGTTATTGTGTATGTTGATCAATTTATTTATAATATACCCACACTTCTGACAACGATGCTCTCGCCAAGTGTCACTGAGAAACAGTCTTTTATCTCGCTTACTCGGCTTACACCTTTTTATTGTTTTTAGCGAGAATTGAACAATAATACGATCATCAAATTAAAATATTTGAAAAGCTTTTGAGTGTTTTATTACATAATTTTTTTTCAGTTTCGATTGCAATACCTGTAATACCTATTATAAGTCCCCAGGCAGATTGATGAAATTAATTAATCACCTGGAAAAGAATTTCGGTAGTTAAAAATGTTTCCATCGATTTCACGAGAAGTAAGGAAAAACAGAGCCCACATTGAGCATAAGGAAGCGCCCGCAACACACTACTTTGATATTATCTAATCAGTGTTCCGAAGCTATTATAATATTATGTTGATTTGCGAGGAATGTTAACAATTTAACCGCCCATTAAAATAAATATCTTTGCATTATAGTACCGGTAGCCTTAAGTCATTTTCTCTTATTTATTTCTAGAAATATTGGATAATAATTAGATGTGTGCTATAATTGTGGATCGAATATAATTAATATGATTGTCTATACGTTAAATGTCATTGTGTGAAATATTAGTGAAATTGTGCGTACCTTTAATGTCATTAAGCGTACCTTTAATGTCATTTTGTGAACCTTTAATACCATTGTGTGTACATACCTTTAATGTCATTGTGTGATTTTTAATATCATTGTGTGCACCTTTAATGCCATTGTGTGAGCCTTTAATATCATTGTGTGAACCTTTAATGTCATTGTGTGAACCTTTAATATCACTGTGTGTTCCTTTACTGTCTTTGTGCGTACCTTTAATGTCATTGTGTGTAATTTAATGTAATTGAGCATATCTTTAATGTCATTGTGCGTATCTTTAATATCATTGTGCCTTTAATGTCATTAAGCGTATCTTTACATATTGATGTTATCATAACACATACAACGATTATTACTTGGGTTTGCGTCTTCACTCTTCAGAGCGGGAAACTTTAAACACTCTGTTAAATCAATCTTGTTATAGGTCATAATCCATGGTCCTAGAGTGGCTACATAATATAGCATAATACTAATTGCGGTGCAATTTTGGGGAAATTTTTGGTGCGCCAACAAATGCAGATGGATATTTCGGTAACATTCAGCTTTCAGACTGGAAATGAGTTTGATCGTTGAATGGTGGTTGTTTGTTTTGTAATGTTTTGTCTTTGAACCTTTAATATCATTTTGTGTACCTTTATTTATTTATTGAAAAATAAGAAATACATGAAAAACATAAGCTGCATATTTCACTAGGGCATTCCTGTATCGAGATGTGCAGTTTTACAATGTAATTTAAAGGAAAAAAAAACATACATATAAACTTAATAAAAATATAATTATAAACCTACAGAAGAAGCACTGAGAACAATTATTCAGACATGGATTATTAATAATTTAATTATAGCTGGGCAGTATGCTCATCGTTGGCAACAATAACATTATTACTGTAAACTAAAAATACAAGGTACCTGTTAGTTGTGGCTTACCAGATGCATTCATTGGGTGACCATACCACAGTAGCATTTAATTATTAACAAAAAATAAAGATTGGTAAATAAGAACAGAATTTCATTGTGTGAACCTTTAATATCATTGTGTGAACCTTTAATATCATTGTGTACCTTTAATATCATTGTGTGTACCTTTAATGTCATTTTGTGAACCTTTAATATCATTGTGTGAACCTTTAATATCATTGTGTGTACTTTTAATTTCATTGTGCGTACCTTTAATGTCACTGTGTGCACCTTTAATGTCATTATGTGTACCTTTAATGGCATTGTGCATAATTTAATGTCATTGTGTATACTTCAATATCATTAAGTATCCTTTTAATGTCATTGTGCGTACATTTAATGTCATTGTGTGTACCTTTAATGTGATAGGCAGGTACCGTTTTGGTGTGAATATCTATTATAATACCCAATTACAATAATATTTTCAGTGGAGTGGAGTACAGTGTACAGCATGTACAGTGGAGTAACGTGCCTTGGAGTGGCCCTGTATCAAAATTAGTTGGGGGTCCCAAATGAAGGATAAAGATTTCTCACAAAAGAAACAAAAGGCCTCTGTGGCCCTGAGTCCCCGTATCATTGATACGGCTGATACGGCGGTAGCTACGCCCCTGAACATGTATCTTTTGGATAAAATCAATCAAAAGGCCCTTTACAAAGCTAGAATATATGTACTACGCACTTATGATAAAATCCAGACATTCTTCGGCGGTCAACTTATTACAACTAAGCTGACGACTAAAATCGTAATTAATTTAAAGCCTTCTCGAACCCTTCAGGTGCCAAAAATGGCTTTGCCACCAACTCGATTTAATGAAACCCCGATTTTATGTTAGGGCAAGTCTATCAATTTGGATGTCTGTGGTAGTTTGTGTCAATTTGGAAGTCAATGGTAAAATCGGTTCCGCCAAACAAGAAGACACTTTTTGAAAGTGATATAAAGTTATGAAAAGTGATAAAAAACTAAGAAACACCTGAATTATCGCTTTGTCAACAAAAAATGCTAATTTCGGTTGTGTTATGCTAATACGTCCTGCGAAACTCTGGTTCAATGAACTCAAACTTTCTTTGAATTTATGTGTCATTTTCAAATTTTGAACTGACTGTGTGAACAATTCAGACAAGCGATATATTGCCTAACTGTTACATAATATTTATAACAGAAAATAATTTTAATTATCATTTTAAAAAATTGGAAGAAGAATTGGAAGAAAAATTGGAAGTTTGTAATATTTGTCAAGAATTAAGGCTATCCCACGATTTTTCACTGGTTATGTTCTTTTTATTACATGAGCTCCACACAGGAGGCCCTCAGGAAAATAATTTCCCTCAGGGCCTACGTCATCTTTAGGGATGCTGTATGGAGGTTTTTTTTGGAAAGGAAGGAGAGGAGAGTTCTAATCTAATTGACCTCTCGAGCGACAGCAGCCTAAAAACAAAATACGCTTGTTCGGATTTGACCGAGTTTTGGATATCAGTCAAAAATCAGTATCCGATTCTAAATGCAAAAGCTGTAAGGGTCCTTATTCCCTTTGCTACTTCATATCTGTGCGAAGCTGGATTTTCAGCGGTTGCGGTTATAAAGAGCAAATATCGCTCGAAAACAAATGTGGAAAAGAAATGAGAGTAGCTGTACAAGCCTTATTCCCCGGTTAGAAAAATTGTGCATCGAGCTGCAGGCTCACCCGTTGCACTAAACAGTTTTTGTAATTGTATTTGCATTTTCTTTGTAAGTTTTCCTACCAATAAATGTACTTATTCATTTTAAATACGAGTTGTATTATTCGGTGGATTAGGTAAAAAATTGGTCCGTCCTAGGGAAGGGGGAACTAGAACTTTCTGCGGGCATTTGTATTGCACAGCCACAAGTTCGAGGCCTTTCGCGTAAGTGGCGGAATTATTATTCCTAGGCGGCCGTCGGTAGTACGCTGTTTGTGGCGCAGGTAGGTATGTCGTAGTATTTCTCGCGCGTTCAGTGGCGCAGCGGTAGATTTTATCAGAGCGGGTTAAGTGACCGCTACAAATGTATTATTGTTTTTATGGCAATAATATTTTTTATGTTTCATGTACCGCCGACGACGCGTGCCTCGTACTGAACACGGGTTTGGAAAGAGAATTGGCGTTACAAACCCGTGCACAATTGGATGCCGCTTGCATTATATTAAACACGGGTTTGGAAGGTGAAATAGAGTTACATGGTTGCCTCCTATTGAACACGGAAAAGGAAATACGCACACCGGAACACTTAAGGCTCTGCAACCGGGCCCGAAAAGAAGAAGATGGAGAGATACGAAATTACGAATATTAGAGGAGAGCGCTAACATTTACAGTGACAAAATCGATGCGAAAATTGCGAAAATGTTTTATAAAACAAGACTCGTTTAAAATAGAGCAAAAATCTCGCGGGCATTATCTTAAACAGCATTTAAAGAAACACTGTGAATTTTTTCATACATATAACTTGTAAAATAATTGAAACAAACGTGTTTATAATAATTTTTGGAGCATACTTTGCGATTTTTTTCTATCGAGGGAATTTTATATAATTTGCGTTTCAGCGCGGGCAAAGTCTAGATATTATCTTAAAGAATAACATATATTTTTAAAGAGCTTTAAAACTTACCGTGTTTAAGGAAAATAATTAATAAATCGGTACAAATCCGGGTTGCGGACCCTTAAGATGTTTAAATAGTAATGGCTCCTCCGACTTTACAACCATCTCATTGAAACAGACCATAAAAATAAAAACACAGGCATCACCTTATTGCATAAAAATGGAATATGTGGTATCAGATTGGATAACTTACAAGCACTAGAGCTAAGGCAATCCAAAAAACCATTTATAGCAAAGTAATAACAACCAAATAAATCTAAATAAAAGTCCGATAATGAGGTTGTTCCCCATTGACAAAGAACACTCACTTCCCATTCTCCATCAACCCTTACTCCTATTAATTCCTTCACTGGAGGAGCTCGGCCCACTAATCCGTTCGTATTATCGTGGTATTGTCTTATTCTGCGATTATGAGTAAGACGGTTAAACTGTAGTAGAATACTAGTATTATAATACTGCCCCCAAGAAATGAAACCCGGCCGGCACAGTATATAAAAAATAAAAGTGTCTGCTTCATAATATAAACAAATAAAACTATTAATTTATTTAACTATTAAAACTACTTATAACAATAAAAAAAAATATATCTACCGGTATTTAACTTAGAAGGCCATTGGTAAAAAAATTTAAAAGCGGCTGTAGTTCCTTATTGCATAAAAATTTTATTGGCTCAGTAAATAATTACATTAATGATGTTTTAAACCTTACAGAAAATGCGGATATGACAGACTTATTTGTGTTCAGATGGTAAAAAAAGCACCTATCGGTGTTTTAAGATTAAGTGAAAAATTCTTAAGCACCGTTGTGGTTTGAAACTCGATGAAACGGAAACGACACTAAAAAGAGACAAACACATACATCTGTAGGATTTAGCCTGCGAGAGAATTATTTCACGGGTAGTCGGTTCCAATATAATAACATAAATCCACGGTCCCAAGTACATCTCCTTTGATCTTCTACCAGTTCAACCTGCATCGATCACATTATGGTGAAATCTAAATTCGAACCACAAGGAGCTGTCTTCACTACTGACATAACAGATCATGATGTGATATTGCTGAGATTTATGAGCTTTACACTAAAGAAAACAGCAAAGGATAATGTGAAAATCAAAACCGTTATAGATAACAATCTTTTGAAGGACAGATTAAAGGAGGAATCATGGCAGTCAGTCCTATCATCTCAAGATGTTAATTCAGCTGCTGAAAATTTTATAAAGTGTTTAAAAATGCACGTGAAAAATTGTTCGTCTGCACAAAGTGAAAAACATAAAATGAAGTACTTGAAACCTTGGATAAATGATGGAATTATTAAATGCCTCAGAACCCGTGACAAATTGCACTACAAATGTCGAGAAGAGTTAAATAATATTCAATTGCTGAATTATTACAAAAGATATAGAAACTGGTGTACAAAAATTATAAAATATACAAAACAAGCATATTACAGAAGAAAATTGGATAACGTCAATGGAAATACCAAACAACAGTGGAAGATTATAAAGGAGGCTGTAAATATTCGAAAGGAACAATTGTCTATAAAAAAATTAAAAATCAATAACAATATTATCTCAATGGAGGAGAATCCAAATATAATCACTAATCACGTAAATAACTTTTCAGCGATATTGGTCCTAGATTCGCCAAAAATTTGTGCAGCACAAACAAAACTACCGAAATGTGTCTTGTAAACAATTTTATATCTAGTACTCAAGTAACAGGAGACACACTTGAACTTAAATCTACTAACATTTATGAAGTTACAAAAGTGATACATGAATTAAAAATGTCTTTTTCCTGTGGTATTGATGGCTGAAGTACAATGGTGTATAAACAAAACGTTTCTGTATTGGCTGGTCCCATATCACATATTGTTAACATTAGTTTTAAAAATGGCGTGTTTCCTTCTCATTGTAAGATTGCTATATACCTCTTTTCAAAGGTGGAGATCAGCTAGATGTTAACAATTATCGACCCATATCCTTGCTCAATACTCTCTCAAAAGTAATAGAGATTGGTAAAGTCAAGATTAGTTTCATTCTTAGAAAAGCACAAAATACTCTCCGACAATCAATTCGGTTTCAGAGAGAATAAAGGCACGAGTGATGCTGTATTGAAGGTACTGACCAAAGTTATAAGCGCGCTGGATTATGGCAACAAAGCTATAGCGGTGTTTTTGGACCTATCAAAAGCATTTCATACAGTTTCCCATGAATTGCTCCTTAAAAAATTATCATCTCTAGGCATTGATAGTACAGCAATGGGTTGGTTCAGATCTTATCTTAGTGATAGAACGCAGCAAGTAGAGATAAATAAAATATTAAGCAATGGTAAATCAATCTCCTTTGGAGTCACGCAAGGTAGTATGCTTGGGCCAATATTGTTTCTAATATATATAAATGATTTATGTTATCTGAATATTCCTGGTAACATCGTTAGTTTTGCAGATGACACTACCTTAATATTTGAGGGTAAAACTTGGGATGAAACATTTAACAAATGTAATACGGGTTTAAGAGTGGTAAATAGTTGGTTTAATAATAGTATTTTAACTTTGAATATACAAAAAACCAAATATATCACTTTTAGCATTTCAAGTAAAAGTCAAACTGCCGCCACTCATAATTTAATAATACACAATTGTTTGCAAACCTGTAACTGCAATCCTTTACAAAATGTAGTCAGCATCAAATACCTTGGCGTAAAAATAGATAAATTTTTAAGATGGAACGATCATGTTAATATGTTGGTAAATAATACTAGGAAACTTACCTATATCTTTAAAGAACTCAGACATATACTAGAAAAGGAAAAATTGAAGACGGTTTATTTTGCAATAATCCAGTCTCTACTTTCTTATAATATAGTGTGCTGGGAATCTTGCCAAAAGACTTATATAGAACCACTTAACATTGTCCAAAAACTGATTCTTAAGGTTATGTTCAAGAAAAAATTTTGATATCCAACTCATATACTTTATAAGGAATGTAATGTCATGAATGTAAAATAGCTGTATATTACACAAACACTATGTAATTTTTTTAATAATATTAATATTGCAGAAAGAACTCAGCAAATTCGTACTACTAGAATTGGGTCTGGTCTTAACTTTGTGGCAATTCAAACTAAATCTTCTTTTGGTCAAAGAAATTACTTCTATCAGGCTCCACTCATATTTAATAGCCTTCCAGAACATATTAAGTCATCTAATTCCTTTTGCACTTTTAAAAAGATGGTCAAATTATTCGTGTTAGCCGAGGATTGCCAATTGATTTTTTCTACATTGTCATTTCTAAATTAATAGCATATTGATTATTTATTACAGTATATTTACTGTAAATATATATTTTTTTTTCTACTTAACTTACCATTACATATTAATTTTCTAACCGAACCTAATTTTAAATATTATAGATTAAACAACTTGCAAAAAAAAAGTTATTTCAAAGCTAATTTCAACATATGGTCACTCTACATGTCCGCCGGTATGGATGGCATCACAGTAAATTTACTCAAGGCACTTACTTGTTCATGAACTATTAGAACCTCTCACTTACATAATTAACCTCAGCATATCACAGGGAATTTTCCCTAAACAATTAAAGCAAGGGCTCGTCATACCCATATACAGAAGTGGTCTAAAAGTGGACATTAACAATTATAGGCCCATAACAATACTTAACTCTCTCTCGAAAGTAATTGAAAAAATAATTAACAAACAACTGAAAACATTTTTGGAAAGCAAGCAGCTACTCTCCGAAAATCAATATGGTTTTCGGTCAAATAAGAGCACTGCCGATGCTATTATTGCTGTTACAGACTTTCTTATTTCAAATTTAGATAAGGGTAAAAAATGCATTTCTATCTTCCTAGACCTCTCAAAAGCTTTTGATACTATCTCCCTTGACATCCTTATTAATAAACTAAATACCATTGGTATAAGAGGGAAAGATCTCGAATTTCTTCAAAGTTACTTAACTAATCGAACTCAAAGTGTCAAAATCGAAAACAAATTCAGCCAACCCCTCCCTATAACCTATGGAGTTCCCCAAGGAAGCGTCTTAGGTCCTACTTTGTTTCTCATATACATAAACGATCTTTGTAATCTAATGATAGATGGAAAAATTGTAAGTTTTGCTGACGAACTGTGCTACTCATTCAATCTGACACTTGGCTAGATGCATACAAAATGGCTGAGAAATCAATTAACTCTGTTAAAAAATGGCTAAACATTAATTCTCTTGCACTAAATACTACCAAAACAAAATACATTACTTCTAGTATAAATATCGTTGGCCAACCTAATCAAGATGTTGAAATAAAAGTACATGAATGTTCTTGCATTCACGATACATTCTGTCAATGTCCTTGCCTAGATCGAACGGACCATATCAAATACCTTGGTCTAACATTTGATCAATATCTTAAGTGGAATACACATTGCCTACTTGTCAAGAATAAACTAAGAAAACATATTTATTTCTTCAAAAACATTAGAAACATACTAGATTCCAAATCTATGAAAATTGTTTATTACTCTCTTTGTCAATCAATCATTGAATATGGAATAATCGCATGGGGAGGTGCAACACTATCAGCTATAGATTCATTATCGAAGGCACAAAAATTAATTATGAAAGTCATTCTTAAAGTTCCCATAATAACAAGTACTGTAGATATATTCAAAAAATTCCCTGTATTAGATATTCGAAAAATTTACACAATAACAATCTTAACTCATCTGTTTAAAAATAAAACACGTACATTTCATGAAAATACCCAAAATATTGTAAACACACGGCACAAAACCAAAGAACTCATACAAACACCTAAAACAAACACAACATTTGGTCAAAGAAATTTCAAATACATTGCGCCTAAAATATACAATAACCTACCTGACAAAACAAGACAATCGAATAATATTAACAAATACAAAATCCTGATCAAACAATGGATCATCGAAAAAGGTCGTGCAATAATTAGTCACCTCACCCAAATATAATCCTCTATCTCATTATTGTTACCACACCAACCTGAAAAATTTTGTCAAATATTTTTGCTGTATTGAAAAGTGTACTTTACTTAATATTTATAAAATATTTGTAAACTAGTCTGTCTCGACACAGGATTTCCTAGTGAGACAGGCAAGGCCAAAAAAATATATGTAAACCTTTTTATATAGATGCACATAATAAAAAAATAAAAATAATAATAATAATAATCTTAGTCTTGAATTTACAGTAGATACATTGATATCTACTTATTAGATTTTTCTATATTGTAGGTACTGCTGAAAACCAGCTGCTTTCCAGGAGAAATCCTCAATTGTAGCTGCGCAGTGACCTTTTCATTAATAGAATCAATGATAAAAGAACAAAATATGTAATATTGTAAAAAAAATCTATTGATGAATAAAAGTTTTATTATTCGCCATGTTACATAGAAATATTGCATATAAGCAGGAGAAAAAACCGTGAGCCGAAAGCCGCTCGCGGGCGCTTCGTTCCTTGGCTCGGGTCACGGTTTTCTTCTCCTGTTTACAATCAGATTAACGAATTTAAAACTTTGGATTTTGCTTTCAAGTTTAAACTTGAAAGCATCACCTTATTGCATAGACCAAAAGTGGAGATGGACAGGTCACATGATCCGCGATCCACAAGACAAATGGTGCAAAAACGTCACTGACTGGTATAGGTATCCCAGAGATGGCAAGAGAAGTAGAGGACGTCAACAAATAAGATGGGAAGACGACCTAAAACTCACGGCTGGACATCATTGGAGAAGAGTAGCGCGTGACAGGTCCCAGTGGAAAATGTTAGAGGAGGCCTATACCAAGAGACAAATTGAACTTCGGGATATATTATAAATTATAACAAACAAGAACACGTCTAGTATTTATACCTAACAGAAGTCCAGAATAAAAAAGCTATTTTATTATTATTATAAGTGTAGGTAGGAACCGATAAGGTTGTTTCTTTCGGAAATTATATAACAGCGGATAAAAAATGAATGCTTGCGTGCTTATCATGGCCTGTCGTAAATTTAATCTTATTGGTATTACGCAATCAATGGTGTTATGCAGGCAGGGCAGGCGGTAGACAAAACATGCCGGTAAATGCTCAGGTAACTAGTAATAATAATATTTGGATGACTTGTATACTTAGCGCCGTTTTTGTGAAAAATCACCTCAAGGGCGCTGTACAAACTTATAATACATTTCTACAATCTTACAAACTAGACAAACCACTATAAAAACTGGTATTGCAGAGGTGCGCTGCAGAAATAGCTCCAATTTTGACGAAGCTTTTCAAAATGTCCCTGAAGTCTGGCTCTGTGCCCTCTGGTTAACATAATGAAGAATACTTATAATGTAATAAAATATGAAGCACAGTTGCCTGGGCTTTAGATCATATCTCTAATTTTAGATCGGAATATATTTAACTCATTCAGATCTAAAAGTAGTATAACTAAACTCACCATTAGTGATTCTTCCTTTCTATCTATTGTTAAATTCTAATTTATGTTAAATTAAATTAAAGCAAATCTCTTTATAAATCACCTTTTAATCAAATTTATGTCATGAAGAAAAAATGTTTTTTTTAAATATGGTTTACTGTGTTCTATACATTCAGTGTCATTGCACTTCGAAAAAATATTTGACAGTTAAATTGGTGTTGCCAGTCTACAAATTTAGTGGTTCCAGTTTTTATATTTTCTACTCTTTTTTGACAGACTATATAGTCAATAATCATAGACAATTGGGAACCAACACATAGGAGTGGCATAGAAAAAAATGGCGAAAAATAGCATACATTTCTATATATGTACCTACACATATGAGATAGTATTAGTGATCACAAATACTAATGCAAAGATTTGTAAGCTATTAATAATTAAAAATTTAAACCGCCAGATGTCACGACCCCATACAGTTACTTTTTTTTCCGTTCGTTCCTATACGGTTTTGGATTCTAGTGACTTTAGTTAAATGAATAAATAAAATTATCGTTTTTGATACAATTTTCGATATTGGATATTTTGTATCGATATATCGGTACAAAATATATCGGCTAAAAATATCGATGTATTGAATTAAAAATATCGATACATCGATATATCAAAACTTTTTCAACAAGCCTATAAAAATATACTGTACAGGCAGAAAATATATACAGGACCATACCTACCTGGAAGGTCACTAGAGATTAACACTGTTATTGTTTATTTAGAAAAATTTAGGCAGTTGAGTTAGGGTTCACTAGGTAAGACCCTGAGGTGAGGTGGAGCCCTCCTGTGTGGAGCTCAAGTAAAAAAAACAAACTGGCTATCTAACTTACCATCACACCGATTCTCCGCAGAAGTAAGCAGAGAGGACGGACCGCCATACAACTCGGTATTGGCACACACTCCTTGCGTCATTCGCATTCATACTCTTAACATGGCCTGACTCAAGTATCTGACTTCTTTTCTTTGTTCATTCGCTCTACATGCCCGAACCATCAGAACGTCCCTTTCAAAATCGTTATCTCTCATTACGCTTTCATCAGCCTCGAATTCTTTGCGGATCTCCACATTTTATCACACGTACACCGTGGGATCCTCAGGGATCTCATTTCTGTAACTTTCACCCTTCCTCTGCCAGTTCCATGCCTTACTGCCATACATGATGGTAGGTACCAGCACTCCATTGTGGACTGTTAACTTCGCTTCTAAGTAGAAAACTAAATGCAGAAAAAACTGCCATTATATTATAAGTACTATATCGATCACGGAAATTTGAGATGCTCTAACTCTCTAAAGCATGGGTCGGCAACCTTTGGTTGTAAAAGGGCCAAATATTTTACGTAGAGATTAGTGCGGGCCGCACTTGGTTCACATGCCATTTTTTTACATTAGCTCCACACTGGAGGCCCTGAGGGAAATTATTTTCATCTATGTCATCTTAAGGGATGCTGGGTGTTTTTTTAAGGAAAGGAAGGAGACGAAGTTCTGGGAAGGAAATAGGTATAATGGGGTAGGAATCACGGGGTAAGTGTGTCCAGGAGTGACGGACGTATGAATCCATCCCTCCAACCGCGGTGCAAGGCGAAGGGTCAAAAAATTCCGGCTGGAGAGGATAAAAGACCTCCCTCAACCAGTTTCTCCCGATCCTGCCCACCACACGGCAGGTGGGCAGACGCTTCGGCCGCCAAGACCTGAACAAACCTCACCCCATGAACCCGGGCACACCTGCGAAGTCACCAAACGTAGCAAGGGGTGACCTATGGCAGAGGTGTTGGTTATCCAATAAATGCTTAACGGGGTGGCGGTACACATACCCGCCTTCCAATTTGTAATGTCATTACTGTATACCTACAATATTTAGTATACAAATATTTTATTTATTTTTAACTTTATGAGTAAAACCTCAAATTGTAATAGTTAATTAAAGGAAGACAATATTAGTGAAACTTAATCGAAAATCTGGAGACAGAAAAAGATATTGGCACCTCTGGGACTCGAACCCAGGACCTTCGGCTTTCCGATCCACATCTCTAACCACTTACCTAGCTAAGGTGTCTTTATTCGGTAATTTTTAACTGTATCGACCAAGAACTACCAACATTATCTTCATTTTCTTAACGCATATTTTATTGCTGCTATCTTTATGCATGATTGCAAGATTCACACCTCAGATTCAAGCATGTCTCTATTGTTTGTTTATTTACCAAAATACATAATCAATGGATAACCAATGTAGATACATTATGGTACGGATGTAAAATAGATAATTACGAATATACCTACCTAAATGCAGATAGAGACCTTCTTTTGTACATTTGAAAGTAAAAAAATGCTACAAACTGACACTTTCAGTCTTAAAGGAAGCAATATTGGTGAAATAAACAGTGACATACTTTTTTAATTCTTCTAAAGACACAAGATGCATACCTAGAAAGTCGCAGTTTCAAACCGAAGGTTAAATTTTTCAACTTCAGTGCCTGTAACCAGGGTGTTTACTTTATTGTGCTTTATTTAGGTAGCTACATGGTTTTCTTTACCCGCATCACTAGACAAACGTCCGTTTCATATTTTTATAATTACATACTAGGTACCTATATCTACGAAATATGAAAATTTACAATTATAACTATGTTAAATAATGTCAAATGGTAGTAAGTAGGTAATATTCATTTGGAAGCGTCTTTTAGTTACAAAATGTACAAACTAACATGAACTAACTGCTCTCAGACTCTCAGTCAATGACGTTATATACTGTAGACGCGTGGTAGAAATCTCAAAGTGGGAAGCCAACAACAAGACAATTGTACAGTACTCGATTTCTAGTACTTTTGTACTTTAGTACTAAACTGCCACGCGTCGAGTAAGGTCGTGTCCTACCAGTAAGTAAATTGCATTAAAAAGCGCCAAAATCCCCTCCTGTGTGATGAGAAAATGTTTCCATTACACGGTAAACAGTAGTAAAAGCGAAGGAATAACATTTCATTCGTAAATACATGCAAATTATTTATTATTATCGGTTATATAAATAATACAATTGCTTTCCGCCCAAAGATTTTATGCATCATTAGAGAACTCAAGGCCTACTAAAGTACAGGTCTGGATGCGCAACAGCCAAATTACAAAGTTGATGTCGTCGCTAAGTAAAATTTACTTTTTGTAATAATAATCTAACGATTCTTTAGTTACTTGCCTGCGGTAAAACAACATACAAATCAGCAGAAACAACAAATACAATAACAATCGACGCCATTTGCAAACTATCGTTCATTATAGCTTGAAAATTTGACACCTCAAAATTCGACTGGTGCCCAGGCCTCCTACTTTAGTCGGCCTTGAGACAGTATTCGACGGAACTTTTGAATTTTGAATACGAAAATGCCGCCCGCGTTCTATCTTTTGTTAAGCGTCTATCTTTATCATACATGGATAACTTTTGAATTAAGAAATTATTGAAAATCGCTGAAAACAAAAGAATGTTGATTAATTGCCACATTATATCTTGAGTTTGTGAGACTATGGCAAGTCTATTTATATAACGTCATTGCTCTCAGTCGGTAAAGAAGCAATAATATAAACGAAGCAAGAGGCAAATAAAGTCTCGTGGCGGCAAACGATACATTGTTTGAAGGTGAAGTGAAATTTAACGTTAAAAAATATACAGACCTTGTAGAAAATAATGTAGGGAATGTTCCTAAGTACGTTATAAGTTATTCTAAAACTGACTGCTATCGGACAGCAAAGGAGCAATTACCTAGGTATGCAAGATGAAAATGTAAATAAAGTCATAGTTTTAATCTTTGTAATAATGATATAGTATGTGCAAAGGTAGAGAGATCTTTTTTAACTTATTATTTGTGAGTAAAGTATGTTGTAAAATGTAAAAATCGAGAGCTGTCATGCCAGAAAAGGAGCAATATTTATAGTGAAAACTGAGCACAATGTAAATAAATTTCTTATCGACAAAAATGTGAAGTTATATCTTTGGATATTATGGTGAGATAAAAGTAAGGTGTAAAACATAAAAACCGGCTGCAGCTGTCAAACAGCAAAAAAACAACAATAGTGATGTAAAAAAACATAGATGCTTTTATTATAATTCTATGCATAAAAACAAAATGCATACTTAATAATTCGCCGCAAGATTGTGGAGTTTGGATAAATTGTTTAGGTAATACTTACAGTTCGCGGCGAGATAAATCGGGGTCACACGGAACGAGATTCATGTATTATTGTAATGCACAATTTTTCATTATAAAACACTGGGATATCACTGAAAACTCGACATGATTCACCTGACTGTCACTATGCGCGCAGCAACCTAGCTAGTTGAATGCTGGGTGTTGCGTTGCGTTGGGTTGGTTACGTTGGTTGTTGGTTTGCGGCAGTACAGTTCGGCGTGGCCACCGATTTTTGCCAACCAACCTTGTACGTTGTGTTTTGTAGCACCGTCACCGAATTTATTATTTCGGTAAAAATGCAGAATAAAAAAGCGCTCCTTTTAGGAATAAAAAATAATACGTACGCCCAAAATGTATTATGCCAAACCTATTTTAAAAGGGGGAATTCTCCCCCCTTCCCTTCTCCCTCCTTTTGTATTCACAAAAAAAACATTTGAACATAATGTAATCAATTCAATAAAAATAAAAATTTACAATCAAAGATTATAATTTACTAGCAGACCCGGATACGTTACTGTGACTAACGAATTACAACGCCATCTTCTGACAACGCCATTACCCAACCTTTATAACCAACGCCAACTATTAATTTGCATACATATCAAATCCACACCGCCCGCTTGCCAGCCCGCTACCCGCTCCCTTTATATATTATATATTTCAACCAATTTACACAAAACCTTGACAAATATACCTAAACCTCTTTCATGAATCACTCTATATATTGGTGCAAACCGTATGAAAATCCGTTGCGTAGTTTAAAAGATCTAAGCGTAGACAGAGGGAGCGACTTTGCTTTACACTATGTAAAGATTATGGTGTAAAAAGGGCTGTTCCTCGTATTCAGGTATTTTTATGTTATTATCGTGTAGTATAGTGCACGCCAAACTTTAATACCGACTTAACGTTGATACAGAAATCATTACAATATGCGAGTTTAAGGTCCGTAAAGCGGCATGCCTCCACACCCACGCTTTTCTTTTTCGCACGTATGTTTTACGCATCTCTGTCTTTCGCCTACCATCATCGTAAAGTCAATAAATTGACTGTACCTGTGCGAGAATGGACCGTATCAAGTGAAGGTTGGCATTTGAGTTTGGCGCGTACAGTAATCTATGTTGACGTGGGTTTCAGAATATCAGCATAAATAATATGGAAATCCCTATTATTTAGTTTATACTGCTAAGTATTCAAATATAAATGTGTCAAATGTTTGTTCTACTTATTAGCTAAATAAGCGTAGTTGAAAAAATACTAAGAGAAAAATGTACTAAGGACCGTTTGTTTCACAGAATCTGAAGAATTCGTCAAATTTCAAAGTTAATATTCAAGCTTGACAAACAGAACTTGAACAGAAATTACATCGACCTTTAATTAAACAACCTATCTTTACTCTAAGAACAACATCACGAAAAATCATACTTAATGTCAAGTCCTCAAAAATCACGTAAATATAAATATATTTTTATTATTGTGAATAGGTGATACATACATAAAATGAGCACCTTAAGATTATCCCTCTACCACAGAACAAGGTGGCATTAGCTGTAAAATTATTAGTATGATTTAAAAATGTCTTTATTTCTATCACGAGCAATCGTCATTTTATGACCTTCCTTGCCAGGATGCTATTTTCCATCTAAGGTCTTCATTAACTTTGCGGTTTCTCGACGGAACACACCCATTTTGTATTATTGCAGATAAAAACAATATGAAGACGTTTGCTTGCATCTTATCAAAAGTTTAGTCGGCTTATCCGGTTATCTTTTCGGTAAAATTTGTAATTGTTTTGATAATAATTTTAAATTTGATCCATGCAGGTGCTTTGCACAAATCATTTCACCTGATCCGCGTAGATAAATACATAAAAATCACAATTGTATAAGATTGTAATGATCGATTAGAATTATCAGGTTATTTTTGAATGCAGGGCATGGCACGCTTATAAAGAGTGGGATTTAATCAAATCTATTTTATGATTACATTCAAATAGATTTTATCTTTTTTAATCGATCTTTAATCATCCTTTTCATGATAATGATTCTTCTACCGGATATCCCGTCTACCCAATAAGATAACAATTTCATAAGACTAATTGGTCAACTCAACTTCAAAAAGAAATGGCAATCAAATAATCTAATTACAAAAATTAAGCAAATGCAGATCCTTTAAATGGCACCGATAATCTTTGAAATACGTGCTAAACAGATGTCAAGAAAACCCAAAACAACATGATTGTAGATAAGATACAGCAGATAATAAATAATTACTTTATCATTGTTTAACCATGCAGTTTTCTTTAATTAGCAACAATATTATTATTAATTAATAATATCAGCAGTATCGCGTAAGCTGTGGGAAAATTAGAGGCACGCGTCACAAGCGTGCCTTATCAACACCACTCGAATTAATGACGGAGATAATGATTATTTTATTGAACAAACAATTCTATTCCAACTTACAAATTAATAACAAGCGATAACCTCGACCCCCAAGAGTCACAATTTAATATGAAGCTTAATTATATATTTTAAAAGGAAATTTATGAGGTTTTTTTTTTTTACATGAGCTCCACACAGGAGGCCCTGAGGAAAATAATTTCCCTCAGGGCGTATGTAATCTTTGGGGATGCTGTGTGGAGGGTTTTTTAAGGAAAGGCGGGAGAGGAGAGTTCTGGGAAGGAAAAGGTTTCAAGGGGTGGGTAGGAATCTGGGGTTCAGTGTGTCCTGGTCATCCGCCTCCAAGACCTAGACAAACCTCGCCCCATGAACCCGGGCACCCCTGCTAAATCACCAAACGTAGCGAACCACTTGGGGTGACCTATGGCAGAGGTGTTGGTTATCCAATAATAGTTGGTTTCCGGGGCGGCTGTACCTATTCCCGCCTCCCAAATTTAATTTGAGGTTGTACTTATTTTAGAATTTCTTTAAATAATCACTTTACTTATTATACTCACTGTTGATTTTCTTATTGTGTACCTTCGCATTATATCTATTCACAATAATTTTATACATTTTACTATATTTTTTATGTGCAAAACGCCCAAACGCCTGGAGTTAGTGAGACTTGGCATCTCAATTGGGGTATGTTTGTGAGGCCGAAGGTAGTGAAGAGGAGAAGAAGGTGAAGAAGAGGGCGGTATAGAAGTACTTAGCTATTCATGCCTGGTCACTAAACATAGCTAAAAACTTTTCAAACAAGGTTTCAATTATGAATACGCTCTTACACCAGGGCGATAAAGAGAGTAACTTCCACTCTGGAACGTGCCGCTAATCTTCTTCTTCTTTACATAGTATAAAGCGCTAACGCTGTATGTGCGCTTAGATCTTTTAAACTACGCAACGGATTTTCAAGTGGTTTTCACCAATAGATAGAGTGATTCACGAGGAAGGTTTTTAGGTATATAATTTGTCAGGTCTTTGTGTAAATTGGTTGAAATACATAATATATCTGGCCAAGCGGCAGCGGGCAGCGTGCATCGTGCTAACAAACGGGCGGTATGGATTTGATTTAACAGATGCCGTTGGTTATAAAGGTTTCATTAGCCACAGCAACGTGTGGCCGGGTCTGCTAATATACTATATAATTTTTGAAATAACACAAATCAATCAAATAAAGTTTACTTGCGCACGCCGCGATTTAAAACCGCGACTTTCGGATTACTAGTCGAGAGCTTCGTCCACAGAGGTGTTCTAAAATATTATTAACAGTATACAATATACATTTACATATCTAAATAATTTGCCGGGAAAATTATAGGTTGCTAACTGCACAGAATGCTCCCACGATGAAAAATTGGGTGATTGATCGGAGTCTTATACACATTCGGACTTGCTGTAGATAGGGTGGAAAATCGAAGTGATCCTGTTTCGAATGCCCGGCAACGGAAAAATGATCATTCAGCTGGCGGTTTTGCCTTCAAACAATCCGATTTTCAGAACCCAGCATGCTGTCCTGCAAGGTGTTCTGCAAATCGGATGGTTAGTAGGCCTAAAGAGTTTAAGAGGAATATAAACGCTAGAAATATTTCGATTCTCACGCCTTCGAGTATTTTATTTACACGAGGCAAATAAGCGCCAAAGTGGTTTTTATTTATTTTGTGCATAATTTTATAAGAATGAAAAAAAGTTAGATCATACAAAACTAGTCTTGGCCACAAAGGGTAATATTTTAAAATTGTTTCTTATTTTACTTCATAGTTAAGTCATGAAAAAACATTTTTTTAGTGGTTTATGCTTATATTTTTTGTTACGTAAATAATAATTTGATTGTAATTCCAATAGAATTGAATGCGCTATTCCCAAATAAAACAGTAAACAAAAAAAACACACACAAATATCTTCATTGCTACAAGGCCATTTTGAATCCAACAAGAAATCAATTAGATTCATTCAATCATGTTCCATTTTCTTAATAAACAGTATTCGTATAAAGTACAATAAATATTTATTTATTTAGCAGCCACCGCTACGACGCAATGACGTCCCCGCGAAGTTGGGTCGCGCTACCATTCTCACGTGTTGAATCGCGCGATTTTGGACAGCGAATCCCCTCCTTGTTGCTAATTCCCCCTGGCGGCGGGGCCGTTAGTTCCGTCCCAGTGCTGCCAACGTGCCAACAGTATCTATCAACAGACTGCAAGCAGTGCCAGCCCAACCGCACGGAAATATGTTCTACATTATTTTTACTTATTGAAGCCTATGAACGGCGTTGTAATATTATAATCAATGAAGAAGAAGAAAAATGAAATGGCGAAGGCACAGAAAAATAAAATATCTCAATGGATGAACCAGTTAAAATATTATTGTCGACAGATTAGGATTTGTGGTTTCAGTTTTAGCAATGTAAATTAAATCTGTCGGTTAGAATTTAAAATAATTACCATTTGTAGAAAATAATGAAATATTTATGGCATTATAGTAAAATAGTATGAAGCCGTGTGAATTTAATTTCACAAACTTCCATTAGGCGATTTTATCGATATCTAGGTACCTAGGCCCACTGGAATTTTTATCAATCAGATTTTTTTAAGCAATTTGAAAACTAGGCACTTAGAAACATTCGTAACTCTAATAATATACAATAGCATAATTTAATTCTGGTGAGGTGGTATCCGTGATACCAACAAAAAAGGCAATGAAAGCACTGGTACCTACCTACGGTCTAGATATCGTTAAAATGTAAAAAAAAAGCTGTTGCTCGAATGTGATGGAATAGTTTTATTTCTCGCGTCTCCTTTTATTACCTTCCCATTATCAATAATATTGTTATTTAGAATGGTGACCAGTTTATAATCATCTTTGACCACATTCGTGGAGTTATAATAAAATGCCCACTATTGCACATCATGCAATACAATACTTGGGCGGAATTACGTCATGCTAAATCACCCCACCTCCGCGTGTCACCGTCTAATGCGTTATCCTATCCTATTCCAAGAGCCTACGTGTTGTTATTGTATGCGTCTTCAGTACGACTCGTCATAATAATAATGTTAAATAAATAATGGTGTATAATTTTATAATGCTCTAGAAAAGAGGGGTTAACCAAACAATAAAGAGACGATGTCTGGTGCAGCCACCTACTTGAGTATAATCTACCGAGTAAAAAGACAGGTTTAGTACCCGTCGATGCGTTAATGTTTCACAGTCGGTCGGTCAAGGTTAAATTCACTTATGTAAATATCGATTCGCAACTTGTCAATGTCGATTCATACTTAATGTCAATATGGGGTAAAATACGGAGGTGCTCCTCGTCCAATACGCACAAATTATTATTTAAAAAACACAAAATTAGGTTCTAAGGCAAGGTTCCTAGAAAATGCGTGCAAGAAATAACAATAATTAGACAAAAAAATGTGTCTTTTCCCATTCGTCCCCATTCCACTACCTCCCCTCTCCCGCTTTCCTAGAAGGCGTAGAGCGGTGATTGGCTAAAAATTCGTGACGTTTCGAGGTTGAAGTCCATCTTCCACTGGGAGACTTGAGTTTGATTCAAGATTGCAATATTCATTTCTCAATACCTACTCATTTCTTACTTCTTCTAATAGTGCAAAATTATTTTGTGGTAACATTTTAAATTCAAATTAATAGATAACTTTGTATTAACCACTTAATTATTTATTATTATTCTATTACGTATGTATGTCTATTTTTAAAATAAGTTCTGTCAAAACCCTGAAGATGTCAGCTTTGCTGACGAAACCTGTCGGTTTTTGTAAATAATTAAGTGGTTAATACAAAGTTATCTATTAATTTGAACTCATTTCTTAGTTTCTATATCCTTAAGTCTACTATTGTATAAATCTTGCGTTCTTTCTTACATATCCTCTCCTTCCCTTCCTTAAAAAAACCCTCCACACAGCATCCCCAAAGATGACATAGGCCCCGAGGGAAATTATTTTCCTCAGGGCCTCCTGTGTGGAGCTCATGTAAAAAAAATATCCTTTACTTACTAATTATAATAATTTTTGTTACTAACTAATATGATTCATTAATTTATAATGATTTTTTAAATTTATATTATGATTTTTTTAAACTTATCATGATGTACCTGGATATTCAGATCGAGTCACCAAACACGGCTAAAGCCATTTCAAGCAAAGTTTCAATTCTGAATGGTGGTCTTACACAAGACCTCCGGATCGCTGGCCGAGAACCTTATCCCTCGACCACGGAGGCCGTCAGTTGTACTTACATTAAAATTTTACATTAAAAAAAAATTATTCATTACATTTAAATTCGTTGTAATAATAATAATAATAATGATAATACTTTGATGGTTTACATAGCGCCGTTTTTGTGAAAATCACCTCAAGGGCGCTATATTTAAAATTTATTAATACCGTGGCCACACGTTGCTGTGGCTAACGAAACACACCTAGCGAGAGATTTATCACTAACAATGTCTCCCTCACAAAAATAAAGTTGGTTGTTTTCAGGTGGAAAAAATATAATAAACAGTAATTGTTGAATGAAACACTAGTATATATTGAATTATTTGGCGGGTATTAGATAAGCCGCCATAGCTCAGTGGTCAGATCACCTGACCGGCAATCAGAAGGACACGGGTTCAAGTCCCGTTGGCGGCAAGTATCTTTTCTCGGAAGATTTTTCAATGTAGATAAGTGTTTCAGGCTGATAATTATTGCTTTTAATAAACACAACACGAACTACTGACAACACCATTATCCAACCAACCATTATATCTTGCCAACCCGCTCCCTTTGTATATTATATATTTCAACCAATTTACACAAAACCTTGACAAATTATATACTACATACCTTCCTCGTGAATCACTCTATTCATTGGTGAAAACCGCATGAAAATCTGTTGCTTAGTTTAAAAGATACAGACAGCGGGAGCGACTTTGCTTATACTATGGAAAGATGTATGTATTGGATTAGACCATAGATTCTCAACCTTTTTTTGCCCACCGCCCACTTTGAGAATATCTTTATTAATATTAAAAAAAAATAATCTCGTTGAATTCAAAGACCCAATCTTGTCTGATTACGTCTAATAGGGATCAAAATGAAAATCTAGTCTCCTTCAACGGAAGCAATCTTCCGAACAGGCCCTCCATTGAAATTCTTGGTGTAACCTTAAGTGACCAGCTCAGGTATGGGGGCTCCATCGAAACCAGAGTAAAGTTAGCCTCTCAAAAACTGGGCGTACTGTACAGGGCCCGCAGATACTAGTACACAACTGCTAACCCTGTACAAATCGCAAGTGCGCCCCACGGTTGAATTTGGCAGCCACTTCTGGTCTGTAGCTCCAAAATACCTGAAAAATACCCCCGACTCTGTGCAGAAACGGGCGGTCCGTTTGATAGATTCTCCCATCTTAACAGACGGATTGCAATCCTTAGAGCGTAGGCGTCCGGTGGGAATGCTATCCTTGTTCTACCGGTATTATAATGGAAGATGGGAAACACGCCAAACATGTGCCCAACATGTGTACACGGTTGACATTTGTCACATGAGAAAAGGTCGCTTCTTCGACTTGTTCTTATGTTCAACATCTGGGCTGTGGAATGATTTGCCGGCCTCTGTGTTTCCTCCTTCCTACAACATGGGTCTCTTCAAGACCAATGTTCATTCCTTCCTCTCCTTAAAAAGACCCTACACACAGCATCCCACATGACATAGGCCCTGAGGGAAATTATTTTCCTCAAAGCCTCCTATGTGGAGTTAATGTAAAAAAAATTAAAAGTTAAGGTTTTTTTTTTATATAGTACAGTGGTTTTATACATATAAATTACGTACACAAATTATTTAAAATTGCAATCTCACCAAAGAAGAAACTAGTTCTTGTGCTTGATGAGCGAGTTACACTAATTATAACAGAAATAGAATAACATTATGCAATAGGTAAGTATATAATGGGAACAATTGAAACTTCTGGATTATCTATAAGTGTAGGTGTACATACATGGGATACGGTTACATACTAAAATATTGTGCACTTAAGTGAAATTCGAAAAATCTAAATAAAATATAGATGAATATAGATTGATAATACATAGAAAGAAAGAGAAAAACAGGTAATTATTAAGTTAATTATTCCCGATGAAGTGTAGCTTCGGTTTGAGTTTCAGTTTATTGATGTCTTTGGTTTTTTTTTTATTTCAATCGGAAGGTGTTACGAGATTTATGGATGACCCCCAATGGGATGGGGTGGGGTGGTATAGGTTATATGAACCTTTGGATTAGACGCTCCTCGGGATATTTACTCAGTATCAAACCAATATCGTTTTTTTTTCATCTAAAATTAACACAGGGCCCAGCAGGGCCGGTCTTGTGAAAGCGCAAATGGAGCAGTCGGGTAATCGGGCGCTGACTTGCCAAGGCGCCAAGGAGCCAAACCGTTGATAACATGGAACTATTCGTAATTATTTTTCCCACGGGCGGGTGTCACCCCCCATCAGGTGGCACCCGGGGCGGACTGCCCCCCCCCCCCGTTGATAATAAACCTCGTTCCCTTGAGGTTTTCATTGGCGCCAAGCGCCGCCCGTTTAGTTCAGGGCCGGCGGCCGAGCTCTAATAGGTTTGTATATACTATGAAATGTTTGATGTATTTTCTTACAAGTCTTACTTACCAATTTTTATTTCAAGACTAGCTGACCCGGCCATGCGTTGCTGTGGCTAATAAAACACAACGTCATCTACTTTATGGTTATCCAACCTTTATAACCACGGCCGTCTTTGAGTTTATTGCAAAGAGACAGACAGATGCCGCGGAGGACTTTAATTTATAATACGTAGAGATGGTGTGAAATATTATAATAATGTGCATGAAATGCTTGGGGTAACTAACGTATTTAAGTTAATAAGGATTAATACTGTATCCGTCTAAATAACTTTTCAATTAGCGAAATGTACGTGACCATTTTTTTAGAACATAGAATGGATATAGTAAGCTATCCGTAAAAGATAGATATATGCCTTCGCGGACTTTTTTGTAGATCTATAAAAGAGGAATATCCCACCATGCATTGATTTGTTAAATCCCAAAAGGATTAGGCAGCTTTTTCAATGAAAGCTACCGGTGGCTTGACTTTTTCCGACAATTCTAACAATTATCGTTATGTTTCAACCAATTTACACAAATACTTGACAAATTACATACATAAACCTTCCTCACAAAACACTCTATCTATTGGCGAAAACCGATGAAAATCCGTTCAGTAGTTTTCGAGTTTATCGCGAACAGACAGACAGACGACGCGGGGGACTTAAATTTATAATATGTAGAGAAGAGATGTAGAGAAGATAGAAATGGTGTGAAAAATTATTATAATGTGCATGAAATGCTTGGGGTAACTAACGTGTTTAAGTTAATAAGGATTAATACTGTATCCGTCTAAATAACTTTTCAATTACTGAAATGTACGTGACCATTTTTTAAGAGATAGAATGGGTAAGCTATCCGTAAAAGATAGATATATGCCTTCGTGGACTTTTTTGTAGATCAATAAAAGAGGAATATCCCACCATGCATTGTTTTGTTATATCCCAAAAGGATTAGGCAGCGTTTTCGATGAAAGCTACCAGGCGGCTTGACTTTTTCCGACACTTTTAACAATTATTTATTTCAAAACATACGGCACAACATGTGCCATTGACATAATTATATTTATATATATTATAATACAATAACATAAGAAAGTGACATATAAATGTAAAGTTAAATATAAAAACAAAGGGTAAAAGAAAGGAGTTAAGGTAATGAGTAGTAAATAGAATAATGATGTATAAAATGAAAGTATAAAGTAAAAGTGTAAACTATAAAATATAAAGTATAATGTAAAAGTAAAAAGTTAAGATAAAAAGTTGAAAGGCAGGAAATAATATAAACTATAAGTTACCTTTGTAAATAATATAAAGTACAAAAGTTATAAATATAAAAAAAGTATGACAAGTAAACAGTAAGAAATGCTCTTAGGAGCCAAATATTGAAGATAACCAAAATTAAAAAAAAAATATATAATAAATAAAAGGAAGGTATTACGGAGTATACAAAGCGATATGAAAAATAGGTACCTATGATATGTTTCTAAGCCATAGGTATTAGAGTGCATACTGGTAGGATATAATATTATGGTTACATGATTATACTTATTATTTATTATGTAGTACTTGCAGATAAATTTTGTCTAATGCATCTTTTGTATGACGACAGACTTTCGGCATGATCGATATGAGCAAATTCATTACCTAAAGTGTGTAAACGATGTATATAATAAGGTGTTTTGAGTCGAGTTGTTCTACTAGGTACATGATAATTTATTAACGATACCAATTCAGGGGAGTCAAACCAGTTATTGTTTATTTTAAATAAAAAAATAAGATCATTGAGTATTCTTCTATCTTTTAACGATAAGAGTCGCATTTTTTGTAATAGAGAATCATAGTTTATGTCATCCGCGGGAATTCCTAATTTGAAATTAATTGATCTGAGAAATTTGCGTTGGATTTTTTCAATGGAGTTTGCGTGGCTTTTGTAGAGAGGGTTCCATATGGGGGAATTATATTCCAAATGACTCCTAACCAGAGTTGTATATAGTAGTTTAAATGTATGAATGTTTTTGAAATCTTTACATAGTCTTAGAATGAAACCCAGCATTTTCATAGCTTTATTAGTAATGATATCAATGTGGTTGATAAATAGTAGTTTAGTGTCTAAGGTTATTCCGAGGTCCCTTATTACAGGTACTGACATTAAATGTGATTGTTAAGTGAATAACTGTATTTGATGGGGTTTTTTATTCTAAAGAAACTCATGATTTGACATTTTTTAATGTTAAGTGTAAGTTTGTTAATGGTACACCATTCTGCGAATTTTACAAAATTGGATTGAAGGGACAAGCAGTCGTATATATTTTTAATGATTTTATAAATTTTCATGTCATCAGCAAATAATAATATGTTAACATCAGAGAATATGGAAGTGACATCGTTTATAAATAGTATAAACAATATTGGACCAAGGTGCGAACCCTGAGGCACACCACTAGTTGCTTCAAATTCGTAAGACAAGTTTTCTTTAATAGAGACAGTTAGTACACGTTTTGATAAATAATTCCTAATCCAGCATAATAATTTACCACTTATTCCTAGTTTAGACAATTTATTTATAAGAATTTTAATGCAAACCTTATCAAAGGCTTTACTAAAATCCGTATAAATTGAGTCAACTTGGTCTCTATTAGCAAGAGCACCTGAGATAAAATTTTCGTACAGTGTAAGGTTAGTTAAAGTAGATCGTCCAGAGATAAAACCATGTTGAAATGATGAGATATTAAATTTTATGCAAGAACATATTTTTCGAAGAATTAACTTTTCAAAAATTTTTGGTATCGACGATTGTATGCATATTGGTCTGTAATTTTCAACTAAAGACTTGTCTCCGCTTTTAAATATTGGAGTGAGAAAGCTATTTTTCCATATTTGTGGGAACTTGCCTGATAAAAGTGATTGATTAAGTAGTAGGTACAGTGGGTAAGAGACACTAGCCCCGCAGTTTTTTATTATCGTTATGTTTCAACCAATTTACACAAATCCTTGACAAATTACATACCTAAACCTTCCTCACGAAACACTCTATCTATTGAAGAAAAATTTTCGAGTTTATCGCGAACAGACAGACGACGCGAGGGACTTTAATTTGTAATATGTAGAGAAGAATAAGACCTATCAATGTTTATTTCTATTTTTATTTCAATCTTCTTGAAAATATCTTTTTTTTCTTTATTTTTCAGCTTACTTTTAATTTTTATATTTTTATTTGTTTTTAATTTTAATTTGTCAAACATTTTTTTTTCTTCTTTCTTCTTTCCTCTTTTTATATTTTATTATCTGTTTCCATCAAATAAGATTTCATGTGTGACTACCACAACACGGGCATTAGCCAAGTTTGGTAGTTAAAAAAATGAAAAAATCTGTAACATGTAAACATTTACGAAATTTAAAAAAAATAAATATATATATATATATATATACTAGCTGACCCGACGAACTTCGTACCGCCTCAGAATCAATAGCTGTTGAATTAAATTCAGTTTTTTTATTAAGTTAAAAATTACACAATGAAGCAATTATCAATGCGCAACTGTCCGTGTTTTGTTTTTGTCAGTATCAGAGATGGCGTTGTGTACGGATTTATATTTTTGTGATTTTCTTACTTTTACAATTACTTACGGGAATTCGGGACGCGGATACGGGTGCCGCCGCCCCGGGAACCACTTATTGAATAACCACCTCTGCCATAGATCACCGCAAGTGATTCGCTACGTTTGGTGATTTAGCAGGGGTGCCAGGGTTCCTGAGGAGACTTAAGTCCGGGTCTTGGCAGTTGGTTGCTGCGTGGCGGGCCGGATCGAGAGAGACTGGTTGAGGGAGGCCTTTTGACCTTTCCAGCCGAACTCTCTCGACCCACTCCTTGCACCACAGTTGGAGGGATGGATTCATACGTCCGTCACTCCCGGACACACTGACCCCCAGATTCCTACCCACCCCTCATACCTTTTTCCTTCCCAGAACTTTCTATCCTCCCCATTCCTTAAAAAGATCCTCCACACAGCATCCCCTAAGATGACATAGGTCCTGAGAGAAATTATTTTCCTCAGGGCCTCCTGTGTGGAGCTTATGTAAAAAAATGCGTTTCATTTCAGAGATTTATTATAATTATTGTATTTTTCCTTTGTGTGTAGACATACGTTCACCATTTGTCTCATTTTCGACTATTGACATTGAGTGTGTAAGAAAGAAGGGCAGCATTATATGATTAAAAACAAATGCACAACAATCAACGCATTGACATTTGATGTTTTTGAATGTTTGGAATTCATGCACAGTTCAATATTATACCCCTCACAATATTGCTGCAGTTCTTTCAATATAGGAGAATTCGTTCCATACAATATGTATGGGGAAAATAATTTTCTTTATAACTATTTATTTCGTTAACTTTTATGATGTTTTAATAGTTATTATCCTATCCGGGGCAGAGACAAATCCAACAAGTCAAAGAACATCAAAATCAGCCCAGCCGTTCTCTAGTTATAAATAGTGTAACTAACCCGACTTTGTTTTATATATTAAGATATTGCTAGCTTTTCCCCGCGGCTTCGTTAGCATGGCATTAGGGGGGTTCCCACACCGCACCCTCCCCCCCTCCCCCTCCTAGTAAACGCATGTTCAAAATTTTAATTTTAGTTCAAATAAAAATATTAAAAAAATATTAGAACACTTATTTATGACGAAAATTTCTCTATTTAGTCTACCTATTTACGGTCTTACAAATTAATACATTTAAGTTTTTTTTAAATTCTTACTTTGCTTAGACATTATTGAAAAATGATAAATATTTATGATAAAAAAATAATTACAAAAAGTACATAATTTTAATAGTTTTACATCACACCTTTTAGCATTTTGGATGTAGGTATAAAATAAGGCAATTTTTAAAGAAACAAAATCGATATTGAGTTATAATTTTAAAAAGATGGTACGGAGAATAATTAATCTTTCTCGTTGGAACCGCCCTGTACGATCGTAAGAACATCTTTCAACGAAATGTGGATTTTCGGCCTGTGGCTGGTTAAGGGCTCCAGAAAAGAGATGACTACCGTTTTAACTTGCGATTTGTACTTACGTAGAGGGTCAGAAGTTCAGTAGTTTTTATTTTTATTTTATTTATTTATTTGAGACACAAACAGGATATTTATACAACATTTTTGTGGGTAGTATATAATAAATTAAAATACAAATATAAGTATCCCTAGATTAATGTGTCTGCATTAATTACATATGCATTTTCACAGAAGCAAACTCTTGAAAAACAATGCAAGTATTATTTATACATAACTTGAAAACTTAAATACAAAATTGAAATACATAATAATAACAAGTACCTATACAATATTTATAAAGTATTTACTGAAAAGTAATATAACAACAATTTTTTTTTTTAAGTGCACAAATTGTGGAGATATTTTTTGAAATATGTTATATTATTTGCAAAAATATCTATGAAATATCTAGTTGTTTGTAGGACTGTGTACTATTATAGAATCATGTGCAGAGCTTATGAGAGACTTATGTTGGTCTTACGGAGTCCCCGTCCGTGAAAGTTTCCCTGAGCATGTCAATCTTCGACGGAAGGTTTGTTGCAAAGATTGTTTCTGGTGAAAGACACTGAATATGATCACTTCGATCATTTCTGATTACATGATGCACAACGGTTTCAGAATTGTGCAAATGTATAAGACCGTTTTCTTATATGTGGGATGGGTGATCCTACTGGTATCATTTAAAAATAACATGAAAATCATGACAGCTCCTCCCACGACATTGAATTTAATGCATGATTGATGATAAATGTGGTCAGGCTATCAAATGCCGCAGCGGTAACGATGCTAGCACCGATCATATTATAATATCTGTACTGTCATCATGATGGTTAAATGTCATTTAGTTATATCTATGCCCTGTGATGTCACGTAGGTGTATCTATGGTGTCATCCAATTTCCGTAACAAGGGATTTCCAACAAAAATAAATAGCCAAAAATTGCTGATGCATAAACCGTTTGCACGCAAACTGAGACGTGGTGTTAGGTGATTAGGTAAAAGATAAGTAAATTGAATATCTGAGATAAATATCTAAAGATAAAGAATAATTATTACATATAGAAAAATATCCTTGGTTACCTTCAGCAAAAAACATGAGTATTCTTGGCTATTGGATAAGTTGTTTCCAGGTTATATAAAAATAGTCATTTCGGTTGTGTCCAGCGTATGAACTTTAAATAACTGTTACTATTTTGTTGAAAGATAATAAAATAAAATTAACATAATATTAATATTATCAGTGCGAATTAATATTATCAAATCACAAGTGCACCCCACGGTTGAATTTGGCATCCACCTCTGGTCTGGAGCTCCAAAATACCTGAAAAATACCCTCGACTCTGTGCAGAAACGGGCGGTCCGTTTAATAGATTCTCCCATCTTAACAGACGGATTGCAATCTTTAGAGCACAGGCGTCAGGTGGGAATGCTATCCTTGTTCTACCGGTATTACAATGGAAGATGCTCCGAGGAACTAGCATCATTGATCCCTTCGGCACCGGTGCATAGTCGGGAAACACGCCAAACGCGTGCCCAACATTTGTACACGGTTGACATTTGTCACATGAGAACGGGTCGTTTCTTCGACTCGTTCTCATGTTCAACAGCTCGGCTGTGGAATGATTTGCCGGCCTCTGTGTTTCCTCCTTCCTACAACATGGGTCTCTTCAAGACCAATGTTCATTCCTTCCTCTCCTCAAAAAGACCCTCCACACAGCATCCCAGATGACATAGGCCCTGATGGAAATTATTTTCCTCAGGGCCTCCTGTGCGGAGTTAATGTAAAAAAAAATTGGCATTATAATTTTATTACTAACTACTTAATTAGGTAGTACAATTTTTTCCCAAGTGGGACCCAAGCGCTATGCCCACTCAATTAGCGCTGATTGGAGTCCGTAAAAAGAGTGGAACGACACACCTATGATAGAGATACACAACACCTTTGATTTACCACTACTAGCACCGCACTAGAGCCACTGGCTACTGGCAGTGTTACCAGATGCGTGGTTTTTACCATGTTTTCATGGTTTTTCTGGGTGATTTATATATATTTTTTTAAAACCATGTCGAACAATGTTTTTTTTACCGGTCAACGAACGTGTATACTTTTGAGTGAGATTGTTTTTTTTTATCATGAGTTGCGTGGGGAATTCCTGAAATCAGGAACTACAATCCTGATTTCAGGATTTCCCCACGCGACTCATGATAAAAATTTATCAAATATTTGAAGTTAATTTTCACGTTCTGTGAAAGTTCTATTCAAGTTCTGTAATTATATCATTTTTTATATTAAGTTGTAGTGAATAGTTGTGGCTACAAATCTACATGTTAGTATATTATTGCTGGCGTTTTTCCGATCACACGTACACGCGATGTCAGTTACTGCCACAGTGATACATTCACGTGTTTAACAGTTCACAGTGCCTTTAGCCAGCAAATGTGATTATATCGGCAATTATGCGGATTCTACATAATTTACTCTACTGATAATAAATAGCGTGCTATCATTTACCAAGTTATTAGTTTCAATGAATCATTGTATAGGGAAGAAATTGAATTGAAACGTTGAATGATGAATCATTTTGGGAAAACTTTGTACTGGTTCACAACTCTGTACGAGGCATGTTCAGAAAGTAAGTGTACTGGATTTTAATTTTTTTTGAAAAAGTGTAGATATTTGAAAAAAAAAGGATATTGTTGATGCACTTGTTATCTATTTTTCCACGTAATCGCCATCACGTTCGATGCATGTGGTGAGCCATGGCACAAGCTTCTTTATGCCTCCCTCGAAGAATTCTCCCGCTAGCTCCTTCCCCCACTTCAGAACCTCTTTCTGCATCTGCTTATCGGTTGAAAAATTAATTCGACCCTTGTGTGCCTTCAGGGAGGTGAAAACATGATAATCTTAAGACACCAAGTCAGAAAATTACGGGAGGTGGCTCAAAAAATATCCCAAACAAATAAGTCAAAGAGCGCCTTGGTGGCTATGGCTGTGTGAGGTCGTGAAACAAGCAAACCTCTCATCAGTATTCCCCTCCTTTTGTTTTGAATGATCCTTTCGAGTTTTTTTAGGGTCTCGCAATATCGTTGTGGATTGATGGTCTCCCCTTGAGGCAGAAATTGGACCAACATAATGCCTTTTCGGTCTTAGACCACTGAGGTCATGATTTTTTTGCCCGAAATTGTGGTTTTTCATTTTTTGGCAGACGGGGAATCGGTGTGACGCCACTATGACGTGTAATGTGCCACCCTCTTTTCATTTCCATTCACAATAGAGCTTAGAAAATCCCAATCTTCTAGTAGGTGTCACAGCACGTGACTGGCACTTGACGGGATTTCTTACCGATATCTTTCACGCAACTGGATACTACAACGCGAGTTTACGTACTACCATGCTCCTACGATGCTCGCTCTGGTCAGGAGATCCCCCCTCTACCACTCAGCGTTTCCAACCCTCAAAAAACAAAACAAAAAACAGCCAGTTATGGTCACAGTACACTTACTTACTTTTTGAAACGCCTCGCACATGTACAATGTTCAGTTATTGCACAATTAATTAATACTATGATGCTTATGATATTCCCGTCAAAGTCCAAAAGTATAGTGAATCTTAGACTGCCTGTTTAACTTTGTACCATTACTAAGGTAATTCTGTTGACCTTTTTTTCAAAAGACATTTCCAGTAGTTCGTTAACTATTACCACTAATTAATTATTGTAGGTAGATATTACATAATCATGTTACAAAGTTACTTTAATCTATGTTTCATGAGAAGACTAGATAGATGCTATAAACAAAATAAACAATAAAACAAGTTGAAACTGAACGTAAACAAAACAAAATATAGGAGGGGGGTGTCCATCAAAATCTCACGTCACTTGAAAAGAATATACGAAGGGGCCTAAATTTATCTCACCAAGGGGGGAGGGAGGGGTCTAGATTGGAAGAAAAACTGCTCACGTAATTAAGGGCCCGCAACCCGGATTTGTACCGATTTATTACATATTTCCCTTAAACACGGTAAGTTTTAAAGCTCTTAATAAAATATTTGTTATTTTTGAAGATAATATCTAGACTTTGCCCGCGCCGAAACGCAAATTATATAAAACTCCCTCGATAGAAAAAAATCGCAAAGTATGCTCCAAAAATTATAATTAACACGTTTTTTTCAGTTATTTTACAAGTTATATGTATGAAAAAATTCACAGTGTTTCTTTAAATGCTGTTTAAGATAATGCCCGCGAGATTTTTGCTCTATTTTAAACGAGTCGTGTTTTATTAAACATTTTCGCAATTTTCGCATCAATTTTGTCGCTGTGAATGTTAGCGCTCTCCTCTAACATTCGTAATTTCGTATCTCTCCATCTTCTTCTTTTCGGGCCCGGTTGCAGAGCCTTAATGTATGCCCCCTAACGATTGTTGAAAAATTGAAAAGTAAATGACGTCAAATAACTGGGTGTAATATTGCTAATAAAACTAACTTTCACAGAAAATTTTGAAAATGTGCGGAATTTTCTTAGAAGACTAAAAACTAAACTAAATGAAAAAAAACTACAATGGAGGTTATTCACCGCATACCTGCCCCGGTATAAGTAACTGATGGTTACTCCTTCAGGGCTCTATCCAGGAAGCTATTTTTTTTTAACGTCTCTAGTTAAGCAATCAAAACTAGACCCCCAATGTCTCTGCATACGGTGTTAACGAGCAGTATGCATGTGCTTTATATCTATAGGTATTAATTGAACAAAGTTAAGTATACATTACCTTTTTTTCTTACGGGGGAAGGGGCTCCATCGAAGCCAGAGTAAAGTTAGCCTCCCATAAACTGGGAGTACTGTACAGGGCCCGCAGATACTTTAATAGTACTCAACTGTTAACCCTGTACAAATCACAAGTGCGCCCCACGGTTGAATTTGGCAGCCACCTCTGGTTTGGAGCTCCAAAATGCTTGAAAAATACCCTCGACTCTGTGCAGAAACGGGCGGTCCGTTTGATAGATTCTCCTATCTTAACAGACGGATTGCAATGTTTAGAACACAGGCGTCGGGTAGGAATGCTATCCTTGTTCTACCGGTATTACAATGGAAGATGCTCAGAGGAACTAGCGTCATTGATCCCTTCGGCACCGGTGCATAGTCGGGAAACACGCCAAACGCGTACACGGTTGACATTTGTCACAAGAAAGCGACCAACCGTCAACAGCTCGGCTGTAGAACGATTCGCCGGCCTCTGCGTTTCCTCCTTCCTACAACATGGGTCACTTCAAGACCAATATTCATTCCTTCCTCTCCTCATAAAGACCCTCCACACAGCATCTCAGATGATATAAGCCCCGAGGGAAATTATTTTTCTCAGGGCCTCCGTGTGAAGTTAATGTAAAAAAAAAAAAATGCGAAAGGTAGGCGGTATGCCTACCCTGCCTCTTTTTTGTACATAAAATAACACAAGAGAACTACAGAGCTTATTTTAAAAATTATGGATGCTCCACATTTATTTGGCCAATAAAGTAAAATTGACCACGCTAGACGTTATATAGAACAGAGCTATGAGATGTATACAGGCGAAAGGCAAATACGCAAGGGTTAACTATATGAAAAAGGAACTAAATTGGATTCCAATAAAAAAGAGTCTGTTATTTAATGTATTAATTTTATCATTATTACAACGTATAAAATTAAGTCGCTCAAAATGTATGTGCGCATAGATCTTTTAAACTACGCAACGGATTTTCATGCGGTTTTCACCAATCAAAAGAGTTATGGAAGGTTTATATGTATAATTCATGCTTATTATAGTAGAGAAAAGCCGAGAAATTCAAAAATTCAATTCAGGCAGCGGGCAGCGGGCAGCTGGCAGCTGGCGGTGTGGTGTGGATGGTGTGGATTTTATAAAGGTTGGGTAATGGCGTTGTTTCGTTAGCCACAGCAACGTGTGGCCGGGTCTGCTAGTTGTAAATGAATTTACGTTATTAGTAAAAAAATGCCAAAATACTTTAAGGATGAAATTGTTTTAATAGAGATCTACATAGTTATGAATGCAGGTAACTCCATTAATGGAAGACTGAACGCCGTTGGCGCCAAAAAAACTGTCCAAAGAGATCCCTGAGGCGAATGTGTGTTAAAACCATGTTCGATCGTGTGAGAAACGTGGAGATTTGCAAAGGATGCAAGGCTGGTGTAAGCGTAATGAGTAAAATTAAGAAAGGGACGCTCAGATGGTTTGGGCATTTAAAGCGAATGAACGAGGAAAGGAGTGTAAGGAGAATATATGACGCAAATGTGAATGAAAGAAGAAATCGGGGCCCCTTGAGGAAGACATGGCATGACCAAGTGAACCAAATACTTGAGTCGGCCCATGTGAAGAGTCGGAATAATAGAAGAGCATGTATGAGACGATGTATGAATGTGAACGAGGCAAGTAGTCTGTGCCAAGATCGAGTGGTTTGGCGGTCCGTCCTCTTTGCCTACCCCTGCGGGGAAACGGCGTGATGGTTAGTTAGTTAGTTAGTCGTGAAACCAGAAATACTGCCACAGAACTTACTGCCAAATGAAAGTCTGAAGAATGAAGGAAGACTTATGGCCGTTATACACGACATTTTTTTTCAGCCCGATTCCAATTAGAGACAAAAGTCAACTTTTTTCGCTTTACGCGAGCGCCATTTTCATCTCTATCTCCATATCTACGATTTCAGTTGGCATTACAGCAAACAGCATGATTCATGTGTTGTTTGCAGTGATGACAATTGAAATCGTAGATATGAAAATATAGATGAAAATAGTGATCGCGTAAACCGAAAAATGTTGACTTTGGTCAACATTTTTTTTTGGTCATTGGAATCGGGCTGAAAAAAAGATTTCGTGTATAACGGCCATTATGACCGTTTTACACCATCTGTTTTTTTCAGCCCGATTCCACTAAGATTCCAAAGTCAAAAATTTTCGCTTTACGCGTTCGCTATTTTCATATCTACGATTTCAGTTGGCATCACAGCAAACAGCATGGTTCATGTGTTGTTTGCGGTGATGACAATTGAAATCGTAGATATGAAAATAGCGATCGCGTAAAGCGAAAAATATTGACTTTGGTCTCTAAGTGGAACCGGGCTGAAAAAGGAGATGGTGTAAAACGGCCATTATTAGCATGTTTGTTTCAAAAAATTTGAAGAATGCATCAAATTTTTAAAGTTAATTTTCACGTTCTGTGAATATTCTATTCAAGTTCTGTGATTATTTCTGTTTTATTTTAGTTTTCTGTAAAAATATAATTTTATAAAATTAAATGTTATCTTATGCTTATTAGTTGTAGTGTAAACTAACTCATGTATCCAGTGGCGTAGCTAGCATGAGTGGCACCCGGGGCGGATAGGGCGGATAACGTCTCCCCACCCCCCCCATTAAAGTTGTCATACAGGGGCGGGATGCCCCCCCTCGCTTACGCCACTGCATGTATCTATTGTCATTTATCTGAGAAA
Organism: Limnephilus rhombicus; assembly: GCA_929108145.2. Classification (NCBI taxonomy): domain Eukaryota; kingdom Metazoa; phylum Arthropoda; class Insecta; order Trichoptera; family Limnephilidae; genus Limnephilus; species Limnephilus rhombicus. The sequence goes on from OV815271.1 coordinate 62,275,091, forward strand.
TGTGCAATCGGTAGTCGTGAGAATTATCAGAAAATCTCAGCAATTATTTTACCCTACAACCTCTACCATTTTTTTCTGTGTCTTTTTTTTTCTTCATATTTTCATTTAGATTTATTAGTATTATCTTCTTCTACAATGATATATTAAATTGATGGGTTTAATTCGACACTAAATTTGTATTTTAAGATATTATTTTTTCTCTTCGCTTATTCTTTTTCTTATAAGTACAAAATTATATATTTAACTAAAGCTTCTATGAGGAATTCAAACGTAACACTTTTTTCCTTCTATAAATAATATGTTATATAATTAAACAATGTAATATAAAATTATGATATAAACTAAATTTGTCAATTTTACTGGCCTAAAAAACGATCCATTCCTAGTTGGCTAGTCAAACTTTCCTCATATGTTTTATTGTATAATTTTATGTGAAATAAATTATTATTTATTTAAATTTTTTAAACTTTATGAGTAAAAGCTCAAATTATAATATTTAATTAAATGAAGACAATATTAGCCAAACTCAATCGAAAATCTAGAAACAGAAAAATCAGAAAAAGATATTGGCTCATCTGGGACACGAAGTGGACACACGTCCCAGCGGAGCCAATATCTTTTTCTTATTTTTCTGTCTCCAGATTTTCGATTGATAATATTGTCTTCACGTAATTAAATATTATAAATTATTATTATTTTTAATCCTCAAAAGTTATTTTAATAAAAGTTATGATTAAAAAGAGAAAATACAGATTTCTTTTATTATATTTATGTGTAAGTACGTAATACTGATAAATTATTATTCTTATAAGAGCGGGATACGAAATGAATGCGACCTTTTCATATCGTGGTTGAAAACACTTTCGGCATCTTTTTGAAATTTCGTTTTTTTTTAGTATTACGGTGGCTAGAAAAAGACGCCGCTTTGTTGCCAACGCACCAAAAAACGCCAAAAAGACAGCAGTACTACCAACAAAAAAAGAGTTCCTCCTCATGAAGATACGTAAACAAGACCATAGACAAAGGCACATCGAATGATAGAGTCGTCAGTGGTTTGGTTTTTTTATGATCGAGTCCTTCAAATAATTATAGCACGTCGCACCCATTAAATTACAAATTTAGCCTTTCCAAGAGACACTGTAAGGTCGCTCAATCGAATGTATCATTTTTATTATCATGTTTATTTAATTTAAATGAAATGTACCGATTTAACGATACCTATAATAAAATTAACCACATTTGTGATATTGAAACAATAAAATCGTTATCGTCTCAAATAAAAGTTTTTTTAAATATGATCGAGCTAAGATCCATTTCATAATTAATTAATAAATGGACATTTTAATGAGCGTGATCTTCTAAGGTGAACCAGAATTTTGTTGCTTTGACACATAATTTAATGTGTGAGGTCAAGTTTATCAACTTGTAATATTTATAATTAGAATTAGCGAGTTCCAGTCATGTGTTACAATGCCACTTAATAAAGAAATTGTTTCTCCCTGCGTGTCCTTTCCCATTCGTCCCTTTACCATTTCGCTTCCCCTTCCCCCCTCCCCGAGTTCCCCTCCATCTCCCGCGTTCCCCTTCACCCTCCCGCGTTCCCCTCCACCATCCGCGTTCCCCTCCTCACTCCCATCGCGGGAATGCGCTCATCAAATCCCCAAAGTTTCATCGCAATCGGACGAATTGTAAGCAACGCATAATTTCATGACGCCAGAACTGACTATTGCATGTAGAAACCATCGCGGGCATGCGCACATTTATAATAATAATAATAATATATCTTTATTGAACAAAAATTTAAAGATTTATAACTACAAGAAAAAAGTACATCTTATAATATTTTAAAAGCAACATTAGTACAAAAGTTAATAACAAAAAACAATATACATATAAACAGTAGGTACTTAGAGAGTAGAGATTTATAATTATAAATTTAGGTTTCTCGTAACCTGCCTCACTAGGCTAGCCTGTGTCGAGGCAGTTATTTTACATCAATTTATAATGCTGTGAACATTCCTACACTTATATTAGAATGTAATCACACAATAGATTGGTTGCATTAATAATAACAATAATATTGGTACAATAATAACAGCATTGGTTCATTACTAATTTCGAATTAAATCCCCAAAGTTTCATCGCAATCGGATGAATGGTTTAGCAATGCATAGACAACTCATATACATAGACAGAAGCAAGCATATTTTGATGTTTATATATATAGATTAGAGAACAAGGCGTTTACAGTTACATCACATTAAGTCATCGGCGCTACTACCCCTAAACCAGTTATGAGCAGACTTTTCAACAGGAGGGCCAACAATTTATTCACTTTCAATTTGTTCGCGTGCTGCAAGGGGTAGGTACTGCTTGACGTTGTTAGCTTTGCAAAATTTGCGTTATTTATCTTTTTCAAAAACGTAATTTTCGAATAAAATAACCATTGAATAAAAATAAAGCGCCGCAGGCCAAAAAAAAATATCTCCAAGGTTATATCAATAAATTCTGTAGATTTTTTCATTCAGATATTAAAAAAAAATACATATAAAAATAATTGTAATTTTGGGCAGCTGATTCAAAATGGACATACAAAAGTTTGTTGCGAAACCCTTTCTTGAAAACGTTAAATATGTGATCATATAGCACAAGAAATCCGAACGATTGCTCTTAAATAAGAAATATCAAAATATCTGAAATAAGAAAATTCTTATTTAATTAATAGATATGTTTCAGAAACATTATTTGGAAGCCAACCAACCCATACTTTCAACGTAACCCATACAAAAAACGAATCATATGTGCGCACGAAGAAAGTAAAAAACAGTTGTTAGGTTCAAGGTGAAATCAGAAAATGCTGTTTATTTTTGTTAACAAAATTTGGTCAAGAAAATTTTTGGTATTTTATAAAACGTTGACCTTTAAAATGCATCAAACATAGAGACTTTGATTATATAAATGTCTAGATAGAGTGTTGCGCTGTAATTCCGGCAAAAAGAACAGGCCAGATTTGAAACACTTGTGTGCGTGACACGCACACAAGTATGCCTAACTTATATTGTTGACGAAGCGCTTAACGTCACTGTAGGCGTGTCGAGTGATATCAGCCCCCGAGTATTTCCCATAAAAGTGGGTAAAAAATATGTTACGATTTTGCGGGACCTATAATTCGTTTAATTTTGAATACATTTAAGTAAGATAGTTTTCTACGTATGATATAAATGAAAAGAAAATCATTTTTAAAAGAGATTTATTTTTATTTGATTACTTTTAACAAATAAATAAGAAATACGGAAAATAAGAAAGATACATTCCTAGACGCTGCCAACTGGCCGGCAGGTATCGCTGTGTCTAAATTTAAATTTTGATGCAGAACTGTTGTCCACCAATCAGTACACAGTACATCGCCGGGTTACACTATCATGTCACACTAAAAAAGACAATGTAACTTTTTAAAACTAAAGCTATCGATAGTTATTATTTATTCTAATGACCTTCCCTTTGAATTTGTTTTTTATACAGTTTTCGTATAAATTTTACATCCCGGTTAATATTATCCAATTTTGTCTTATAATGATATCCTAAGGCCAAATATTTTTCCGCGACCAATTATCAAATTAACTTGACGCAGAAGACCGTAAATATGATCGGTTTTTACTTCGCAATAATTATCGGGAAAGTTTAATTTGAAGAACAGGCAACCCTGTAAACATGGCGTCAAATGGCGTTGTCCTAAGACCAAATTACACAATTAAAACTGAATTGTTTCTTTAACTAAATGGTTATTTAAAGGTAACTAACCGGTGATAGGTAACATTTTTAGTTGTTTTCAATCGTCCTATGTAATTCCTGCACACTGATATACCGCAAATCGTCATTTTCAAATGTCACACAACACGTGTTCACCGTACAACGATAGTGTCGCTACTGAGCGGACAGGCCGAACTTATCTGCCAACCTTTGGCAGATATTTTTTTTGGCGCTTCGTCACTCGAGCGCTATATCTAGACATTTATATAATCAAAGCATAGAGATATAACTTGACAAAAAACGCTGCGCTGCGATGTTGCAAAATTTTGTCGCATTAAGATATTCTGTCTTGAATATGTAATAAACTTATTATTTTGAGCGGTTGATTAAAAACTTTGAAGAAAGACTAAACGCCTTTAAAAAACAGAACGGAAACCGTCAGCGTCGATGACACTGAGCGAGTTTACAAGCTACTATCTACTAAGTTTAAAAGCGGGTAAATCGGCGAGTGAGATTGTCATGATGACGTACAAAACTGTCAACTCGCTCAGTAGCGTAGGAAACAGAGCTTGCAGTTGCGCTGCTAGCGCCAGTAGCGAGAATAGCGACGCCTGCGTGAACTAATTCTGTCAGATTTTTGACAGTCAAAATCAGCTGTTTATTGGCAGCCATTTAAAAAACATAATTAAACCAATCACGAGTAAGCGTGTGGCGAGTAAAGTTGACGACCTTTCAACTTTTTCGTTGATAGTCAACAATCTGCTAGTTAGCAAGTAACACGATGACACTGAGCGAGTTTACTAATAGATAGTGAATTTCCCAGATAGTAGCTCGTCGATGACACTGAGCGAGTAAGGTAGACAATTATTGCTCAACCTAGACCTTAAAATCTTAAGCCTTTTTCGATTTTCCCTTGAGCGCGGTCTACTGTTTTGACTAAATACAATATCAAAAAATTTAATTAATTTTTACTGCAAATTTTTTGATATTGTATTTAGTCAAAACAGTAGACCGCGCTTAATGGGAAATCGAAGAAGGCTTAAGAGCGTTTAACCAGCCAACGGACGAAAATCCACATTTTGTCAAAAGTTGTACTTACGATCGTGCAGGGCGGTTACAATGAGAAAGATTAATTGTTCTCTGTACCAGCTTTTTAAAATATTAACTCAAATTTGCTTGAATTTATACCTACATCGAAAAATGCTGAAAGGCGTGATGATAAAACTATTAAAATAGTGTACTTTTTGTAATTATTTTTTGACTATAAGTATTTATCCATTTTAAATAATGTCTACATTAAATAAGAATGTAAAAAAAAATCTGAGATATATTAGTTTGTAAGTGCGCAAATTAATACACAAACGGACCAATTTTCGTCAAGAAACACAGGTACGTATATATTTTTTAATGATTTTATTTAAACTAAAATTAAAATTCTTAAACATGCAATACTCAGATACTGTATTGATTTATTTTATTGCATTATTATGTGATTTGAAATGGGTGTGGAATAATACAAAATCTTTTTTGAAAATTTAACAAATCTGCCAACGGCCTATGGTATAACCTTATTATACTAAAAATAAACATTTTTTCTCAAAATTTATTACATGCGAATGCTAGATAAAAGAACAATCTTTCGAAATCCATTTATAATTTTTTTGCGGAAAAGAGTCAATACGTCTAATATCTGATTTAAAAATGACATATTTCTGGTTTTCTCTGAAGTACCCTCTTAAGGCCAAGTGTAATCATTTATTAATTTTAAATAATGATAATATTATTACGCAAATCGATAAATATAAAGTTTTTAATATGAAAAATATATTTTTTAAATTTTTAAAATTTACATAGGCTTAGCATTTATCAAAACCAATTCAGAAATAAGACCTTATTCTGACCGTTTTTTCGTAAACTTTACAAAATATTTTTAACTGCTGAATATCCTCAAAGTATACCTTTAGGGGTTTTCTTTAAAACCTCGAAAAAAAATTTAAAATAAATAGATAAATAAGTTTTTAGTTAAATTTTTTCATAAACACCAATTTTCGTGTTTTTTTAAACGCTGAATACAAAACTTTAAATTCGTTTATTTACCAAAACGTTACGAGATATTGTTGGTATTATATTTCTCCATTTTTTAAAGACAATTTTATAATTTTAATCTTCAAATTAAGAATGAAAAACAGGATTTTTAATTACTAGCAAAAGCCCTCTGTCGTGTGGCGCCCATTTATCTTTCTCTACATGGTACAATTTTGAACTAAAACCCTTTTTCAAAAATTTTCAAAAGATGGCAGTAATCAATCACGGTGAGAATCTAAGATATTTTATTACATTTATTTTTGGAAACCATGATACTTATATCATCTATCTACCTATATGTAGGTACCTATTCGTTTTAATATAATAACCTGACTACTGTTTTATATCGACGTCAAGCTAGTAGAGTGCAGCTGTGCCAAATGTTAAATGTTTATTATATTATTAAAATAATACTTACGTAAATACAATAAAATAACACGGAAGTGAGTGGTAGAAGAACTCCGTGATGCCCGGTGGGTAAGAACTTGGCTATTCAGATCCGGTCACCCAACACGGCTGACGCCATTTCAAGTAACGTTACGATTCTTTTTTTAAATATATTTCTTATCTATTTTTTTAAATAGATAGCACTAATAATCTAAACGAAATTATTTAAAAATGATATATTGTGGAATAACACAAATTAATCGCAAAAATGTTGATAGGTACTTGCGCACGCCGGAATTTTAACTCGCGACCTCCGGATTCGTCTCCTCCTCCCCACTACCTTCAGCCTCACAACATACCCCGAAGAGGAAGGTGGGTAAGTACCTGGCTATTCAGATCCGGTCACCCAACACGGCTAAAGCCGTTTCGCGCAACGTTCCGATTTATTTATTTTAAATATAAAATATGTAGTTACCTATTTTCAACTTTTGAAGGTTCTTCCTACCAATGTTTTATATCATTAAAAAAGAAGATAGCACTAATAATCTAAACGAAATTATTTAAAAATAATATATTGTGGAATAATACAAATAAATCGCATAAAATGTTGATAGGTAGGTACTTGCGCACGCTGGAATTTTAACTCGTGACCTCCGGATTCGTAGCCAACGATCGTAACCGTTCAACTACCGAGGTCTGGAATATCGATACGCTTTCAAATGTTCTAGTATTATTATTATTCGTGATTACGGTTGCTTACCCTTGGTCGGAAGTCTGCCACGTGTAGACATGTATACTTGTATGCAATACGTCTCAATGGAAACATCAAATGTTTTTATGGTCGTTTTTTATTAACATCGGTAAGTTGTACAGTAGCATCATAACATGACAGTTTTTCTCTAAAACGATGTTCGTAAAATATTTTGAATTTTTTTTCTTTATTATAATAATTTTGATAATAATTTTTTTTTGAATTAGACAATTCACCCTAAAAAGAGTGCTTTGTGCTGATAATAATAATTTTGTTTTATGTAATAGCAATATTATATTTCATTACAATATAATATTATTATGCGAACCTTACGTGTGAATAATTATATTTCATTACAATATAATATTATTATGCGAACCTTACGTGTGAATATTTTCGTGATTTACACTTTTCGTTTATGTTTTCTTCTACTTTTATTTCAATAAGTAAATATATATATAATTAAAACAGTATATATATAATTAAAAAATATATATATAATTAACACACACTATATATTATAATGACAACGGTTGGTGGTGAATGCGTTACCTCACCTATATTTGCATGTGTGTGTGTGAATTAACGTTGACAACGGCTGCGGTTAAATATTTTGGTAATAAACATAGCAAATGATACAACCAACGATAGTTAAAATACATTTTTATTTAATTAAATTTATTACATAGCATAAATACAATTTATTCTAAGGTAAATTTATTTTTATATTTTAGACACTGTAAGTTTATCGGTATGATTATTCTGTGAACCGTCATTCATATTTGTTTTATTTTAGGGAAATCAATAGTTACATTATACGAGTACATTTAAAATGAAAAGTATTCACAAAAAGCCACAACTTATTCATATATTTCCTCATCAAACAGTAATAACTGAAGGGTAATTATTAATTATTACGTACGTTTTAATAAATAGCAGATACCTATTTTGTGATGTGACATAATAATTTTAAATTATCATCTACATAGAAAAATTTCAGATAATAAAGGTAAGAGCAGCAACAGAAGTACAAGTTATACGAACAAGTAAGAAGAAGGATACTAACTGAGTGCTAGTTAGTTAGAATCATGAAAGGATATTCTTATAAACCCGAGCTAGTTAGAGGATTATCTCAACCGGTTTATAAAGGACAATCCGCAATACAATACATTACAGTTTATTTCCAAAATAATAATAACAGACATAATTTATTAATTTAAGTACCTATATACTTATTAATTTATAAAAAGGTACAAACAATTACAAAAATCTAATCAGACAAATGATAAAATTATGACATATTTAAAATAGAAACGTTATAGATAGTATTAAAAAGCAATATTATAGATAGTGATAGGGTCGAGTATCAATTTAGTGGGCTCAGAAACAAAATACAAGTATCTCGGTACGATAGTTTATTTTACAAGTTCACAGAATATAAGTTAATGTTTTTTTTATAGTCTCACATGACGCTTCTTAAAAAAAAAACTCCTATCTGTCAAAAAAAGAAAAATGAAACAAAACAATTCAATTCGAATTCTGGTGCGTTTAAAAAAAATGGATTTGTGTAACCACCGTACGAAAGTACCTAGACTACACTGGGTAGCTCGATTCGAGCCGTGACTGATTCCCTTTTGCGTTTATTTTTTAGTGACGGGGTTTTGGGTCACTCTTCATGCTCGTATCAATAGTATTGAAATCTATATCATAATATTCAGTAGTAGTCTATACATAACAATTCAAAAAATATTAATAAAAATCATCCTAAAAAAGCCCTATTACTATCCAACTATAAATGTTTTTCAAGATTTCCCGGTTCCCCCACTTACAAAAATTTATGACAAAATTGCACTATTACAAAGATTACAAATTTTTACAAATACATAAAGATTTCTTTAGTAAAAATAATTTACCACAATTTAATATAAGCAAAAGAATAACATCTGTTGGAGGATTTACCGTGCCACTAGTACGAACCACAACAGACCAGCATCAATATACATTCAAGGGTATAAAATTATTTAATAAATTACCTCTTGATATACGATCGGAAGAAAGCTACGAAAAATATTAAAAAAAAAATTAAAATATTCTAGTACCACCTCATAAATTTAACTTATTGTATATTATATTTAGAAATATGTATTGCATATTTAGAAATATATTTTTGCCTTATCAATACTTAAAATCATTTATTAACTAACCTATATTTTTATTACTTTTATCTGTATTTTCTCATAAAATCACTAATATTTTTTGTTAAATTACTAATATTTTTTGTTTTAATTTAAACAAATGTTTTTTTTTATTTGTGATCTCCTAAACACAAGCAGCTGCTTTATTAGGAGAGTGATTGAAATATTGATGTATATATTATATTGTAAAATTGTAACCTTTGTTATATGTTTCAATAAAAAAAAAAATAAAAAAAAAAATAAAAAAATAAAAAATATCACGATTGACAATAACCTCTGTTGGCTACATCAAATAATGGAAACAATAGATTCAGCAATAGATATGTAGTCTGACAGGGATCAAGTTGGTACTCAACACATTTGACGTACTATAAATGTAAAAAAATACATTTTTTACCAAAAAACCAAATTTCAACAAATACAATCTAACATAAATAATCCAGTAAAGACAAGACGCACAAAATATAATAATTCCAAACAAATGATACAATTATGTCATATTAATAATACAAACGTTATAGAATGTTATAGATAGTATTTAAATCGGTAAATATTCGGAACAAACGTCAACGGTTATGTAACGGGATTGTGTATGTTATCTTTACTTTAAAAAACAGCCTACGTATTTTAATGGTTTGTCTGGCAAAGCAGGGTTTGTGTAGGTGGCTTGTGTATATTATCTTAATTTTAAAAGTTTTATAAAAAAAGTGCGTATTAACCGTTGACGTTTGTTCCGAACTGCAAACAGAGTGATTTGACAGTGTGAAAGCAAATTTTCAATTTACGTAAATAAAATTAAAAATGTAACATTTTCAACCTCCCTCAATGCAAATAGTTGTCTTTTATGGTAATTAAGAACAATCTAAAAGATTTATATAAAAAAAGTGCGTACTAACCGTTGACGTTTGTTCCGAACAATTACCTAATCTATATCTTAATATTTAGTAGTAGCCTATATCATGATTGACCATAACCTCAGATGGATACATCAAATAATGGAAACAATAAATTCAGCAATAGATAGTAATGAAATCGAATATCAAAACTATCATAAAAGTATTACACAAAACGAATATCTAACATGGATCAAGTTGGTACTCAACCTTCACATTTGACGTACTATAAATGTAAAAAAATATGTTTTTTACCAAAAAACCAAATTTCAACAAACACCATCAAAATAGGTATAACGTGAACCAAATAATAGCCAGCAGTCACAACGTCATATTAGGAAGATGCTTCAACTCAAAGTAATCCGACACACACATATCACAACATCTGGAAGCTCACGATCACGTGACAATAGCACCTCTCACCCGCACATTTCGGAGCGACCGAGTCCCGTGCCACTTTAGGCCACTGCGCAGAAAAGTCTCACAGTGAACTGTGATGTAAATCTATCGGTCTTTACTTTTCTGCGCGGCGGCCTGAAGTGGCGCGGGACTCGGTCGCTCCGAAGTGTGCGTGTGGGAGATGCTTATGGTATGATTTGTGCATGGTGTTTTACCATTTGAGAATAATTGTGCATGGTGTTTGACCATTCATAAACGATAATAAATCAGTAGGTAGAGAATTTCTGTCCTTGACACATAACGAAAGCATTCGACGGAAACATAAAATATTATCATGATCCGTTGTTAGTTTTTTACGGTTTTTTGTAGGTTTTAAAAGACATTTTAAAATAGATGAATTATAGAAAAGAAAGTTAAGTAGACAGATTTTTTAAAGTTTCTTGATATGTAATAGCTTTACCTACGATAAAAAGTTGTAAATGTACATACCTACTCGTATTTTTATTTTTGTTTGTGATTTTTTCAAATAGGTTCATACACCCAAGGTCCTAGTACAATCCTTGTTTGTGTGTACCTACATTATGTTTAAAACTTTTTTTTAAAATTTGAATCAATCACATATGTTGGTAAATTAGAGTTAAATTTATTTACATTTTCTCCTAATTTTATTTGCTTTGGTGTAATAAAAATAGTGATGAACAGGACGTAGTAGGTAGTTACTCTCATTATCGTCCTGGTGTAAGACCACCAAACACAATTATTGAAACTTTACTTGAAATAGCTTTAGCCGTGTTCGGTTACCAGAACTAAATCACTAGGTACTTTCCCACCTTCCTTTTTCCCAACTTCTTCCCTTCCCCGCTACCTTCAGCCTCACAACATACCCCAATTACCAAACACACTACATACCAAAATATACAACTATTATAATGACTTCAGCCATGTTTCAGGTAGTTTTTTTCTGAAAACATTGCCTAGTGGACACGTGCGTGCATGGCATCCCTAGCCGGCCGTATTCTGAACAGCGACCAGATGCGACATTTTGAAATAAATTCACATAATATATATTTTTCTAGTGGCATCTTTCGGATTTTAACGAAACTTTTTGAAAACAAAATAATCTCAAAATGAATGATAGAGACCGTTTTGTCCGCCAGATTGCTCTGATGCTATTTTGTACTAATATTATACCTATTCCTTATCGCGGTAGAGGTGCAGTGCTGAAAAGATTTTTTGGTCTCAGAAAATAAATCATCACTTTTATGAATGAAAAAGGCAAATCTATTCCAGAGCTAACAGATACTCAATGGTTAATAGACCATGGATTTTTGATAGATGTAACTCAAGAATTAAATACGCTGAATGTACGGCTTCAAGGTAAAAACAAATTAATCTCTGATATGCACACAGACGTAAAGGCATTCCAAATGAAAAACAAACTCTTTATAAAACATATTGATGAAAAAAAGTTGGATCATTTTCCGAATTGTAAAAAGGCTACCGAGGAAGCTGGAATTAATTTTCATTGGAAAAATGATAAAATGAAGGATATTTTAATACAACTGCAAACTCAATTCATTTGGTAAGTTTTGAGAAAGTTTCAAGCAAACTGAAAATTTTTGCAAACCCTTTTTACCCTCTTAAGGTTTTAAGACATAGGATGAGCAATAATTGTCTACCTTATTCGTAGGACCATCCAATATCTCACAGTCAGATTTTCTATAAAATAATCACAGAAAATGTGTTTATAGAAACTTTACCAGTCTTTGGTTTATTTAACTAAATGAAATATAATAGAAAAAAGGTTTTGTAATTTTGGAAATTTTTGTAAAAGTTCTCTCCTTAATTTACATCCCTAAATTCAGTAAATACTTTTTGGTTCTGTTTGCAAATAAATTTGTTAATATCTGCTAAGTTTTATGTTTTATGCAGGATTTTATAAATCGAAAAACGATACAGACAAAGAAATCAAATATTCATGCCAGAAATCATTAAATGTTTTTTTTTTTGTATTTCCGATAAAACATAATGAATATATGAAGCCAAATTGTTGAAAACGAAAATATTATGTCTGTTTAAAAATTACTCAACTATCGGTTCCTTTCTAAACTTTAATTACATGAATTTTTTTCTCGGAATGTATTCGGAACGAGGCCCCGACAAAGGCGCGCAGGTCTGGGTGGAGTGAGGTGTATTTAGGGCGGCCGTAGACCTATAATGACGTATGGCCCCCAACCCCAGTCTGCACGAAACCACCATTATACTTACAGTCACGCCAAATTCATTAATAATGTTTGCTTTCTACCCCGCTTAGTGAAAGCACAACAATGCAAGATTAAAACAATAACCCCCCTACTAATAAACTGTGATGCTCATCAATCCCAGTGAATGAGATTACTTGAAATAAGTTCGTGAAAATTCCGAAATGTATGTAATAATAAATGGTCATGAATCTAAACAATTCCCGGCGTCATCAGGTATCCCGCAAGGGCAAAACCTTGGTCCTCTGTTGTTCCTTATCTCAACTTTTAATGGAAATAATCTGTTACCAGGACTGCTGAAAAATGCAATCCGACCTTGATGCTATAGCAGAACGGTCAGAAAAAAACAAATTAGAATTTAATATTAAAAAATGTATAATAATGACGTCTATCCGCTCCCAGAAGCCCATAATTTTTGAGTACACCATTAAAGGGAAAACATTATGTCGAGTAAATAAAGATCTCCGTATCGTCTTTGATCCCAAATTGACATTCTTGGATCACATTTCACGGCCCACTCCAGCATGCTTCAAACTCCTGGGTTTTATCATCAGAACATGTAAACAATTTGATGACCCAGATGCAATGATGCCCATGTTCGATGGCGTCATAAGAAGTAAGCTGGAGTATGCTAGTGGTGTGTGGACTCCGCAACCAAACTAAATACGTTAATATGATAGAACAAATCCAGAAAAAAAATCCTTAGGTATGTCTATATGCGGATGCATGGAACTTATCCAAGGTTCATGCACCATGTAGAATTACTTGAGGCAACAAAAAGATTTAGCTTAGAAAGTAGACGTTACGCAAGTCTTGCAATTCTTAGTTTTAACATAATTCATAACCGTATTGACAGCCCGTTCCTCTTGGAATGCTATGGCTTGTATGTGCCTGAAAATTTCAGCCGTAGTCGTCGACACGACTTATTCAAAATACCATTTGGCAGTTCAGATATTCTAGTACAGCATAGCATGATAAGAGGAATGGCTGTTGAACGAAATATCCGAAAAACTAGATATATAGGTATATAACTCTTCTTTAGATAGCCTTAAGATTTTCTTGTATAATAATTATCTTCCTAGATGTTAAGACTGTCCAAATGAGAAAATTGTACGGTAATTGGATTATTAATATATTGTATAAATAAAAATAAATAAATAAATAAAAATAAAAATCGTTCGTCGATATTACAAGTTGCTTTATTTACGTTATTGTAAAATGGCTCCCAGACGTTCAATATTATAGTCAATATATTGCATGAGGACACACACGTTGCAATATTATCGTACAATAATTTAGTTTACAACTGACACTTCTACAGTCAACAACTCAACATGTCGAAAAGTAAAGCATATGTGGCCATTGCTGTAGTCATATCTATGAAAAAGAAGTAAAAAAAACTCATGAAAATTTGTTCACGTGAACTAAGAATATACCTTTTTAACTCCGCTTTGCTCTTAAAAAGGGTGTAATAGGTATTATTTAATGTATTTTAATAGAAAAACTTTATTTCTTGTATATAAACATGTAATTGATACCATTATATTATATTAAATAAAATAAATAAATAAAAAATGTACTTTCTTTACTTATTTTATCTTTCGTAGCCATCTCGATCATAAATAACTCACTATGATGTTCACTGCTTGACTGCGGAGACAGAAATGTACCATTATTGTGCAATATCACCCACAGACTTTTTGATTGACTCAATATATTGCGCAATACTTCAAAATAACCGGCAGACGGTCAATATATTGTATCTCATTCTCTTGTAGGCGAAGTCCTGTAGATATATATATATATATATATATATATATATATATATATATATATATATATATATATATGTTTGTATCTTTTTAGTGTCGCTTTTTCGTTTCATCGAGTTTCAAATCGCAACAGTGCTAAAGAAGTTTTCACTTCAACAAGAAACAATAATGTTTGGGTCAAGTGAAGTCAACTGAAAACAAGAGAATCTATAAATTATGTCAAGTTCTATGGACTGTCGCTAAATGTGTCCAAAATCTTGGCACTACGGATAGTACGGACGACCCGTGGATGTTATTCAGGAAGTTAATTGGCATAATTTGTCCGATGATTCCTGACATTATTTGGAGTAAGAAATATAAATGAAATTTTGGCCTCCGGTGATATTTTTTTTTCAACTAAAAACATTAAAAAGTCAGTAATAGGCCACTTGCATCACACTTTTTAAAAACAATTTCCGGTTTAGACAAATATTCTAAGACATTCTGTATTTTTTTTAATCGTATTTTTGAAACCCTGGGGATTTTTTGAAAATTTCAATCCGAAAAATCAGACCATTTTTTATAAACCGGAAAGACGGGACATAATTTTATAGGTGCGAAAAAACGATAATTACATAGCCGAAAATCATTTAAAAAATATAACGTTTTCCACACGAATGGCACAGGAGAATAACGAGGCATACCAAAAATATTACATCTCATAAATATTTTTTTCCTTGATATTATTGATCATAAATCATTATAATGTACAACGTATATATTACTAAATCCAATTTAATATACTTGTACTTGTAAGTTACAATAATAATAAGAATATTATAAATTTTGATTTTGTTAAAATCAGCACCATAACCATTATACCTCTAAAACACGTACCGACTTCTAAAATGTACGGGGTTATCTTCAGAACATCTGTCAAAAAATCAACCAAATGATAGGTTCGCAGAGAACAAACAATTAATCTGTAATGACTATTAATACCAACTATGTGTGTTACTCTGTATGTTACTCTGTATGAAAATGGAAGTATGGAATATGTACAGGTTCCTATTTTTGGAAACCTGTACATCTTCCTACTCTTCAATTTTGTAATTACTATTAATGCCAACTCTGTGTGTTACTCTGTATGTACAGTTGTATAGGTTTCTATTTTTAGGAACCTGTACATCTTCCTACTCTACAATTTTGTAATTACTACTAACACCATCTCTGTATGTTAGTACAACTTGTATAATCATATGAATATTTGTCTTGGCCCATTGTTTATATTTGCTAATATAATTTATCTATTCCATGTAAAAAACTGAAAATGTAACTAATTTTAAAAAAATATTAAAATGTAACTAATTTAAGAAAACTGATCTGAAAATGTAAATAATTTAAAAAAATTGATAATGTAACTAATTTACAAAAAAAACTGGAAATGTAAATAATTTTAAAAATATGTAACTTACTTTAATAAATGGCCAAGATCACCCTTAATGGGTGAAAGCCAAATAAATAATTTAAAAAAAAAATCAAACCAAATGATAAGTTCGCAGAGAACAAACAATAAATCTAGTGAACGAATTTAAAAATTCGCCTGAAATCAAAGTGATGCCATAAAAAAAAATCAGTGTGAAATTTTACAAAATTAATAGGAACATTTTCGGAGACGGGACATTTTCATGTAGTGACGTCACGAGCCCAAATAATGGATTTATTTATTTAAAAAAAAAAAAACTGTACATTTCTAAAAAAATTTACTAACATTTTCGCAATCTTAATAAAAAGATCTATCCACACGATTTTTCCAAGTCGTTATGAATTCAATGCAAGTGGCCTATTATTGAACATTTAGGGTCGGAGTGAGGAGGAAAATACATAAAAATTTCGTTTACATTTTTATTAAATGTATATACAAAATTTTATTTACTTAAATTTTTAACGCCAAATAATGAGAGGAATCACTGATCACCTCGTACTTACAGTTGAAAAATTCGGACAAGAGGTTGGGAGAAGGTTACGTTGGTTCTGTGGAAAGAAATGTGGAAAGTTTCAGGGTTTCTTAGTAGACTGTGACTTCATTGATTTTGACACACCCTCCAAAAATATACACAAATAAGTTAATATTCTACAATAATATTATAATAACTTTGAAATGTAATGAATTGTGCAAATTCTATGTAATTGTGGATTATCTGTGCTGAAGAAGAAAATAATACTAATAAATCTAAACGTAAATGTGAAAAAACAAGGCAAAGAAAAATAAAAAGGTTACGGTCGCCACTGGGACTCGAACCTAGGATCTTTTGCCTATACGGGACAAACGCCTTAACCAACTCGGCCATTAGGACTTCGATAACGGAAATTTGAAATGCTCTGAAGGACAAAATGTTAAATATTCTAGAGATCTAGATTCTAGGTAAAATGTTTGCGGATAACTCAACCCTCGATGACCAAGGTGCTGTCCCGACGTCGGTTCCTCACTGCGGTTTTCGTATGAAAAAGCTGAGGATCCGGCATCGGGAAGTACTCCATGTTTTACGAGGGCTTGATGTTAATAAAGCTAGTGGGCCTGACGGAATACCTGCCCCGGTACTGCAAAGGTGCGCTGCAGAAATAGCTCCAATTTTGACGAAGCTTTTTAAACTGTCCCTGAAGACTGGCTCTGTGCCCTCTGGTTGGAAAAAAGCGGTTATCCATCCGATTCCAAAGAAGGGTGACCGCTCCAACCCGGCCAACTACCGCCCCATAGCGATCACATCAGTTCTGTCTAAGGTGATGGAACGTGTGATCAACGACAAACTGCTCACATACCTCGAGAAGAACAAAATTATTAACGACCGTCAATACGGATTCCGGCGGAACCGCTCGTGCGGTGATCTTCTCGCGTATGTGACGCATGTTTGGGGGCGATGCCTGGAAAGTTTCGGTGAGACCCAAACGGTTGCACTGGACATATCCAAGGCCTTTGACCGGGTTTGGCACCGAGGACTTGTCACCAAACTGCATTCTTACGGACTTTCCGCATCCTTGTGTACGTGGATTGCCGACTTCTTGAGGGAGAGGTCGATTCAGACGGTAGTCGATGGTTTCACTCGCCTCTCACTCGATAAATGCTGATAGTTCCTCTCACTCGATAAATGCTGGCGTCCCGCAGGGATCGGTTCTGTCTCCAACTCTGTTTTTGTTGCACATCAACGACCTTTTGTCATGTGCACCAATTCACTGCTACGCGGATGACAGTACAGTTCATGATTGCTTTTTGTTTGACAAGCCCCCAAAGGGCTCACAAACTCCAACAGCTCGTAAGGCTTTGAAGCAAAGAATGGACGGTTACCTCGAGAGTGTTTTCTCTTGGGGTAAAAATAATCTCGTTGAATTTAATGTTTCAAAGACCCAATCTTGTCTGATTACGTCTAAAAGGGATCGCAATGAAAATCTAGTCTCTTTCAACGGAAGCAATCTTCCGAACAGGCCCTCCATTGATTTGCTTGGTGTAACCCTAAGTGACCAGCTCAGGTATGGGGGCTCCATCGAAGCCAGAGTAAAGTTAGCCTCCCAAAAACTGGGCGTACTGTACAGGGCCCGCAGATACTTTAAAAGTACACAACTGCTAACCCTGTACAAATCGCAAGTGCGCCCCACGGTTGAATTTGGCAGCCACCTCTGGTCTGGAGCTCCAAAATACCTGAAAAATACCCTCGACTCTGTGCAGAAACGTGCGGTCCGTTTGATAGATTCTCCCATCTTAACAGACGGATTGCAATCTTTAGAGCACAGGCGTCGGGTGGGAATGCTATCCTTGTTCTACCGGTATTACAATGGAAGATGCTCCGAGGAACTAGCATCATTGATCCCTTCGGCACCGGTGCATAGTCGGGAAACACGCCAAACGCGTGCCCAACATTTGTACACAGTTGACATTTGTCACATGAGAACGGGTCGTTTCTTCGACTCGTTCTTATGTTCAACAGCTCGGCTGTGGAATGATTTGCCGGCCTCTGTGTTTCCTCCTTCCTACAACATGGGTCTCTTCAAGACCAATGTTCATTCCTTCCTCTCCTCAAAAAGACCCTCCACACAGCATCCCAGATGACATAGGCCCTGAGGGAAATTATTTTCCTCAGGGCCTCCTGTGTGGAGTTAATGTAAAAAAAAAAAAAGATCGAAAAGAAAGTTTATATTTTTTCAAAAATTGTATCTCTTGTTTTTGTAGGCCTATTTATTATAAAACTAACTGACCCGGCTTTTATTAGCTGAAATAAATTCAGGAAGCAATTATCGATGCGCAACTGTCCGTGTTTTGTTTTTGTCAGTATCAGATATGGAGTTGTGTACGGATTTATATTTTTTGTGATTACTTTTCCACTTATTTACGGGAATTGCGTTTCATTTTCTTTGTACGTATGAGGGAGATTTATAATAGTTATAGTATTTTTCCTTTGGAGGGGCGCAGACATACGTTCACCGTTTGTCTCATTTTCGACTGTTGCAATGTAGTGTGTAAGAAAGAGGGGCAGCATCATAATATGTTTAAAAACAAAAGCAAAACAATCAGCGCGTTGACATTTGACGTTTTTGAATTTTTGGAGTACATTCACTACTCAATTTTATACTTATCACCATATTCCTGCAGCTATTTCAAAAAATGAGAATTGGTTCCATACAAAATGTATGAGGAAAAGAATTTTCTTCATAATTACGTTTTACGTGAATTTTTCCGACATTTTACCGGAGACTAATCTAATAAACCAAAGATCATAAAAATCCGTCCAGCCGTTCTCGAGTTATAAATTGTGTAACTAACCCGACTTTGTTTTATATATTAATAAGATAAAAGATAATTTTTGTTATTATAAGTAATTTATTATAAACACGAGTTATTCCAACAACAACTCAACTTTATTTTTCCCTTACGATTATGATTCGCTAAATAGTCTCTGGTAGTCTAACATGTTTTGAGTTTTCTTCTGAATTATATGTGTTCAGTCTATATTCGTTTTAGTTTATTCGAAAGTTAATTCTAAGCTTTAGAGCCTGACAGCCAGATTTCCAAACTTAGCTGACTGCGCTTGGGTTCCTTCAGCATACCGAAAATTACATGCTACATCGCAGATCTAAGAGATGACTTTCGTGAAATGTTATTTTTAGAAATGCATATTTTGCAGAAGTAAAGTGGTTAATTTATTTATATGTGTGATAATAATAATCTTCCTCATAACAATGTCGGAGTGTGTTGAGAAGCTTCCATCGCAACCACGAACATTCCTTCAAATTTGTAACGAAGCATTTGAATGAAAAGATGATAAGTTAAAAAAAATTCTGAAGTACTTTTTTGAAGGATTTTTCACGTTTTATGTATAATGGGGGAACAATAAACTATTCATTTATTTGGAATGCAATTATTAATGTTCTCCAAATGACCTTGGAAAATATGTCATATGTCATGTGTCATATATTCTGGTTTATAAATGTGTAATTTCTACTACTTAAGAAATTCTAAAAGTTATAGTTGTTTATTAAATTAAATAGTCATAAGTACATTGGGAATTCATGCGTCATATATAGCACAAAGAGTAACAATTATTATAAGCAATAATTATCAGCTTGAAACACTCATCTACATTGAAAAAATCTTCCGAGAAAAGATACTTGCCGCCAACGGGACTTGAACCCGTGTCCTTCCGATTGCCGGTCAGCTGCTTTTGACCACTGAGCTTTGGCGGCTTATCTAATACCCGCCAAATAATTCAATATATACTAGTGTTTCATTTAACAATTACTGTTTATTAAATTTTTTCCACCTGAAAACAACCAACTTTATTTTTGTGAGAAAGACATTGTAAGTGTTAAATCTCTCGCTAGGTGGCGTCGAGACTAATTATGTCTACATTTTTTGGTGAAATACTTTAACTTGCCAAATATAAATTATTATTTTTATTTGATAAACTAACGTTTAAGACAAAAGTTTTATGCATAGCACAAAGGGTAACATTTATTATAAGTAATAATTATCAGTTTGAAACACTCATCTACATTGAAAAAATCTTCCGAGAAAAGATACTTGCCGCCAACGGGACTTGAACCCGTGTCCTTCTGATTGCCGGTCAGTAGTAAATGTAGACATAATTAGTCTCGACGCCACCTAGCGAGAGATTTAACACTAACAATGTCTTTCTCACAAAAATAAAGTTGGTTGTTTTCAGGTGGAAAAAATGTAAAAAACAGTAATTGTTCAATGAAACACTAGTATATATTGAATTATTTGGCGGGTATTAGATAAGCCGCCATAGCTCAGTGGTCAAGAGCAGCTGACCGGCAATCAGAAGGACATGGGTTCAAGTCCCGTTGGCGGCAAGCATCTTTTCTCGGAAGATTTTTTCAATGTAGATGAGTGTTTCAAGCTGATAATTATTGCTTTTAATAATTGTTACCCTTTGTGCTATGCATAAAAATCTTGTCTTAAACGTTAGTTTATCAAATAAAAATAATGTCATATATAGGTTATAAATTTGTAAATTCTAATAAGGCAATTGTAAATGTTCTCCAACACCTCATACTTGTGATTGTTTTGTGAGGTTGTGATTCATTCATTCTGAATGCAATTATTAATGTTCTCCAAAATGACCTCGAAAAAATTATATCTTTGCGATTCTTTCAAGGACATAAAGAAACCATCCCTTCGTTCCGAATGCAATTATTAATGTTTTCAAAAGTTTTCTTGATAGAAGCTCATTCCTGTGATATCTTGAACGAAACTATTCCTTTGTTAAGAATATTATAAACTAAATATACAATTTGGCTATCCTGAAACGGGAATCCTTCCCAGTTGGACAGACAAAATAGTATTTTGTAATGTATTGCAGTATATATACGTATAAATAAATAACAGTTTGGGAGATGAGTACCGCCGTCTCGGAAACCGTTTATTGGATAACCAACACCCCTGCTATAGGACACCCCAAGTAGTTCGCTACGCTTGTTGACTTAGCAGGGGTGCCCGGGTTCATGGGGTGAGGTTTGTCTAGGTCTCGACGGCGGATGTATTTGGCAATCTACTGCTTGGGGAGCCGGATCGGGAGAGGCCGGTTGGGGCTGATTTTGACCTCTCCAGCAGGACTTATCAGCGGGAGGAATGGATTTATACGTACATAAATCCTGGACACACTGACCCCCAGATTCCTATCCACCCTTCATACCTTTTATCTTCCCAGACCTTCCTTTCCCTAAAAACACCTTCCACATATTTTATCCCCAATGTGAGTGAGGCTAGAGATAGTTGGGAGGGAAAGGAGATGGGAAATATGAAGGTGGCTATTCAGATCTGGTCACCAAACACGGCTAAAGCCATTTCAAGCAACGCACGTTTCAATTCTAAATGGTGACATAGGCCCCGAGGGTAATAGTTTTCCTTTACAAATGTTTAATATACTGGTTGTTTTTACGAATATTTGGAAGTGTATTATTAGTGTGTAGGCAGTTTACAGTTCACATTTGATTTGTATTGCGAATTTTATTCTTATTTCAATGATTATTGATGCGGATGTCTTGATTGCAAAGTGGCTTGATGTTAGTGTTGTTAAGTAATTTATGGCACGAGTGTCTCCTGGAAGACGTAAATCATTTATCTGAGCATGGTTTTGTACCACCTGCAGGTCAGTCATCGGTTTCCTTGAAGCAAAGCCTCATTTGTTTTGAGGCTTTGCTCCAATCAATCGAATGTGTTCAAATGAAATCGCTTGAATGTTGCTTCGAACTAAAAACATGTAGATATTGTTATGGCAGGGAGAAAGCCGTGTGATGACCACTTGGCTTTCTGCCACTGAAGTCAATGACCCCCAAACAGTATAAAACCGAATAGTGTCAGACCTTTCCTCGCTGTGAATATCTACGTATAATAAATAGTACTTTAGTTTCGTTATGCAAATTGCCTTTTGTTTTTTGATACCATTATGTACGAGTATTTGGCGCATTTGGTAAAAAAACCACGAATACAAATGCTTACGAAATTATTGTTTCCGTGTTGGATCAGAAATCAGTGCGTAAAATATTTTTCTACTCAAACTGTTGGCTTGGGACTTGACACTTCCGAAAAGCCTGTGAGAGTGTAGAAGATGAGCTCATAAACAGACTCGCGCATAGATTCCTTAAATTCTGGTTTTCCTTTTTTTTATTTAAGCGGCTTTGAAAAATAATTGTGTGTATCGATATACTATTTCTTAGTCCTCTTATTTAAAAGTATTTATACTGACTACACCAGTAAGATCCTTCCTTCACTGAGGTATTGAGCAAAAACTGAAAAAAGTCCGAAAATTTTATGGTTTTTTGGGTACACCACCGCTCGCTCAGCATTTTGGAAATAGCAAATCTGTTTTTTTTTAATAATGGTTTCGTTCCTAACAACATACAAAAAATTTAGAATGACTGGACCTTTTGCAAGCACAACCCCCCTTTTATGTTTAACTTGACAGGACTATTGGGGGTAGGGATGTCGAAAGTGAAAAAAAATATCGATATATCGACATTTATTAAAATATCAATATCGACGTTGATATATCGAGGAAAAAATATCGATGAAAAAATATCGATTTATCGATATATCGGCCAAATTTTGAAGAGAGATTTTGCGTTTTTAAAATAATAGTATATTCAGCTCAATATTATCTATACTAATTTTTGAACACAATTTGCTTTTTTTAATGTACAAAAATCTCAATAAAAATGAAGGTATTTTTATCACTATTCATTTTTATTAGATAATAATTACAAAATAGAAAAATATATGATATATAAAATTTTTATTAGATAATATCAAAAACTAAAAAGCTGTCTTCTAACTTATATGTAAACTGAGACGCATACAAAGTTTGTATGCGTCTCAGTAACATTCTATTGGCGTAAAGGATTTCGTGTTTGGAACAAGGTATAGTCAATAATCATAGACAATTGGGAACCAACACATAAGAGTGGCTTAGAAAAAAATGGCGAAAAGTAGCATACATTTCTATGTATGTACCTACACACATGAGATAGTATTGGTGATCACAAATACTAATGCAGAGACAATAGATTTGTAAGCTATTAATAGTTAAAATTTCAACCGCCAGATGTCATGACCCAATACAGTTACTTTTTTCCTTTAGTTTCTATACGGTTTTGGATTCTAGTGACTTTAAATACATAAATTAAAAAATATATCGTTTTTGATACAATTTTCGATATTGGATATTTTGTATCGATATAACGGATCAAAATATATCGGATAAAAATATCGATATATTGCATAAAAAATATCGATACTTTTTCAACAAGCCTATTAGGGGGTCCTGTACTGAGGCGGACTAAAGTTATTTAATTATAGTTTATTTGTCTTCTATATCATTTTTAGTCTCTTCATTAGGGTTTTTTCGTTGACCTCTTTCAGCCATATTTTTATTCTTGATTTGTTCTCATAAATTTTTTTGAAGTAAAACTTCTTTACGCGCTCTTGACTTGGAGAGTAAGAGCTGGTCAATGCGTGACGAGAGCGTTACGAAAAGTGTGATCGGTCGAGGCGAACGGTCGGGCCTTTACGCACGCTTGACTTGGGGAGTAAGCTGGTGAATGCGTGACGAGAGCGTTATGAAAAGTGTGATCGGACGAGGCGAACGGTCGGGCGAGGCGAACGGAAGTTGAGAAGGAGATATAAGTTAGTGAAGTTTTACTTCAGTCGTGTGGTCTAAAGCACAATCGTTTTTTTTAATTAGTTTTATGTCTTGGGGAAGGATGTTATGGAGTTTTGTTGCAAAGTATGTGTAGTTTCTTTGTCCGAATGTGGTTTTATAAGTTGGAATATTTTTTACGCCACTTTTATTCGATATAGTGTTATGCGTAATCTTTACATAGTATAAAATGAAGTCGCTCCCGCTGTATGTGGGCTTAGATATTTTAAACTACGCAACGGATTTTCATGCGGTTTTCACCGATAGATAGAGTGATTCAAGAGGAAGGTTTATATATATATATATATATAATACATGCATATTATAGTAGAGAAGAGTCGAGAAATTCAAAGATTCAATGGGCAGCTGGCAAGCGATCGGTGTGAATTTGATATGTATGCAAGCAAATTAACAGGTGACGTTGGTTATAAAGGTTGGGTAAGCCACAGCAACGTGTGGCCGGGTCTGCTAGAAATATATAATAACTCTAATAATATATTTTTTGCGTATATTTTTTGTACATTTGGTACGTCAAAGCTATTGAAAAATTTCAATCGAAGCCGTTCTAATGGGTACTTTCAGTATAGTCTTTATGATTCCCTTTTCAATTGTATTCAGGTTGTGTATGTACTTATGTGTAGCAGATTCCAATCCTATAATTCCATATTCAATTCGAGAATGACATAATTCGTAGTAGATCTTTTTCATATCCTTTTTATTTGTCATATTTCTTAGATTTTTAAAGAAATATATGTATAAGGCTTGCGAGTTTTTCCGTAACACCTTTGATGTGTAGGTCCCATCCAAGATTTCCATCGATTACTTCTCTGAGATATTTTATGTGTTGCGTTTTTTCCATAACAGGGCAGTGTGACATTGAATATTATTTCTATGGCATTCGTGTAATTTTAGTTCTAGCGATTTTGCTGGTTGGCTCCTTGAGTTTATTGAAAACGTTATATTTAGTTTTGCTTATATTAAGGGTAAGCGAGATGAGTTTAAGCCAATTTTGAAGTGCACTAAACCTTTGTTCAGGCACATTAAATGTGACCGTCCTATTTTCTTCTTCAAATAATAATATAGTATCATCAGCATCATCATCTACCTACAGACTAGACGTGTCATCTTTGCTCATACGAATTTAAAGAAATAAACACAAATAAAGCTATATTTAAGCAATAAAAAGTGTGGAATATATTGATTTCGCGATTGTGCGTTGTCTTTGCGTTTTTAAACTTAAAAAAAGTGACTCTGTGCTCTATTTCATAGTTTGTGAAAAAAGGTCAATAACACACAACAATATACCTAGTGAAGTAAATAAATAATAATCAGTGAAACACAACGAAATATAAAGTGTATCCTAAATAATCTAGAACCTCAATAAAAACAGTGATTTTTTTTACTTGAGAAAAAAGGCGATAACTTATAAAAAAATGAACCCACATCAATTTATGGATTCTGCGAAGGAGGCAATTGATGATTTGCTGAATTGTGTTCAAGATAAAGTTTATAAATTTAATAAGGAACAAATTCACCTAATTACAACGAAAACAAGTGCTATATTAAACTGGATGGGACATTTAACTATTCAATTATCTGAAGCAAAAGAAAAAATAATTGAACCAACATTTGGATACGGGAAAGTAGCTGAAAACCAAAATAAAATATTGAAAAGTGATTACAAATTAATAGTTTCATCGAACAATGCTCAAGAATCTTCAGAAAATATACAAAATAAAATCAGGAAGAAAATTAACTTAAGTAAGATTGGTTCCAAAGTGATTGGTGTTAATGCGATATCTAACAATAGAATACTTATAAAATGTTCGACAAAGTACGATGCGGAAAAAATGAGTAAAGCTATTGGGGACGAGTTCAAAGACATCAGTGCTACAGAAATTAAAAAGAAAAGACCAACTATAATACTTAAGGGCGTTGCTAATGACTATAATAAGGATGATATTTTACAAGATATTATCGAACAGAATGAAGATATCAAGGCTGTGATGATAGATAAACCAGAAATTGAGATGACGTTAAAAAAGATCTTGAAAAACAAATATAATAACACTTCTAATTACATAATAGAAGTTAGTACTAAAATAAGAAGATGGTTAGTTTCTACCGGTAAAATCTATTTGGGGTACCAGAGAATACAAGTAGAGGATGCCCGTCCTGTGGTTCAGTGCTTTCACTGCTTGGGCTTTGGACATACTTCTGTCAGGTGTCTTCATAAAGAAAAGGACAAACCGTCGTGTACATACTGCGCTGGTGATCATTCCTACAAAGATTGTGCTAACAAAGATAAAGAACCTAAATGTAAAAACTGTGATAGCAAAAATAAAAAAATGAACTGGAATATTGACATCAGGCATTCTGCAAACGATAATACGAAATGCAATGTGTATAAAAAAATGAGCATTTTAGCAAAAGATAAAATAGAATATTGACTAGAAATAACATTAAACCTGTCTCAAAGTAGATATAGTGCTATTATAATACATATGAAATTTTCTCGTAGAATTTGCTACATTTCAATAAATACAATTTACGTTATTATTGCTAAACATTATACATTTCTATTTCTATATTATATTGAAGAAAAAATACATTGTATAAAAACAATAGATTTCCAAACGTCGTTATATTCTGTTATTAAAAATTCATTTTATTACTTAAATATTGTTATAAAAATTATAAAAGATCACGAAATAACTAACAAAAATAACATTATTATTTTACATTATTTTTTGAACAGTAATATCATAACGATACATTCAATAACTTTTTTTTCTTTACTTAATCATGCATATATTCACTGTGTACTATATTTCACATTCATAAATATAACAGATTTTATAAAAATCTTAAAAGATCATAAATATTCTAAAATAACACTAGATGTGAACATACTTATTTTATATTTATTAAGTCTTTATCAAAAAGTACTTGTACCAATTAGCTCTAGATACAATCACTTTTATATTGTTAAATATTTAACATTAAATTCCTCAATCTATACTCAAAATACTTCTCTTGTTAAACAAAACAAAAAAAAAATTTCTTACTGGTTGAAACCTACAAAAGATTTTAATTATTGTATTGGTTTCATAAATGAAGTTATTCTATTTCGCTCTTTTTTCATGTTTACCGGACAGATAATAAAAATATGTGTTAAATTATTTATTTATGTATGGGATTTAACCAACCTAACAATAATATTAAATTTTATTGTTTTATCTAAAAATAAAATATTTGTAATATTATGTAAGGTTAAAAGCATGGAAAACCATTTTGTATCATTATATTATACTAAGGGCTTTTACTTTAAGAAAAAGAATTGTGGTATCTTTGATAAAAATAAATGCTTTATCATATTTTATATTAATCATTGCTGTATTACGCTAAGTATAAACACGGATATCAGAAAAAATATGTATGTAATTATATCAACTATTAAATTGAAGCTTACACTTAATTATGATATAGAGTTATTTCTTATAGAAATATTTCAATATATAAAATCAACCAAACTTCGTATCACAATCTTATTGTGTTGCATCAAATTTAAATATGAATTAAATGGCTCAGAATAATTTCTCGTATATAGATAATGATAACGAAATAGAATGTAGTACAGTAAATAATTTAGAAGATTGGATAAAAAAACAAAACATAAATGCGTCTGACAATCTTGTTTGTATTCAATTAAATATAAGATCTATACAAAAATATTGGAATATATTGCATATATATTTACTTAATTGTTTGAAGCATATTGACATTATAATGCTATGTGAAACATCTATTCAAACTGAAAGTACGTGTTTATACAATATTCCCGGATATAATGCATATAACTACTGCAGGACTGATAAGTCAGGAGGAGGGATTATATTATATATAAGAAATAAATTTGAATTTAGACCACCATCGTTCCAATCACTTCATTTTGAAAATATAACGGGAAAGCTCATACTCCAGGACAAAACTAAAGTTAATATAGTAGCTATCTATAGACCTCCTAATTTGAGTAAATCTTCTTTTTTAACGGAATTATCATCGTATCTTGATACAATTAATAGTAAGGAAAATATGATCTTACTTGGAGACATAAATTTAAATTTGCTTAATGACCAAGATTATATCATAACTTCATATGAAAACTTACTTACTAATCATTATTTAACTAAATGCATTAATGTAGTAACCAGAGAAGCTGTATTAAATGGACAAATTAGTCGCACGTGTATTGACCATATATTTGCCAAATTTAGAGGCAAAAAAATAACAGCTTGCGTCTGTGAAAATAATATTGCCGATCATTATATCACTGCTATTAATATAAAATCTCATAAACGTCAGGTAGACTTTTCAAATAAGTATATTCAAATCATCTCACAAAAGG
The DNA here is from genome assembly GCA_929108145.2 of Limnephilus rhombicus. Lineage (NCBI taxonomy): Eukaryota > Metazoa > Arthropoda > Insecta > Trichoptera > Limnephilidae > Limnephilus > Limnephilus rhombicus. Next base: position 62,303,678 of record OV815271.1, read on the forward strand.
TTATTGATCGGTATATCAAAGATTATAACTGGAGTAAACTTATAGAGGAGAGGGATTGTATTTCATTATATGAAAAAATAAAATCTTTATTTAACAATTTTAACAAGAGTAGTTCTAAAACGATAGTGCAAAAACCGAATACACGACCTTATGCAATAAATGAATGGGTAAGCAGTGAATTATTATGTCATATAAATAAAAGGGATAAACTTTATAAAAAATGGAAAAGTACACCAACAAACAAAACATATGAAACAGAATATAAAAAAACACGAAACCTTGTCAATAAACTCATAAATAAAGATAAAACGAACTACTATAATAATAAATTTAAAAACTGTTTTAATGATACAAAAAAAACCTGGGACGAGATAAATAATATTTTAGGACGTAAACCCAAAAACGATTGTGATCAAACTATAACACGATATATGTTAAAAGATAGAACTGAGGATTCTGTGTCAAATGATTTTGTGAATTACTTCTCGGATAGCATCAGCAACATGTTACATAAATGCAATCACAAAGCTACTAATATAGTACTGGAAGAACTACCTCACAGTTTATATATACCAAGAGCTACTATAACCGATATTGAAAACATTGTTAAAAAAATGAAAAACTCTAAAAGCACAGGTATTGACAATATAAGAATGTTTGATTTAAAAAGAAATATAAAAACTCTTGGGCCAATAATTACTCATTTAATAAATTTGATATTAAATCAATCAAAAATTCCACAAGAATTTAAATGTAGCATTACTAGACCAATATTTAAAGGTGGAAAACACATTGAACTGGGAAATTATAGGCCTATTAGTATTCTACCAGCATTAGAAAAAATTCTTGAAAAATTTTTATCAAATAAATTAAATAATTATATTGAAAAATTCTCTATCATTGATCCAAGTCAATATGGTTTCCAAAGAAAAAAAAATACTGAAAAACTACTGCAAGATTTTTCCAATTACGTAAATAACCAATTGAATAATAAATTACATGTCATTGTTTTATTTATTGATAACTCTAAAGCTTTTGACACAATTAACTCAAAAAAACTGCTTAAAACTCTAGAAAAAATTGGAATAAGAGGAAATGTGTTAAATTTATTTAAAGATTATCTTACAGATAGAAAAATATGTATCAAAATAAATAATACTTTTAGTAAAACAAAAAATGTATCTGCAGGAGTTCCACAAGGTTCCATATTAGGACCTACACTATATATAATTTATGTAACCATAATGAAAAAACTTTTCTCTTTTGTGAAACATTTTGTATTCGCAGATGATACGGCATTGGTCATATCACATAAAGATCTAAAAATTGCAATTGAACTCATGCAAATTGACTTTAATCAACTCTGTAAATGGTCACATGATGCAGGACTATTAATAAATGCTAAAAAAACCAAAGTAATGCATATAAGATCACCTAATGCCAAATTTCAATTTAATCCTAATATTATATCTCATAATTTTAATTGCATTCATAAAAATATTCCAACTAATTGTAAATGTGAAAGCTTAGAATTAGTTTCGGAATACGTGTATCTTGGTGTTACTGTAGATTGTTTTTTTAAATGGGACAAACATATAAAAAAAACCTGTAAAAGACTCAGATCGATTGCTGGCAGAATGTACACATTAAATTTTTTCCTATCAATTGAAACACTTAAAATAATTTATATGTCACTAGCAGAATCTATTATAAGATATGGATTAACAATATGGGGAAATACTTCTATAACCAATCTGAAACAAGTGCAAGTTGTACAAAACGCAATTGTAAAATTATTGGTCGTCCCTAATATTTTCAAACAGAGACAAAATAAACCGTTGCTGTTTCAGAGTGCCAAAATTTTACCTGTTAAGGCAATACTTTGGCACAAAATTATAATTCAACATATATTTACCCCGCAGCATAAAGAGAAATTAGAACATAAATACAGCACTAGATTCACACGTAACGACGGGTTAATAGTTCCGAAATTTAACAATAAGTACGGACAGAGAACGTTTGAATATATCATACCGAAGATATTTAATTTATTACCTGACACTATAAAGCAATGTAATTCTATGAATAAGGTTAAATATGTGGTGAAAAATTGGCTATCGGAAAAAAAAGATTTATATTGATTTTGATATGTATGAAAAAATGTTGTATCTGTAGATATAAGATGTAAATTTTAAATTTTAAAAATGTATAAATATGTAACTAAAATATAAGCACCTGTTGACAAGCCGATTCAATTGGCTTAGCAGGACTTGTTTGTTGATTATATTATGTATTATCTATTATTTCAATAAAAAAAAAAAAAAAAATAAAAAAAAAAAAAAAAAAAAAAAAAAAAAAAGCAAAATTGATTATGTTTCCTTTAATTGTAAGGTTTGTTAAATCGTTTATATAGATAATGAATAGAATCGGTCCCAGTACACTTCCTTGAGGGACGCCATAGCTTAAAGATAATAGGTTGCTCTTTCGTTTGTCAATCTGTACTTGTTCTCGCCCTGTTATATGAGTTCGTTGTTGTTTCGCCCATTTCTATTTTTTTTAGCTTAGATTTTAGATTTTATGGTATATTATGTCAAAAGCTTTCTGGAGATCTATGAATAAAGCCAAACATTTTTTCCCATAATCTATGTTTTTATGGCTATGCTTGTTAGATTTTCTATAGCATCATTGGTGCTTAGATTTTCCCTGAAGCCATACTGGGATGGTGATAATAATTTATTTTTTTTCTAGAAATTGAACAATTTGCTTCTTTATGACAGTTTCCAAGATTTTTGAAGAGGAGCTTAAGAGACTTATGGGTCGGTAATTGTATATATTTGGTTTGTTACCACTTTTGTGGATATAACCGTATAGATACCTAACCTAACTGTGGATTTTTTAAGGCGTGAAGGGAAGACACTAGTAGATATAGACAGATTGACCAAGTATGTCGATGGGAAGGTCAGTTCATTTTGTAATTGTTTTATTGTTTTATTTGAGATTATAAAATTTCCCTGTGATTTATTAGCATTGAGGGTGGAAAATACTTTTTTTGATTTTAGTACTGGATATTTATTATATAACTATTCATGCGGGTAACTCAAATACAATTACAAGGGAGCCCAAAGATACGGTCAAAAGCATATGTTTTACGCATCATTTCAAAAACACAACGAAATTTACAAATCTAAATGGTAATGCACATTTTCATCCCTCGACAAAATATCCTCCGAAAAAATATCCTACGGACAAAACATCCCCCAACAAAATATCTACTAAACTTAACCCAACCTAACCTAACAAAAAATGGAACAAAAATAGTACAGACATCCCGTAAAGACAATACATTATTGATCAAAAATAGTAAAATGGGACAAAAATTATACAGATAACAATAATTTATTGGCTTAACAGGATTTACCATTTTTTCTTTAGGTAAGGTTAGATTTTAACAGATATTTGGTTGATTGATGAGATATTTGGGGGATGTTTTGTCCTTGGGATATTTTGTCGGAAGATATTTTGTCAGGAATATATTGTCGCTGGATGAAAAGTCGAGTAACTAATCTAAATATTCATTCGGAGGTTCTATTTACGCGGCACTTCGCAGCTACGTGAAAAATGCCATTATTTGACACTGGTGTGTGAATTTGATAGTGTTTACAAATTTAATTGACGACAATGCATATTTTACCTTCACACATTTGTGTAAATAAATACGTGTCTAATTAAGGACGACCTTCCCAGCTTAGCAGACTACGTAATTGACTTTGCATGGGTAGTATGCCATGTCTTAAAAATAAAAATAAAACCATATTTAAGCTGAGAAAATAATGTTTTTCTTAAGCTTTTTTTTGAGAAATTAAATAAGAAAATAACATAACATAAGTACATTATCCGCAAGACTTTATAAAAAAAGATCGTTTTATAATTTTCATTTGAATAATTGGAAAAAAATAATATTTTTTAACAACGAAAACACCACACAAACAAAAACAATAAGTTTTCATTTAATTTTATTACTGATAAGTTAATTATAAAAATGTAAATGTAAAAAATGTAGTATCAACTCACTATAATAAGATCTTTTGTAAAGAACCCGCAGGACAAACTGCTAAAAAGTAGTTTATCGGATTTTTGTCTTATATTTGTAAAGTATGTAAAATAAATAATTCAAAAAAATAAATTGTTAACTCAATTTTAATTTAAATATGTCATAGTTTATTTTTTTAAATAATAATCTTTTTCACATTTTACAGTAGTTAGTGCAAGTACCTAATTAAAGTAACCTGATATAATATTCATTTCATTATATTAATGTATTTATATTAGTTACAGACAAACACGTAAATGTTTGTAAAAAAGCTATATTCCTCTCTCAAAAGTACATATTTTTAGTGATTTTTTGTTCGACTTTGTTTTTCAATAAAACTCTGTAAAAATTTACTGCAAACCAAGAAATTACAGAACGTTGCCGAAATTGTGGAGTTTGACATAATATTCGTGTTTCTAGCCCTATAGTTCCATACTAGACAATAATTTCGGTCAGGGCCATCTTTGGGAATGCTGGGTGGAGGGTATTTTTAGGAAAGGAAAGAGAGAGGAAGTTTTGCGAAAGACAAAGATTCTGGTATCGTTCCGATAGAGCCCTCCTGGACAGGTCCAAAGGTCTCCCTCAATCAGTCTCTCCTCAGCCACGCTGTTGGTGAACTAAGACCCGGACAAACCTCACCCCATGAACCCGGGCACTTCTACTAAGTCACCAAATGTAGCGAACCACTAGGGGTAACGTATGCCAGCGTTTTTATCCAATAAATGGTTTGATACCCGCCTTCCATTGCTATGATTATGGATCTTTTAGGTTTAGGTTAGTCAAAATTCTACTCCCACTTTCGCCTTTATAAATAGACAATAAAAAAGGCGAAAGTTTGTATGGATGTACGGATATAGGGATGTATGTATGTTTGTTCCTCTTTCACGCAGAAACTACTAAATGGATTTGAATGAAACTTTACTATAATGTAGCTCATACATTGAATAACATATAGGCTATAGCTCAGAGCTCTGGCATTATGAAATTTGTATTAAAAAATTGCAATAGGTGGCATGATTAATAAGATATCTATAGTTCTTTATTGGATTCAAATTATTAGGGGAGTAGTGCAAATAAATGCGGGAGGGGGATGGTGGAAGGAGGAGGCTAGGAGGGTGAGTGGGAGTTAGAGGGGGAGGGGGGGGGGAGAGGGGGGGGGGAGAGGGGGGGGGGGGGGGGGGGGGGGGGGGAGAGGGGTAGGGGGAGGGGGAGCAAAGCCGCGGGAAAAAGCCAGTGAGTAATATTTTTGTTAGATATTAGATACTTTTTTCCTCCGCGTATATTGAAAAAAGTCTAAGTATTGAGTAATGTGTTTCTATAGATTTACAGACATACTATTATTTGAAATGACTCTGCGGTTTAATGGATCCATATTAGATACTTTACACGTCAGAGAAAAGGGAGGACTTTGACGTTTGTACCCGATCAGAGCTCAATTATTTTAATTATTTACATTACAACATAATGCAATACCGTTACGAGTTTTCCGAAGCCATGAATCACTGATTCCATTGATGCCTGACCCCCGCACGGTAGATAGTTGATCCCTCGAACTGTTGATCCCTTGAACAGTTGATCCCGCTAACAGTTGATCCCCGAACAGTTGATCCCCCGAACAGTTGATCCCTCGAACAGTTGATCCCTCTGCGAGTTGATTCCTCGGGCATTTTTTTATATGAATATAGTTCGATCGGTCAGTGGTTGAGTGGGCATCGCGCTTGGGTCCCACCCGGGCGTCACGTGTTCGATTCCTCGGCTGGCTAAGTCCTCCATCACAACACAAGCAACATTTTCGACTTTCTGTGGTGGTGGTAGGAGATTTTCAAACATTGTTGGGTTATTCTTAACCGGGGAATGTTTGTCTTTGTTAAAAAAAAAAACCTCACATGAATCCAAGCTACTCCCGTCTGGAGCCGCCAGTGAGACAATGGCAATCCCTATGTTGTGAGGCTGAAGGTATTGGGGAGGGCAAGGAGATGGGAAAGAAGAAGGTGGGGAAGTACCTGGCTATCCAGATCTGGTCACCAAACACGGCTAAAACCATTTCAAGCAACGTTTCAATTCTGAATGGTGGTCTTACATCCACTCTGGAACATTTGATCCCTCAAAGGATTATTTCTGCTACACCTCCTCATTGGTCAGTGGCTGATTTGGTATTATGTTTTATTTCCACCCAGGCGCCGTGTGTTCAATTCCTCGGCTGGCTAAGTCCTCCATCACGACACAAGCAACATTTTACGCTTATTTCTAAAGAGATTTAAAAAATATATATGCAGAGACACTGTGACATTTTTGATGTTTTTTTCCACTTAAAACGTAACAAAATCAGTAGGTATTGGAGGAGATTTCGGGCAGTTACCAGTTACACGACTGAGTGACCAGTGATGGCATGTGAAAGAAAACAAACGGTTTTGAACATAAAAAACTTCAGAACAAATCAAAGGAGACCAAAATTTCATTTATATTTTTTACTCCAAATAATTTCATCACTTGTTAGTAAGTTAAATGCGTCCCTTAAAGCCCTGTATATATCCAAATGCTTGTGTAACAACAGGCCAGTGATGAAAGAGTAACAGAACTTGAATTTTAACCTCGAAATGTGATGAGTTGCTAAAATTTTGTAAAACAACCCGTCTTAAGTGTGGCGTATAAATGATGGTATCTTGGGAAGATCGACGGAATTTTTAGTATTATTTTTAAGATTTTTAGTCATTTATTATTATTGTTTGCGAAAGTGTGTACCTGAAATGGTTTTTCTCACAAATAAACAAATTTTCCGTATATACTAGGGCTGTCCGTAAAATAAGGTCTCCAAGGCGCTGCGGTCGCGAGGAATGATTGATTCTACGCGGAATCCTGCAACATTGGCGTGTAGCCTGGTTTTCCCTTGTCAAATCCCCACCACGTTGCACCCCCTGTGATGCTTAGTCTCGGCGTGGCAACCATTCGCGATGGAGCTTCCACTCGCCGCACCCGCCAAGTGTGAGTTACACTCTGTAATTGTTTTTAAACTTTGCTTCGGCGAATCTGAATGTTGCCACTGGGATTGTTCCTTTGTCTCTGGGGTCGTGTAGTGTATCCGGGTCTCGTCCCTAGTCACAATTGAGTTCAAGAATTCTTCGCCATCGTTGTCGTAGCGCTCAAGGAATCTGAGGCCTGCTTCAACCCGTTGTTGTTTGTGATCTTCGGTGAGTATTTTGGGATCCACCTTGGGCAGACTTTGTGGTCCCCAATTTTTTTGTCACAACCTTGTCAATAGTGGTCTTACTGACATCAGAGATCATATCACAGAGCTCCCCAACCGTCACCCGTCGATTTGCAATCATTGTTTTTTCCACTTTAACAATTTTTCATCTGAAACCAATGGCAGTCCGGCACGCTTTTAAATTCTATGCACCATTTGCGCACGTTTTCGCACTCATACACGGTTTTCCGTACACTTCAAATAGCTAAAAATGAATTTCTACCGGGGTTTTGTTCTTCGCACAAAAAATCTATTTATAGAGCATAATTCACACCTTGCGGGTGCGGCGAGCGGAAGCTTCATCGCGAACGGCTGCCACACCGAGACTAAGTATTGCAGAGAGTTCAGATTTGTGGGGATTTGGCGTAGAGAAACCAGGCTACACGCTAATTTTACCGGATCTCGCGGAAAAATGTTCGCGACCGCAGCACCTTGGAGACCTTATTTTACGGACAGCCCTCGTGCATAAATACTATTTATAAGCTTATCTGGAACTGAAAACTTTTTCGTTTTTTGTGCTAGATAAAAAAAAAAATTAGTAGAAATCCTTCTGACCGCGGACTTCTGTTCATGAGAGGAGACTTCCTTTGGCGAGCTCTGGCAAAACAATTTGTAAAAAAAAAGGTTTTTTTCAATTTGTATATAAACTACAATAAAGATTATTAAACAGATTTAGTAATCCATTCCTACCCTATATTCATTACCCTAAAACAATTGTTGAAATTGTGTTATTTTCCGGGTGTTTTAGGCCACTTTTCTACATCTTGCTCCTTACACACGCCACATTCATATCGACCAAGTTTTCAAGATTGCCTGAGAACAGGCGTTCCTTCCAAAACCTAGTAACTTCCAAAACCTGGTAAGGGGTCGTGCTCGAAAGGGGGGGGGGGGGGTTCGGAAAAAGTTACGAAATATCACAAGGAGGGGGGGGGGGGGGATATAATGAGATGACACGTGTATTTATTTTTCGTTGAACGCACGATTTCTAAACCAAATGCCAGTATACTTTGTACTAAAAAATTACACGTGATTTTGGGTGGGGGGAGGTAGTCTAAAACGTAACCACATATCACCGGGGGAGGGGGGGTTAAAAAGTTGTTAAAAAAACATCACGTGACTAATGGACAACCCCTAACCTAGTTTGACAAAGCATGTCGGAGAGGAGGAGAACGAAGTATCCGGTTAGACTTTTAATTTATTTTTTATATGAATACCGCTCAAGAATTCCAATTGCTCCTGAAGCCAGTGCGACTATGGCTTCCCCAATAGGCCAACTGCATGGATTTCATAACGACTTGGAAAAAATCATGTAGATAGATTTTTTTACAAAGATTACGAATTTTTTTTTTAAATAAATAAATCCATTAATTGGGCCCGTGACGTCACTACATGAAAGTGTCCCGTCTCCGATAATATTCTATTAATTTTGTAAAATTCTACACTGATTTTTTTTATATGGTAACACTTTGATTTCATGCGAATTTTTGAATTTGAAATTTAACATTCCTTAGATTTATTGTTTGTTCTCTGCGAACTTATCATTTGGTTTGACGTTTTGACAGCTGTTACGAAGAGAATCCCGTACATTTTATGCCTTCTGTACCTGTTTTAGAAGTGTAATGGTAATGGTGCTGATTTTAACAAAATCAAATTTTATAATATATTATTTTTATTATAATTTACAAGTAAAAGTATATTTCATTGGATATAGTCATATATAGACGTTGAACATTATAATGATTAATGATCAATAAGATGGATCAAAGAAAAAAATATTTAAGAGATGTAATATTTTTTGTATGCCTCGTTATTCTCCTGTGCCATTCGTGTGGAAAACGTCCTTTTTAAAATGATTTTCGGCTATGTAATTATCATTTTTTCGCAGCCATAAAATTATGTCCTGTCTTTCCGGTTTATAAAAATTTGTCTGATTTTTCGGATTGAAATTTTCAAAAAATCCCCAGGGATTCAAAAATACGATAAAAAATACGGAATGTCTTAGAATATTTGTCTAAACCGGAAAAAGAATTAAAAAGTGACGCAAGTGGCCTATTGGGGTATGTTGTGAGGCTGAAGGTAGTGGGCAGGGGAAAGAGATGGTGAAAAGGAAGGTGGGGAAGTCTAAAACTAAGACCAAATTAGCAGCGTAAAATTCAACGAAACGTCTTTGGACCTATTCTAAATCACGATCTAAATGAGACCATTACAAGATTTCGGATTGACAAGATACCGAAGACTGCAACGGGCTGGACGGAGATGTTCAATAAGGCCAGATTTTAAGTACAAAACTTCTTTAGCACCGTTGTCTAGAAAAATTCATACATCTGTAGGATGCAGCCTAACAGAATAATCAGCGTCCTCTTTTTGCGGTGCTTTGTAGCGTCCCCACTCTTGTATACTCTAGTTTTCTGAAGGTTTCACTTGTAATATGAACTGCGCACTTGTATTTTTTTTACATTAGCTCCACACGGGAGGCCCTGAGGAAAATTATTCCTATGTCATCTTTGGGGATGCTGTGTGGAGGGCCTTTTTAGGAAATGAAGGAGAGAAAGTTTTTAATAGGAGGCAACCATGCCTCGAAATCAACACGGGTTTGTAACGCCATTTCTGCTCCAAACCTGTGTACAGTAGTAGGAGGCAAGCGGCATCGTATTGTGCACGGGTTTGTAAAGCCAATTCTCTCTAATTTCGAGGCATGGTTGCATCCTATTGAACACGGAAAAGGAAATACACGATCCGGCCTGCAGTTGGTTGGTAGACGTATCTACCGCCAAGATCCGGACAAACCTCACGCCATGAACCCAGATATCTCTGCTAAGTCAGCAAACGTAGGGAGCCACTTGGGGTGACCTATGGTAGAGGTGTTGGTAATCTAATAAATGGTTTCCGGGGCGGCGGTACCCATACTCGCCTCCCAAATGGTTATATAGATTTTACACGTGGGTCCCGAAGTAGTTTCCATGTGGGGATCGGGGTGAAAAAGCATCATATAAATTGCCTACGTATTCGAAGTTCACCTTGACCGAGGCCTAAGAAACAAACCGCTAACTTCTGTCACGGTATCAAATGCACTCAGCACTGGGAATACCTTGAGAACATAATAGGATATAAATAATAACGTACATTTGCATTATGGTCCACTACCTACTACAGGTGTGCCCAACCTGCGGTCCAATAAAAAATTTTTTGCGACCTGTAGGGGCGTGTAAATAGTCCCAGACACGAGGGAATATTACCCTATGTAATTAATGAAAGATGAACTCTTCCCTATGTGACACAAAACAGATTATACAGCAATTCCAAAATCCTCAGTGAAAACAAAACAAAAACTCCTTCTGAGAATGCAGCTCTCCACACGATGTCCAGCACAAACGACACTAGTTTCCTTCAAATATTGATTTTGCCAAGGCGGTAGTGCACAATCTCAACAGGTGTTTATCACAGGAAGGTAGTTCACACGATGAATATTAATTTGCAAATTAATAGTACGTGCCAAAATCTCACAACAATAATTTAATTATGGGTTAATTATTTGATTAGGACTGACATCTATTGGCTTTAACCAACACTCACGTCGGAAGTAATTGCTTGCCCCACAGAGGTCAGAAAATGCCTGAATTCAATGAATTTCAATGTCACATAGGGAAATTCAATATAATACAAGCACCATAGATGGCTCCCTCATGGTCCCATAGCATAAATTATTAATTTACATTAGATTAATGCCCAAATGTATTTAAATATATTTTATGCGCGTATCCACGACCCCAAAAGGAAGTTTTCAGCTTTCTATGTTTTTGATTTGGTATTCATTCATGGTAATTTTATCACATTTATATTATTTTTGTGGAATATTAGACCTCGGACTCTATGTATATTTTTTCCGCACATTTCTCGGAAGATCGAATGTAACTGTCCTGATTTTAATAAGTGGAGGGTGAGTGAAAAGGACTGCCATTGTTTTTTATTTATAACGCGCCAAAGTCAAACAAGTGGAAAATGATGTAATAAAATATTAAAATTTAACTACAGAAGTAGGAAATTTATTGAAATTTTCTTAATTTTCCGATATTATTAAATTTGTTTTGAACTCGTTCACAATCAGATAATGCTCGCTGTTTCTCAATGATTACATTTTTTGACACCGAATACGCCTATGAACAAAGACGGATATTTTTAATATTATTTATTTGAATATTTACCTGCATTCAAATAAATAATATTCAAAACATCCGCCCTGAGGCGCCGTATCCCCGCTCAAAAAGAAGAAGATGGAGAGATAGGTAATTACGAATGTTGGAGAGGGCGCGCTAATATTTAAAACGATAAAATTGAACCGAAAATTGTGAAAATGTTTAATAAAACACGACTCGTTTAAAATAGAGAAAAAAATCTTGTGGGGGTTGTCTAAAACAGCATTCAAACAAACACTGTATATAACTTGTAAAATAACTGAAACAAACGTGTTTATAATAGTTTTCGGAGCATACTTTGCTATTTTTTTCTATTGAGGGAATTTCATATAATTTTGCGTTTCGGCGTGGGGAATGTATAGATTTATAGCCTTACTAAAAAAAAACCACAGCGCGACCGATTAACTGTGTTATTGCAATAACATAAGTAAAGCTCGTATACACTAAAAGACGTTTTATTACCAATAACGTTTCTTACGTGTTCACGCTGTTAAAACGCATTGAAGATGTGGCAACGTTGTATATGGTTTTAATTTACTAGGAAACAATGTTGTTTTAATTTTTCTCCGCAAGGGGCATTATTGGCGCGCTTATGCATTAGTTCGTCGGCCCGCGACAGTCCGCGATGACAAAACAGCTCGGTGTGTTTTATTGCGGGATATCGAAAAATTTGTGATTTTACTTAATAATTTCTATTGTAGTGACGAATTTACTCTTCTGTTCACATAATTGATATATTTACCATGTTATTTGTGTGGTTTACATCAGTTTAATCAAGTTATTGTACAAACGCCGTACTTTCAAAGTTGAACTGTCAGAATATTGTTTTTTATAGGTTACTTAAAAGATAAAATTTTCATTTTAAGATCTTTATTTTAAGAGAATTTCTTAAAAGTGATAATTTTTTATAATATTAAAACCTAATACATGTGTTCGTAAACGTATCAAAAAAATTAACGTCTTTAGAGATGCAAGAAATCTGTTTTAAATTTCGATATTATTTCTAAGTTATTTTTTTGGCAATAAAAAAAACTTTGAAATTTTTTATTATTTTTTTATTGTATACACGATGAAAAAGTGAGGTGATATTTTCCTTTCAAATTTATTACACAAAAGGACTGTGTTTTTTAAATTTTGATTTTATTTAAATTTCTCTACATTTTGGTCAAAAATGTTATGGGAGGAAATTTTTTTCCATTTTTTTCCGAGTTTGAATCTTAAAATACGGCAGTTTTTGAAAGCTAAAGTGTATTTCAAATACTCAAATCTAAAAGGTAATTTTATCTAGTTTTCATAAATGGTATTTGTTTTTACGACACCTTCAAAAATAAGAAATATATAGAACATTCAAAATACTATGGAAAAATTACAAATATCGTTCGGACATCAATGGTTAAAAGCAGAGATAAACTACTCTCTCAGGCCGTGGAAACCATGTGTATTTCTTTCAAAGAACAAATTTTTAATTAGTAATGTTTTCACATCCGCGGCCGTTTGTCAATTGAATAAAATTTTCACTGGGTTTTTTAGTAAGGCTGTTGAAGTTTTTAAGCTCTTTAAAAATAACATATATTTTTTAAGAGCTTAAAAACTTCAACAGCCTTACTAAAAAACCCAGTGAAAATTTTATTCAATTGACAAATTGCCGCGGATGTGAAAACATTACTAATTAAAAATTTGTTCTTTGAAAGAAATACACATGGTTTCCACGGCCTGAGAGGGTAGTTTATCTCTGTTTTAACCATTGATGTCCGAACGATATTTGTAATTTTTCCATAGTATTTTGAATGTTCTATATATTTCTTATTTTTGAAGGTGTCGTAAAAACAAATACCATTTATGAAAACTAGATAAAATTACCTTTTAGATTTGAGTATTTGAAATACACTTTAGCTTTCAAAAACTGCCGTATTTTAAGATTCAAACTCGGAAAAAAATGGAAAAAAATTTCCTCCCACAACATTTTTGACCAAAATGTAGAGAAATTTAAATAAAATCAAAATTTAAAAAACACAGTCCTTTTGTGTAATAAATTTGGTAGGAAACTATCACCTCACTTTTTCATCGTGTATACAATAAAAAAATAATAAAAAATTTCAAAGTTTTTTTTAATGCCAAAAAAATAACTTAGAAATAATACCGAAATTTAAAACAGATTTCTTGCATCTCTAAAGACGTTAATTTTTTTGATACGTTTACGAACACATGTATTAGGTTTTAATATTATAAAAATTATCACTTTTAAGAAATTCTCTTAAAATAAAGATCTTAAAATGAAATTTTTATCTTTTAAGTAACCTATAAAAAACAATATTCTGACAGTTCAACTTTGAAAGTACGGCGTTTGTACAATAACTTGATTAAACTGATGTAAACCACACAAATAACATGGTAAATATATCAATTATGTGAACAGAAGAGTAAATTCGTCACTACAATAAAAATTATTAAGTAAAATCACTAATTTTTCGATATCCCGCCATAAAACACACCGAGCTGTTTTGTCATCGCGAGCTGTCACGGGCCGACGAACTAATGCATAGGCGCGCCAATAATGCCCCTTGCGGAGAAAAATTAAAACAACATTGTTTCCTAGTAAATTAAAACCATATACAACGTTGTCACATCTTCAATGCGTTTTAACAGCGTGACCACGAAAGAAACGTTATTGATAATAAAACGTCTTTTAGTGTATACGAGCTCTATTTATGTTATTGCAATAACACAGTTAATCGGTCGCGCTGTGGTTTTTTTTTAGTAAGGCTGCAAGTGTTTAAGGGGATACTACGCTGGACTTCAGGCTGCGCAGCACAGTTCGATGACGGATTTGTAATATTTGCAGGAATCAGTGAGCAACATAATATGCTGAGACTCAGGCGACGTAGTCGACGCAGCTCAGTTTAGTTTGCTTGGTTCGTCTTGTGTCCGTCTTGAGCGCTAGTCGTGTGTTGCATGGGCGTAGCCAGGGGGGGGAGGGGGGGGGGGGGCTTCAAACCCCCCCCCCCCCCCCGAAATTTAAAATATCAACATCAATAATATTAAAATAAGGAGAGTTAACAGAATGTTATTTGTAACACTGACATCTCAAAATGATATTATGTATCTAAAAAGATAAATGGGGACCTCTGAAAGAAATAAAATAATTTAACTTTTAAGTTCCGTTTTTTCGGTGAATGCGGTTGATTTTTTTTTTTTGCAAAGTGATTTTTATTTGGAATTCCGTTTCTTATTTCCGTGTCTAATCAGTAGTAAGTGTATACGTACTTTGAAATTATTATTTTACTTAGCAAAAAGTGTTAAATAAACATATATCAGGATTAGTGTTACAGACAGGTTGTCACGATAATAATTATTACTTCATAATAATTATTAGCCTGACTTAGTAAACCTTCACCTGGCCGCTTACTTTAATTGTTGAATCGCCGTATTTTGGATTTTTTCGATTGGCAACATTATTGTTAAACTTCCGGCGGTACTTTATGGATTCGCATCGTACAGGAAGCCGGTGCAAATTCGACTAGTCACTTTAGTGATAGTTCTGGATTAAAAAATGGGTTAATCCCTTTGTTACAAATTGTTTGTTTAAAACGATTTTAATCGCGATGCACATCGATGCACTTTTTGCGAACGCTCCTTTCTGATGTGATCGGAACGCTGTTTTCTAATGTGTTTGGCCGCCGCCATTGTGACCGATATTTGTCCGCGGCATAACGATGTTGTAAATTACCTATATAATCGCGACCGGCATATTGAAGAGCGTCGCGAGGGAGAGTTCTTATGACCTGGTACGGTCACTGCTGCTCATATTTGTGACGGATGGTTACTTGGCGTTCATTTCCTGATGAGGCGTGCTGACGGAAATCGTGGTTATCCGAGGGGTTCAACCAGAGCACTGGTGCTGATCTTGGACCCTACTCCCTGGCGGGGAGACCTCAAACTCTGGCCTTCCTGGGGAGTCTTTCCTGGTTCCCATCCTGGAGATTGCGTGAGAATATGGCCCGCGGTTCATCAACGCGCTATCTTCAAGTAAATTAAGAGTTCGCGTCATTGTAGAAGTATTTAGATAAAGATCCATGGTCCGCAGGTACGACATTTCATTCTGTTTAATTATATTCCTGTTAAATTGTCAGAATCTGTTATGTTTTTGGGGATGTGATACCCGGCCCCTCAAAAGGGCAACATTGTTATGTTCTTTATAAAAATATACTGGGATTTAGTTGTTTTGGAAATGAACTCTTTTATTACTTAAACCAATGAAACCTCACAAGTTGGAACCTGTATTCGTTTATTCCCACAATCCTGAAGAGAATCTCTCACTCTACCATTAAATAGAATAATCAGAAGGTCCATACAGATGATCACTGTTACAAGGTGTTAGTGTATTGTGATAAGTGTTACAGTCAGTCAGCATAAATGTGATTATTTGAATAATTTGACTGCTTAAAATGTTTTAACATGTACTACTAACGTTTATTATAGCGCACTTGAAGTGAAACATCACAAAACTGCGCTATATAAATACTACGTCATTATTATTATTATTATTATGTATTTTGTTTTAAAAAGTTTTAATTTCTAATACACATTTATTACTTTAATTTTATAAAAAAAAAGAAAAAAATTAAGTAGTTACATAGAAAATAAAAGTTTTCAAAGCAAATACAAAGTCCGACCCCCCCCCCCCCCCGACACGAGTTTTGCACTTTCAGTAGTTCTTCTTCAGTAGTTCTACTCTTCCAAGCAAAAGATTGGCATACCGCATATTCCAAAGCGGAGGAAGGAATTCAACAGGTAAAATATTGGCTTGACTCGAACATATTAACTCTAAATGTACAGAAAACCAAATACTTACTGTCTAGTCTCACCAATATCCCAAAGTCAAACCCAGCCCCGCCATTAAAAATACACAAATGTAAAAATTCATCTCTAAACCGGAACTGTGACTGCCCATGCCTAGAGCAAGTAAACATTATCAAATATTTAGGAGTAACCTTCGATACACACCTGAATTGGAAGCAACATATACATAATACTACAAACAAAATCCGAAAATCTATATACTTTTTCAAACAAACACGCAATTTCCTTCACCTAAAACTTTTAAAAACAGTATATTACTCATTGTGCCAATCTCACATCGAATACGGAATTCTAGCCTGGGGTAATGCATATTCCAATGCCCTTGATCCCATCATGAAAGCACAAAAACTAATCATAAAAATAATTCTTAAAATGCCGCTTACTACCAGCACTGATATTATCTTCAATTCCTTCAACGTTATGGACATAAAACAGCTCTACTCAAGATCCATATTACTTAATTTACACAAAAACAACAAAACACCATACAAAGCTACACAAACAATACACAATACCCGAGCCAAAAACAACGAACTTCTCCAAACTCCTTTTTTCAAAACCACCTTCGGGCAAAGACACTCTAAATACATAGCTTGCAAACTATACAATACACTACCAACTACGATCAGACAAAGTGACTCCTTTACAAAATTCAAACAAGATATTAAAAAATGGATTATAAGTATTGGACGCCACACTATCACGAATATCTGTAAAATAAATCACACATAGACATAAATAACTTTTCACATACAACCTAACCCATATAAAACAAATGAAAATAATGGAATCCTGTCAAATTTAACCTATAAATAGACTAGGCAGAATTGATTTCATTACTCCATCTCCAACATTTATAAAATAACTCTCTTTAAAAGATTTATACCCTTCCAATCACCCTTCTGTTTTAATTCTATTCATAATATGTATTTTACCTGAAATATCCTTGTAATTACTATATTCATTTATATACATGTACGCCTGTCTCGACACAGGTATACCCTAGTGAGACAGGCATACAAATAAAACCATTGTAAACATATTTTATTATGGATAAAAAAAAAAAAAAAAAAAAAAAAGTTTTATTTTCTTGAACCCTCCCCGAAATTAAAACCTGGCTACGCCCGTGGTGTGTTGAATCGTATTTTGAGTTCGGAATCCGAATCTGATGTTGAAATTAATAATTTATTATTGATTTATAGTCTTTCAAAGTCCAAAAAAACTATTTGGCAAAGCGATTACCTGAAAAAAAACAAGATTATCGTGAGAACTTCTGTTAAAACGCTATTTACCTGACATTAAGTTTAAAAACTATTTTCGTTAATAATAAAAAAAAAAAATTTAATTAAATGAAGACAATATTAGCGATACTCAATCGAAAATCCGGAGATAGAAAAATCCGAAAAAGATATTGGCTTCACTGGGACTCGAACCCAGGACCCTTTGCTTACACGGCAAGTGCTCTACCAACTGAGCTACGGAACCCATATCCAATTCGGTCACTTTTAACTGTATACCTCGACTGGAACTACCAACATTATCTTCATTTTCTTAACGCACATATTATTGGCTGTTATCTTTATATATGATTGCAAGATTCAACTCGAACTAAATGCTATCTAGATAGTGTCTGGATAAATTCTTATGCATTTTATTTTTAATACGCGACATCTATTGACTTTTCTGCAAGTCTAGGATAAATATTTATTTTTTTAACTTTATGAGTAACATCTCAAATCTGAAGATAATGTTGGTACTTAGTTCTTAGTCGAGGTATGATACAGTTAAAAGTGACCGATTTGATATGAGTTCCTTAGCTCAGGTGGTAGAGCACTTGCCATGTAAGCAAAGGGTCCTGGGTTCGAGTCCCAGTGGAGCCAATATCGTTTTCTGATTTTTCTGTCTCCAGATTTTCAATTGAGTTTCGCTAATTTTGTCTTCATTTAATTAAATATTATAATTTGAGATTTTACTCACAAAGTAAAAAAAATAAAATAATAATAATAATCATGTTTTATTACAGGATGTGGGGAGGATAGTGCAATTCCACACGTCCCATAGAGTTATACATATTTACACAATATATTTTCAAAAAATCAAGTACATAGAATAGGGGAAAAAACAGAAGCGATAATAAAAATAAAATAAATAATCAATTATAATGTAGGCCGTGATCTGGAGTTCTGGAGTGAGCTCGGGCCCAGCGCTCACTCAGGAGTGGTGCTTGATGATGGAAGGCTGCGGTTACCACTGTGTTATCGGAGTCCATTAGCCGCATCCTGGCTCCAGTGACCTGGTGTCTCATCAGCCGGCGAATCCGTGCAGTCCTAGCTTCGTAAACATTGTCGATGCGCTGCTGTACCTTCTGTACCCAAATATAATTCTGCACGCATTATTATATGGAATCCGGAGTCGTTCCATCGTTCTGGTTCGGTAATGACACTATGTTTCAGATCAATTTGAATATGTTTACAACCTAATACGTGAACACATTTACAAGGAAGGTTGCAAATTTCGGAAACCCATTGGGACTGAAGAGAAACTAGCCCTGTGTTTAATGTATGCATCTTGTTTATTAATGGAATACATTTTTTATATGTAATTTGGTAGTAGTATTTTTTAACCGTTTACACGGAATGTTGAAACATTCGGAAGTCTACAGGGACCTAAAAGAAACTAGCTTTGTGTTATCTTGTTTAAAGGAATAATTTTTTCACATATAATTAAGAAACAGTATTTTAAAAAAAGAGTGTTTGAGCGGTGTATCCACGGACATATGAATATATCTGGACCTGCCCTAAGTGATAAAAACGTAATATTTCCCCCTCCCCATGGAACCGGCTATAAGCTCCGCCTTGGCGCCAGCTCGCTCTATGGGGAGGGGAGAGAATCTAAAATATGTGACGTCATCATTCTTGTAGTGACCAGCGCGAAAGTAACGTCTATACGTTTTACGAAATATCACGCCAAAAACGGCAGCTTGCGCTATACATTATAGGTACATATTATATAGACATAGCGAATGTGGGCGGTTCTCCAGTGTTTTCGTCGCTGGTTACAGGGGTAAGTAAATTATGAAACATTTGTAATAGTGTTTTAACTAAACTCGGCAACAAAATATTGCTATGTGTATTGGGGCGAGTCTTTTTGCGGCGAGCATTTGGCCTTAGCAAATATGTTATTATCGTGGCAAGCAATTCGCGCTCCCATGTAAAAAGGTCTATTCATTCAAAGCAGATTTTGCTTTTAAGAACTAAATGGTGATATTGTAATGCGAGATGCCTATTTACTGTCAGATTGATTGTATAACGAATCACAGTCATCTTTCCCCTCTTCCCCCTTCATAGTTTGGTTTTACCCCCTCGTCTGTATCTCTGGTCTATTGAATTCTGATGTCTATGGGTGTATCTTATTTATTAATAGAATATTTTTTTCACATGGAATAGTGGATGTAGTATTTTAGCCGTCGCTATTTAGGTCCTCTTGCTCACCTGTGTCTGGCATCGGAGTTAAAGAAGACCGTTCACTATCCATTTGCCTTACATTTAGTAAAAATTCTTCCTGTTCTAATACTAAATCTTTTCCTTGGCCATGGAAGGAATTTCCTTTAGCAGATTTGTCTTGAGCTTCGAGTTCAATGTCTTCAATTTCTTCTGTTTCTGCTGCGTCTGGAATCGAGTGTTCTTGAGTTGAACATCTTGAGGAGACGTGTTCCACGTGGTATTTCTATTAGTCATACGCCTATCCAAAAACTCCATTTGTTTTTAGAATTTCCATGGTATAAACGTTGAAGCCGAAGCACCATTTTTATATGACTGCTCCCTTCTTCGTAAAGCGTTGCGATGGCAGTTGAGGAATTTTATCTATGCATCTTTTGCTGATGGCCCTGTAGCTGTAGAGAGATATAAAAAATAAATGACAATTTTGTTACAGATTTTTCATTTTTTTAATTTATTTATTTAATATAATAGTATCAATTACAATGTTTATACAGGGTGTTAAGGGACGTACTTGACTTACTTTAACCAGTGATTCCTGACATTATTTGGAGTAAAAAATGTAAATGAAATTTTGGTGTCCGGTGACATTTTTGATGTTTTTTTTTTTTTTTTTTTCTACAAAAACATTAAAAAATGGTAGTTGTTGAAGAGTTGGAGGCGGGGTAAGGGGTTGGTCGGACACCCGGCTGAGTGACCAGTGACGACATGCGGAAGAAATATTTTTTTGTTTGATTTTGAAGAAAAAATTTTTGAAAAAAAAAAAAAAAAGTCGTCAAAAAAAGTCACCGGAGACCAAAATTTCATTAACATTTTTTACTCCAAATAATGTCAGGAATCACTGGTTAAAGTAAGTCAAGTACGTCCCTTAACACCCTGTATACATTAAATAAAGGTTTTCTATTTAAATACATTTAATAATACGCTTTACACCCTTTTTAAGAGCATATCTCGAGTTAAAAAGGCGGATAAACGCATGTTAACTACAATTTAGCAAAGGAAAAATAATATTTTTTTAAATATATAAAACAAAAAATAGATAATTAAGAGTAAATAAGAAAAAATCATTTATGTATATATAATATGTATATGTATAAAACAAATAATAGATAAGAAAAACAACAGATTGAAGAGGAGGAGATAACAAAATAATGAGAGAAAAAGGATAACTAATATTATAATTGAGTTGTTATGTTGATAAGTTATATAAAAGGAGTTTTTATTGAATTTTTGAATTTTTTGTAATTGGTTTCCAATCTTAATTTCAAGGGTAATTCGTTAAACCATTTAACTCCAATATATTTGTAGAATTGTTGGGCTGTGGTGATGTAACAGCGCGGTACAGTCAGAGAACTAAGGATATTTGTTCTATTGCTGTTCGAAAAAAGAGTTAAGTTCACATTATTGAAACAATCTTTGTGTATTTGTAAAAGCGTCATTTTTTTTATAAATAATATGGAGTGAAAGGACTTTAAATTCCTGAAATAATTTAACGGTAGGGTAATCGTATGGCTTTTTTAGAATTATTTTTATTAATGTTCTTTGGATAATTTCTAAAGGCAAAAGAGAAGTTTTGAAAGCACCACCCTAGCCAACAATTCCACATTGCATTACTGATTGAATTAGGGAAAAATAAATGGTTCTTAATAATCCAATATAATATGTTTCGTATTCTAATAAAAATGTAAATTAATTTTCTTAACCGTTCTACTGTTGTATTGATTTGTAATTTCCATTTTATATTACTATCTATAATTACACCGAGGTATTTTACATTTGTTTTAACAGTGAGTACAGAGCAGTTAGGTTTACATAGATATGATTTTGGATTACAATTATATGAGTGTATACATATATTTAGATTCTCAGAGGTAGCATTTTTATTCAGAGTGAATGAATGGTATTACAAAAGTTTTTTTCTGTATTTAGAGATAGTAGATTTTGATCAAACCATTTTTTTATTAAATTTATATCTAGTTCAGCCGTTTTCTGAGTTTCACTCCAGTTTAGTCCCTGAGTTAAAATCGCTGTGTCGTCAGCATATGATATTATTTTTGACTTTATGGTGAGTTTAAAAATATCATTCACATAAATGATAAAAAGAATTGGTCCTAGTACAGTCCCTTACGGGATTCCATAATTACTGGTCTGTGAATCACTCAGAAAACCATTTAACTTGACAAATTGCTCTCTATGAAGTAGGTAATTTTTAATCCGTGTTAAGGCATTATTGGTTATACCGATTTTCGTTAGTTTAGTGATAAGATTAGAATGTGATATACTGTCAAATGCTTTTCTTAAGTCGACAAATATTCCAATGCATTTTTTTATTATCTCAATATTTATATATTTCAGTTGTTAAATCTACGATAGCATCTTGAGTGCTCAAATTTTCTCTAAACCCATACTGATATGCATTTTGCATCATCATTTGTATTTACTGAAAAGTCTTGCATATAGCTACATGAAGAATGAGAAAACAGTATCTCATATTGTGCGAGATGTGTCAGATGCGATATGGAAACGTATGAAGCCTAACTACATGCCCAAACCAGATAAGGAAACATGGAAACGAATAGCGCCCGACTTTGAAAATAAATGGAATTTCCCCAATTGTTGTACTGCTGTTGATGGAAAACGTGTGACTATAATAAAACCCTGTGGAAGTAATTCAGCATTTTCTAACTACAAGAAAAGTTTTTTTATCGTGCTTATGGCTACTGTGGATGCCGATTATAAATTCACATCAATTGACATAGGGTCACTAGGCAGATTCAATGATGGATTTGTATTTGCAAACTCTCCCTTTGGCAAAAAAACTTCAAAATGAAGCTCTGCAATCTGCAACTGCCTAATCCGAAACCCCTGCCAAGCCCAGATGAACCTCCACCATACGTTTTAGTTGGAGTTGAAGCATTTCACTATTACAAACATCTTTAAAATAAATAAAAAATAAAATTAAAAAAAAAAACCTTAGAAAAAAAAAATCACACAGAGAGAAATAACTATTCACATACGACCTAGCCCATATAACATAAATGAAAATAATAGAATCTTGTCAAATTTAACTCCATGAATAGATTAGACAGAATTTACTTCATCTTCTCCAACAATTATAAGATAACTCTCTTTAAAATATTTAACCACCCTTCCAATCACCTTTCTGTTTTAATTTTGATTCAAATTAATATGTATTTTACCTTAAATACTCTTGTAACTACGATATTCATTTATATACTTGTACGCCTGTCTCGACACAGGTATATCCTAGTGAGACAGGCATAAAAAAAACAATATACGTATACTTTTTTATAAATAAATAAATAATAATAATTTCCGTTGAGAGCGAATTTAATGCGTCTGTACAAAAACGATATACATATAACTATAGACTGTCTCGTGCGCGACAAACAGTAGAATGTACATTTGGCTTACTGGCCAACCGCTTTAGAGTTTACAGGAAGCCCTTTGATGATAATAAAAACTGTAGACAAAGTTGTGTAGGCAACATTTGTTCTTCACAATTATTAGAGAGAAGAAGTCATGACAAAAAATTGTAAAGACGTACGAGTCACTGATGGTCTTCCCGAAAGACAACCCATTCCAGTAATCGCTAAAGGATGCAGAGCTACAATAGAGGCTTTCGAGAAAAGATACACTTTAAAAAACTATTTTAAATCTGAAGGAGCACTATCTTGGCAAGCGGAAGCGGTAGCCTTAAGGTCGTCTATAAATAAATATATGAATGATCCAGCTTAACAATAGGATAGGATAATGTACATTTTCGTAATAATAAAAATATTGAAATATCGTAATAACAAAATATTGAAATAAATGCAACTGCTTACCATCTTTGTAGTTTGCTTCAAATGCGATTCTGGCCCATACAACTTCCTTTACCAACGTTTTGTCGTAATTCTCATGAAACTTGTCATACAAGCAAGGTTCACTTCTGACTAATTCAATAAATTTCTCAGTCATTTTGTAGCGTAGAGCTGTTCCCCTATTTGGCGTAGCGGGGTCTGGGTCTAAAGAGAAGAAGAATAGTCCGAATTCCAGAGTGAGGCGAGGGTCAGACGAGGAAGTAGGCGTAGAGAACGAAAGTCGTAGCAGAGCGGGCAGAGCAGAGAGGTGCAGACTTAGCGAGGGTTGATTGTGATCTGATTTGCTAAGGGTTTGTGGTCCGTATTTATAGGGGGTTGTCATAGGCTCAATGCTGCCATTGCTCCGGCACGGTTCTTGGAATTCGTGACGGGCTCAAAGGTTATAGCGTCCGAGCAGATGTATTTTACTCGCTTACCTCGAGGGTGTTTTCTATTGGGGTAAGAATAACCTCGTCGAATTTAATGTTTCAAATACCCAATTATGTCTGATTACATCTACAAGGGATCGAAATCAAAATCTAGTCTCCTTCAATGGAAGCAATCTTGCGGACAGGCCCTCCATTGATATGCTTGGTGTAACTCTTAAGTGACCAGCTCAGGTATAGGGGCTCCATCGAAGTTAAGTTAGCCTCTCAGAATCTGGGTGTACTGTAGAGGGTGCGCAGATACTTTAATAGTACACATCTGCTAACTCTGTACAAATCGCAAGTGCGTCCCACAGTTGAATTTGGAAGCCACCTCCACCTGGATCCCCAGAATACCTGAAAAAAAAATCCTCGACTCTGTGCAGAAACTGTCCATCCGTTTGATAGATTATCCTACTATCTGAACAAACGGATTGCAACGTTTGGAGCACAGGCGTCTGGTGGGAATGCAGTCCCTGATCTACCGGTATTTTAATGGAAGATGCTCCGAGGAGCTAGATTGTTCCCTCGACACCGGTGCATAGTCAGGAAACACACCAAACACGCTCCCAACATATGTACACGGTCGATATTTTAGTCACATGAGAACGGGTCTATAGTCAAAATCTTAACAACGTAAGTAAAGAACGAATTTCCCAATAATTATAAAAGAGCAATTATAACTCTCATTTATAAAACAGACTGTCGTAAAGATACACAAAATTACCTCCCGATTTCCCTCCTATCAAACATATCAAAAATATATGAAAAAATTGTAAAAAAACTAATTTGGACATTCTTAGAAGAAAATAAAATAATTAATGATAACCAATTCGGCTTCAATTTGTATTCGGATAAAATAATTATAAAATACTCCGCCCGCCTACTCACGCGTCTCGCAGAAACTGCGTCCCGGCCGCAGCTTGACGCAGGGCTGTCTGCCCGGCACGTGTCTGCGTCTCAGTGAATGTCGCTCCGTACAATACAAAAACCCGAACTACGCTGCGCTGAACACTGAACATGCTGCGCGATCGATGTCTCAGCGTATGCTCATCTTTATTCGTAGGCGTATTTTACCGTATAAAATATTTTTAATTAGTTATTTGTTTTATTTTGAACTATTATTTTTTTCATTAGCTCCGCAGAGGAGGCCTTGAGGAAAATAATTCTCATCAGGTCGTATTTCAAATTTGGGGATGCTGTGTGGAGGGTATTTTAGGAAACGATGGTGAGGAAGTTCTGGTAACGAAAAAAGTATGAGGAGTGGGTAGGAATCTGGGTCAGTTTGTCCAGAAGTGACGACATATGAATCTATCCCTCTCACTGCGGTGCAAGGTGATGTTCCGCTGGAGAGGTCAAAATATCTCCCTCAACCAGTCCCTCTCGATCTGGCCCGCCGCGCAGCAATTGAGCAGACGCAAGTCACCCCTGCTAAGTCACCAAACGTAGCGAACCACTTGGGGTGATCGGTGGCAGAGGTGTTGGTCATCCAATAAATGGTTCTCAGGGCGGCGGTACCCATACCCGCCTACCAAATTAAATGTAATTGTAATCAAGGTCATTGATAATTTTTTTTGGCCAACAAATGATTTGGATTGGGCACCCCTGACCTACTGTGCAGTATAGTTGTCATTTGTCATGCCAAAACAAAGCATTTACCTGCATGATCGTATTATAATATCATTGTAACCATGGTTGCTGATAAGTGCATACTTACGACTCTTACAAAACAGTTTACCCAAGCGATGAATTTGATTTTTTTAGTAATTTTTATCTTCTAGTTTGAAATCTGAGAGATTGTTCAAATTCTGTGAAATAATCGGTACTTAGTTTGATACAGTTAGTAATTTTCAGTCGACCAAAAGAGGAAACAACGAACGTAGGTACTTTTTTGAAATCCATTCGTAATTGGTGTTAGTCCACTGTCGGGACCACGGAGGAAAGAATAGAGTGGAGATGGCACTAGGGCAAACAGACCCAACCACGGAGGAAAGAATAGAGTGGAGATGGCACTAGGGCAAACAGGCCCAACGCATCAAACCATCTCAAACAGGCCCAAATTGGCGGGGCATGAGCGTGGCTTACTACCTTACTAGGCCAATATGATTTTACCGCTCGGCGAGATGTGAGATGGGACGTTCTTATTGCAAAAAGTGGGTGTGATTACCAGTTATGGCTATTTTTAGCTGCAGGTATATTATTGATATTTTGGTCTTACAGGTTTCCGGTAGTTACAGTGGTAAGAGAGCAGTGGAAAAAGCTTGTAGATAAAGATGGTTGGAATCCAACAAAATATTCAAAAATTTGCTCTAACCACTTTAAAGATAACGAATTTTATACCACCAAAAACGGACGTGAAAAACTGCGACCTGGAACTATCCCTGATTTGTACTTGGAAAATGAGGTGTGTATCATTATAAAGATAGGTTGGACAATTCTTTTACAATAATGAGGGAGTATTTCACCATACTCTTGATAGCTTATCCATACGATAACGTACATTGTTGTACTATCATATTTCATATAATTCGTTTTTTTGTGGGAACCTCTTTCTTTAGAACCAATGCAGGCGCTGAAATCTGAGCCCGAGTTTTCTGAAGTAGGTGCAAATGTAGAGATAAATTTGCTCTTGGGAAATCAGGGTTGTAAAATGTTCTATATTCTCGTAAATAAAAAATGAATGAATATGAAAAAATGAATGAGATACGAGTTGGCAAAGTGAAAATTCGAAAAGAGCACATCGAAATCTATAAAAATAGCAATTTTAAAAACTCCCGGAAAACTTTCCAGGCAAAACGATTGAACTACTAGTGAGGTTAATAATTGAAATAATTACTAGGAGTTATATCTACCTTGTGAAGAATCAATAAATAAAAAAAGGGTTTTAATGTGAGCATTGAATACCATTATGAATTATTGCTTAAAATGACTATTTTTTTTGTAATAATCTTACATGAAGGTAGTGCTTATTTTTGTTGTTGTGTAGTTTACTAAGAATATATCTAATAAAAGAAAGTTTATTAATATTTGGTATTGTTTGTATTATCTAACTCTTGATAAAAACACCCTTGTAATAAATTTCCAAAAATTAAATAATATAAGAAATAATAAGTAAAAATGAAATACTTAATAAGAAATAATAGTGTGAAGTGGTTAAAACTGGGGATTATCCCCCATCCTGGCCAGAGGGATGGGCATATCCATTTTAACTCCCACCCATACTTACCGCGCGTCCCTTACCTCTTACCGCAAACTGGCGACAAAATTATCGAAGAAAAAGTTTCTATCGCCACCTCAACTCTATTCTTTCCTCCGTGGTCGGGACTGTAAAATGCAAGCGTGTCGTATTTAGTTATACCGTGATGTTGATTTATCCGAATGAAGCGACCCAATATTTAAAAAACTTTGGAATTTGATAAATATTTTTATACCTACATATTTATAGATTTTTTGTTCGTTTTTTTTAAAGGAACATTAGCGCCACCTGCCGCATAATCGACAAGTTTTTATAAGTAAAATGAACACGCTAACTATCGAATTAAAACATAGATGGCTCTTTATTTCTACTGAGTTATTGCTTTGTAAATCTTTAAAATGTCTAAGATAAGTATGTACCTACTTAATATTATGGTAGAAAGGTACCTACATATTTATACTCCCATATCTATTGGTAGTGAAAATCGGCATTAGCTTTTTTTCCATGGAAAATAAATTTTTTCCATGGAAAATGACGTTGCAACAGTTGCATCGACTTAAAATTCCAGATGGAAATTGTCGAAAGCTCGCCGTTCAAGAAATTGTTTTGGGGAAGATTTTTGACCCCCCCTCCTCCCCCCATGTAACGCGCCATAACCTTTTTCAGTACCCCCCCCCCCCCCGCCCTAAACGTTACGTGACGCCCAAGTGACAATTTTAACCTGAAAGTAACAATTAAGTTGCGCAAAGTACTGGAAAGTCGCTTAAATGCCTTTTCTTTAATTAAATGAAGACAATATAAGCGAAACTCATTCGAAAATGACCGTATTTGATATCGACACCGTGGCGCAGTGGTTAGCGCGTTTGCCCAGAAAGCAAGAGGTCCTGGGTTCGAGTCCCAGAGGTGTCAATATCTTTTTCTGATTTTTCTGTTTCCAGATTTTCGATTGAGTTTCGCTTATATTGTCTTCATTTAATTAAATATTAAAATTTGAGGTTTTACTCATAAAGTTAAAATAAAAATAAAAAAAACCTTTTTTCTTGTTTTAATCGCGTTTGTGGTAATAAATAAAACAAGATATTTCGAGAACGAAAAGGATTGGAAGATTTTAATTCCCTAGTTTTTTTTTTCTAAATAAAGAAAAACATGTTACGTAACGCGTTGTTCGAACCCCCCTCACCCCTCGTAACGCACAGCAACGTTTCACAAGACCCCCCCCCAAGTGCGTTACGTAATATTTGAAAGGCCCCTTATGGGGAAATCACTTTGGATTCTCAAAGTGGGTTTTAATCATTTGTAGGAATTATTATATATACTAAATACAAATTTTTTATTAAAGACTACACATTAATTTTAAACGCTCTCTAAAATGTTACTGTCAGACTACGCTATAAAGTAGCAAGCGTTTATCAATATAAATCATCCCTATCTAATAGCCATTTCCTTAGTTTATATTTGACTTTACCATTAAAAACGTTATTATTTTTGATTGTCATTGGTAGTTTATTGAATATTTTGGGTACAATATAGTTTAGGGTTCTTTCACCGTATTTATTGGTACATTTCGGAACCACCAATCCTTCATTTTGAGTGAATCTTGTATTATGTTTATGGTAAACTCTTTCCCTGTACAGGGAATCGGACAATATAACATGTTGACTTATAATATTGTAAAACAATAATCCTCTGACAGGTAAAACATTTAGAGACTTGTATATTAATTTAGTGTCACTTCTGTGTTCATTAGTGTACTTAGGGATTAATAATTTTGTCAGGGAGTTTTGCAATGTTTGGATATAATTTATATTAGTTTTACAAGAATGTACCCAAGAAGTAAGTCCATAACGGATAGTTGATTCTGCCAGAGATACGTATATTAATTTTAAAATACTTAAAGGCACAATATATTTTATTTTATAAATCCTACCCACAATAGACTGCAGACGTTTACAAACATTAGTAATGTGTACGTCCCATTTCATGTAGCAGTCAATAGTAACACATTTTGCTTCATTTACATTCATACATTATCGATTATACGCCTTCTGTTAATTTTTTACATTTTCAGACAGAAGATTCTGAGGTCAAGTTCCAGAGGTGTCAATATCTTTTTCTGATTTTTCTGTTTCCAGATTTTTGATTGAGTTTCGCTTATATTGTCTTCATTTAATTAAAATAATTTCCTTTGTTGTTTATGTCATCTTTTTGGATGCTTTGTAGCGGTTTTAAAAGAATAAGTTCTGGGAAGGAATAATGAAAAAACTTATGAAAACAAAGAGCAAAGACAATTACATTTTTTTATTGTTAAATAAAAATCCATGCACGGTTCCCATATTGAAAATACTTAATGGTAATGTTACATATAAGTATTTGTAACAAAGGTTTCGGTGTGTGGCACGTCTGACATTTGGGCAATGGTAATATTGCAAGCCCTGCAATATTTTGGAATGCAACAGTTGTTGATCCTGAAAAGATTTAAATCAGCAGATTTGAAAAGAGAGCTTGTCATTCTTTGTGGAGCAGCCGAGAGCTCAGGGCGGTCCTCTCGAACGCAACACGACGGATCCTTTTTGAAGATCGCTACGATCGTGATTGTGAATTTTGGACGTCTTTCTCGCCATCTTGGGAGCTTACTGGAAGGATGATTGACATCGAGAATTATCCACCTTTCCTGTTTCGGGAGGCTCCTTTTGGCCGGGAGTCATTTCTCTGAGTCCTGCCCTTCTCAAGATGTGAGATTCGTTTCACAAAAGAAGATTTCATCATGCGTCATTTCAACTTACCACGGTATCAAAATGAACTAGGTATTTAAACCTAAGCAAGCCCGTGCCAGACAGCCTTAGTTTCAGGATGTCATATTTCTTTTGTATTTAAAATACCTTCTTTTCTTCAAAATCATTAACCTACTCATGACATCTGCCATGCGAGTCATTGCTCATAAATTATCTACCTTGTACATTGTTGCCACCTTATGCATGGTATGAGGTGGCAACAATGTTAACAACAGTAACTTATAATTTGTTACCGATTTTAAGTATTTGGTAATTGAAACATGTACCTATATAGCACACAATTTTTGTATTTTTTATTACCTACTAGCGAGTACTTGGCAGTCGACATTCGTTACAATGCCACTCAAAGATAAAAATATGCCTACTTGTGTGTCCTTTTCCCTTCCCCTCCCGGCCTCCTCTTCGCATCTTCCACCCCTCCGCCCCTCCCGCGAACCACCACCACCTCCCACGTTCCTCTTCTACCTTCCCCTCTCCCTCGAGAAATAAATTGTTTCTCCCTCCTTGCCGCTAAACTATACGAAATGCACACATTTTTCATATATATTATAATGCTTTTAACCTAACTTTATATTACAAAATAATAAGCAAGAAAAATTATTAAATATCCTCACATGGAAGACAGATACATGTAAGCTTCTAAAAATAAAGTTGACCAGCCACATTGCCAATGAATAAAATAACCAAGATTTGTTCAAATCAAAGTTTGAATTCCTTCAACTACTTAAATGTTAATTATTCCGAATCAATATAAGGCTGCGAATACACACGCAAGATGAACCTCGAATTAAGGAAAAATAATGAAGCAACCGAAAACGCCGCTTCGCTCCTTTACCACAAGTGTGCGAACGGAAAGACCGCGGGATTCGGCTTTCTGATAAGTCGGCGCGTGGGCGTCCGACAAGAATGTTTGTATGTACACGTATGTACAAAACCGCACACAGTGAAGCCAGGTTCAGATTTCCGCAACTCGGTCCAAATTACCGACGGCGGATTCGGCCACTGAGAGACTGAGCGCCGAAAATCAGGAAGCCAAAACCCGCGTTCTTTCTGTTTGTAAACTAATTCGTGGTTCGGTTCGGTTCGGCTCGCGTGTGTACACGCAGCATAAGAGCTTGACAAAGAGTGCAAGTCAAATACAATTGAATTTAAAAAAAAAAGTGACTGAAGTATCATTAAATCTGTGTAAAATTATTGTCACTAAATCAATGTTATGAGATGAGTAAATCGATGTCAATGGTTTTTTTAAGCAATTTGGTTGGTTTTTCCAGCAATACTTTGCCAGAGTGGTTATTTTTAAAGTACAATATCTGAGAGTTTTGATGGTACTCGTTGAAAAACTCTTTAACTCAGCAAAAACAATGTCACGTAAGTCTTCCATCACGGCATCGCATCGCCTCGAATCTTCAATTACAAAAACTTTTTTACAATAAATGGTGTGAATTAAATAATAAAAGCATGCAAAAAGTTTTTTTAACGTTTATTTTTTTTCGTCTCACCCTGGTAATCGTATACAAGTAAAAAATGTTAGTAAAAAAAACACTTATATTTTATTTCCATAATAAGTCAGACTTCTTTATATCTTCTCCAAATAACCACCCAAAGCCATTGAATAAAGAAAAATACAATTTCCTTTTTAGAACTTTCATCACAATCAACTTCAATAAGGCCTGAACTCGCCACAACCTCTTTCTCTCACACAAAATATTTTCTTTGTTCATATTTCAAATAATGTATACATACAATAGGTACAGCATCTCTCTAGTTTTTAAAAAATAATTGTGAATGACACTAACACTTCCCACAGAATCCAAATGCTTAGTAGTTTTTCTGTTGTTCAAGTGATTTAATTTAGTGTTGCTGTTCTAGTGCTGGTAACACACACTGGGAGCCACTTTCATCAAACAATATTGAACGAAGGTTAAGATGAGCAAAAACAAATAATGTTCTTATAGGAAGACGATTCAACACATAAAAAAGTATAATCAACGTAAAGAAAGGCACTGCTAAAAAACCAGCTACATTCCAGGAGAAATCCTGAATTATAGCTGAGCAGTGACCTTTTCGTCAATAGAATCAATGAAAAATAAACAAAATGTGTAATATTGTAAAAGATGTATTAATGGATAAACGTTTTTTTTATTTATTTATTACTAGCTGGGTTATCCGGCTTCGCTCAGAACAACATTCGAGAGTATTCAGGAATGTTCCACAATGATGTTCCCGATTCACTATTCCCGTACATTCCACGACATACTCCGCCACTCCTTCCAGAACTTTCTAGAGCTTTATGGAACCTTCTAGAACTTTCTGGAAGACTGTTCGAAAGAGGGCGAAACTTCCAGCCCTTATATCTTCAAGAACGTTCTTTAGGTAAAAACGGGGACCGTCATCCTGGAGGGGGGATAGAGATCTACCACACCATATGACTCCCTTGTTCGTACCGGGACTCGTTTCTGAGTTTTTGCAAGCCGCACGTTTTTTTGGACTCTCTTTTATAATATATATTGATTATATATTTATGTCTTAACTTTGAGTTTACCCTTATGCTCTGAGCAAAATTTTGTTTTGTTGATAAAGTTGTATTGGTGACCCCGCAATTATATATTTGAGCTACATTATAACCTATGCTCAGTTTAAATGGTGAAATCGGCTGTGAATCAATACCACATTCAATATAAAACTTTTACAACCACTTTTCAATTCAATCAATTAGAATACCTAAACATGATAAAATACCTAAAGACATAAATTATATTCCACGACTAAAACAAATTAAGAATAATAATTATTATGAAATTAAGTGAACATAATTTATAAAAAATATATGTTAAGATTTTGAAGACAATTGTTGTATCTATAACTGCTTCTCTTTGTCTTCTATGTTATTCACATGATCTCGAATTTCTGGGATTTCTTCATGTCCAAATTCAGGATGAGATCCATCACCGCTGGCTTCCACCACCTTTCTGACCAGGTCCCTTGAGGGTTCCTTGAGGTCGTAGGCCCATCCGATCTTAGCAAATTGGTCGATCCAGAAGGTGGTCAAGTTCAGGGAATAGTCTCCAAGTTCTGCTGCTTTGTAGTCCCAGGGGAAGGCGTGGTGGTAGTTGTGCCATCCTTCTCCCATGGCCAAGAAAGCCACCGTCTTGTTCTCCACTGGACTGATCTTCCTGGAAGTCAAAAAGGTAAATATTAACACCATATTTCTTTTCAGCTTAAGTCATTCATTGATAAAGGCGTCTGTGGAAGCAATGTTATGTCTTGCATTGATATGCTTGGTATAACTCTAAATGACCAGCCAAGGCACGGGTCAAGTTAGCGTTTCGGAAGTTGGGCGTACTGAACGCACTGTACAGGCTCCGCAGAAACTTTAAAAGTAGACAACTGCTGCCCCTGTACAAATCGCAAGTTCGCCCCACCTTTGAATTTTTCAGCTACTTCTGATCTGGAGTTTCAAAATACCTAACTCTGTGCAGAAAAGGGTGGCCGTTTGGTAGATTTCCTTATCTTAACAAACGAGTACATGATAATAAACCATTCGGCACCGGTGCATAGTCGGGAACCACGACAAACACGCGCCCAACAAAAGTATATGATTGACATTTGTCACATGAGAACGAATGTGATTCGGATGATCTAGATCCGTGGTCGTCAAACTGCGGCCCGCGGGCCGCATGCGGCCCGTGGCCGATATTTGTGCGGCCCGCACAAATATCTGCCGTTTTCTTTCTAAATATTTTTTTTCATGTACAATTATATTATCGAGCTTTTTTCAAATATCTTGTGCACCTTATGATTTTAAAACGTAGATTTTAATTGATTGACATTTGATTTTAAAACGCTCAGCTGGTTTTTGACCACATCTTAAGTCGATTATAAACGCGCGTAATGTACCTACTTCATAGGTTCTCAACGTGGCGTTAACGCCCCCTTGTGGGCGTTTGAGACTTTTAGGGGGGCAGTAGAAGACCCAGAGAAAATTAGATAGCATTAACATGGCACAGTGAAGGCGTGGGCAGGTAAAAAAATGGTATAAAAAAAACAAAAGAATGCTGATCACGTACTAATAAAGCGAAGTAAACTTTAATAATGGTTAATCTTTGTTATTGTATGTAGGTATTGTAATCCGCCTGTCTCGACACAGGTATATCCTAATGAAACAGGCATCAAAAAAACTAATATAAACATATTTTTTATTTAGATAAATAAATCATTTTTATCACGTGT
Source organism: Limnephilus rhombicus (assembly GCA_929108145.2). NCBI lineage: Eukaryota > Metazoa > Arthropoda > Insecta > Trichoptera > Limnephilidae > Limnephilus > Limnephilus rhombicus. Next base: position 62,338,068 of record OV815271.1, read on the forward strand.
GCGAAAATTCACATACTTCGGTAGTTCGGGAAGTGGATGAAAATTGAACAGAAAGATTTCATTACAGATTTACATAATTTTTTTTATTTTTTATTATATAATATTATCATCTTACGTGTATTATATATTATATAATATTATCATCTTCTTATTTTTACTAAGAATTGATGCTCTTTCATGAATACAAGAAGGAAGGAGGTAGCAACCTGGTAGCTTACATACGAAATAATTGCTTTTTTAACTTGCTAAAAAAAGATACAATATATCAACACCCCCCCCCCCCCCCGGCAATTTACAATTGTGCGGCCCGCGGTGATACCTCACATTGTCCTATGTAGCCCGTGACCAGAAAAGTGTGACGACCGCTGATCTAGATCGATCAGGTATATTTAAATTAACCCAAGGATTAAAATTCAATTATCTACAAGGTTGACGGAATTCCATATATATAGGTATGACCTTGGGTAAGTATTTTAACACAGAGTTTGCTTTTAAAATGAAATCCAGATTAAACCTCTATTAAAGAAGGTTTTATATAGCAAGTTTTACATGACTTACTTACGCGGGCGAACTTTGAGCGGGCGGAATAAAATGTAATTTTTAAAAAATCGCGCAAAAGCCGAACGTTCCAACTGAACATCGAATGCCTAGATTATAACATATTGTTGAAGAAGAAGATAACACTAATAATCTAAACGAAAATATGAAAGACAACAAGAAACTGGGACTCGAACCCAAAAGCTCTCGTCTTACCGGGACGAGCGCTTTATCCAATTAGTCCACTGCCACCTCTTCTCATTAAACCGTCATATTTGTCAATTTCACGTTTTAAATTTCAAAATTAACAATATTATCTACGACAATTTTTTTCCATATTATTGGCAACTACCTTTTTCATTGTAAACAAGTGTTCTAAGAACTGGTTTGTAATCTAGATAGTGTCTCGGATAAATATATCCGATTTTATTTATATGGAACACCTATTGACCTTTTTGTAAAAATATTATTAGAACAACTATCTTTTTTTAACTTTTGAAGGTTATTCCCATCAATGTAATATATCATTCAATAAGAAGATAATAATAATTTAAACGAAAATATGAAAGAGAACAAGACACAGAAAACAGAAAAAAGATAACGGTCGCAACTGGGACTCTATTTTACAAAATATTGTGCTACGAAAACCACGAATGAACAGGTGGTGGTACTAACGAATACCTCTTGTACCTTTGTTCCTATTGTTAAGGAGCGTGAAGTCAATAGTATAGGGGTTGTGAAGCTACGCACACCTCAAGAAAATAAATTTCCTTAAATAACGATCGTCCAGTTGATTAGTCAGACATCTCCAAATACTAAGATTTCAGATAGTGAAGGAAAGCAATATTAGAATGCTCACCATAAATAAAACATTGTTAAGTGTCCACGGTTTACGAATTAAATATGCTATAAAATAACACCGGGAGGTATAACGGTCCAGTACATTACTGTGACATTTCGAAATATCCTACCGGTGACCCAGAAAATATCAACATTTTCTTTAATTCTCTACAATTTTTTTTGCATTATCATTGATTTGGTAGTGTTTAAGAGTTATCTGAGCGTTGTACCAGATAAGGGGTACACATTTACATACAACTGCCTACTCAACTCAAATTTCGATTTTTCGGAGATGTCTGACTAATCAACTGGACGATCAATGTAATAACAGGCGGAAACAATTTTTCTCTGTCTTTTTTTCTTAGGAATACATATGGTTTGCATCACATATGTATGAATAATTTTATAACCAAACTCCTCGCCTCGCGGCAAATGCGTTATATCTTGGAAGACAAATTTGGTCCAAAAAACGATAAAAACAATGCATCTTGTGATCTTTTGACTGCGATATAATGCATTTTCTTTTTGATAAATGTTTTCCTAACACTTTTTTTGGAACCAATCATTTTTGTTTCGGGGTCATCTTTAACATCCAATCTCCGAATCCCGAATTTGTTGGTCTTGGTCGATGCTGCATGCTCCTACTTTGCGATGAGTGCATTAGGATTAGGTACTCCAATATGATAACTCTTCATGTAATTGATAAAATTATTTAAGTAATGAGAAGACATTTTTTGAAGTGTTACCATTGGTTAATGCCATAAAAACCTCAATAATTCGCATAAAAAAGTGACGACCCTCGACCAGATTTCAAGCATTTAAAGCTGCTCTGCAGATCGATTTAATTTTTGCAGAACCTGAAATCTTGCTTGTTATAAACACATTATGAACAAGCAAGATTTTAATTTGGCATTGAAGTTAAAAAAATAAGAGTAGGTACTTGTCGTAAGGTTTAGATCCAGAGATGTGCGCCAGGCTATTGACCAGCCACGTGCAGTTGAGGTTGATGATGTACCTCACCACCGGCTGCGAGGCGATGGCGCTCATCCAGGTCTCGTTCCAGCAGTACACGGGGATCAGCGTGGGCAGGATAAAGCAGAAGGTCAACTTCATCAGCAGGAAGTATCTAAGAGAGATAACAAAGCATGAGGTTATATATCGCATCCTTTCATACTAATTCCTTATAAATAATCACTTGATCCAATACCTGTCCATGGGTGGATTCTGGCCTCTTCTAAAAATGAGTCTTCCCCAGCCTTCTGATCTACTTATTTATCTCTTATGAATTTTTATTAATTTAATTTATTTATTTATATATATTACAATACATTACACAATTATGCTTTGTCTGTCCAACTGGGAAGGATTCCCGATTCAGGATAGCCAAATTGCATATTTAGTTCAAAATATTCTTCACAAAGGAATGGTTACGCTCAAGAGATCACAGGAATGAGCTTCTATCAAGACAAATTTTGAGAACATTCACAATTGCGTTCTAAATGAAGGAATGGTTTCTTTATGTCCTTGAAAGAATCGCAAAGATGTAATTTTTTCGAGGTCATTTTGGAGAACATTAATAATTGCATCCAGAACAAATGAATGGTTTCTTTCGGGAAATCACAAGTAAGAGATTCTTTCCAGGTCATTTTGGAGAACATTTACATAATTATATTTATTATTTTCCAAACGGGCTTGTGCCACGAAGAATTATACAACATTCTAAACATAGAAAAAATAATCTTACTTATATTAGAAAGAAGAGTATCTATGGCGGGCGGCGTGAATTTGATTTTTATTCAAGTCTACCGTTTAATCAGAGACTGATAAAATTTTGCACACTTGATCTTCAAAACTCAAGGATGGTCACTCTCTATATGAAAATAAATAAACCGATTTCCCACCTCTTTGAGTTCTTGATTTTGCACACTTGATTTCAAAATAAGAGGAAAATTACTGTGTAAATACATCTACATCCAATTTCGAAAAACCCAGGCAACGCCGGGGAAGCTAGTAATATTATGAACTTTGATAGGATTTAATAAATCCCAGCACTGCACTGGGAGGATTGAGAAAAAGCATTAAGCATGACGCCAAAGTGCTGATTAATGATGAAAATCATGGAAAATTTATTTGGTCATTTATTATATCATTTGAAAATAATAAATTAATTGAAATGCCGATCAGTCTAAAGGTCTAAAGCAACTGCTCAAAATTATTAACAACTCAATTAGTGGGACTTATTCAGTGATAATCAATCTTTTTAGCCGGAGGGACAAATTATCCATTTTCAATTTGTTGTTTTTCAATCTGCGGGCCGCAGGGGATAAGATACCTACAGTTGACATTGTTAAATTTTCAGCCAGTGGTGTCGCAAGCCTAAATGTATTTTCTTAATATTAATATTAATATATAAAAATAAATGTTTTTTTGTTTGTCTCTTTTGCGGTCCATAAACCATTCATCCGATTGCGATGAAACTTGCGGTGAGTTGTTGCAAAAATTTGTTGTGAAAAACTGCAATAGGTGGCACACGAGCTGTTTGAAAACTGAATGTCCCTAATTGAATGTATGGAACACGGGAGGGGGAGGGGAACGCGGGAGGGGTGTTGGCAGGATGTATGAAGCGGAAGAGGATAAAGTAAAGGCGGGGTAGGTGGACGGGGGACGCTTGAGGGGAAGGGGACATAGGAGGGGAATGGAAGGCGGAAGGGAAACGGACGAATGGGAAAGGGCACGCAGGAAAAAACATTTTTTTTTATTAACCACTGGAGCGCGAAATAAATAAAATTGCCTCGATTGTTCGGGATTTCCTGAATATCATTTTTTTTTAATTTTTCGCCGACATTTAATAATCATACCTTCGAATTTTAACACAGAGACATGAAAACGTATTATAGTGCTATATAGCCAATGAATTAACTGTATTTTACCGTTTATCTCATATTTGTAGGATTTATAAAAAAAATATAAAAAATCGCAAAGTTTTCAAACCGCGCGAATCCTGCGTGTTTGTTACTTTGAAACTGCCGTGAGAGGAACTTATTCGAGTCGATATAGAATATTTTTGATTTCCGTATGTTGTCTGTGGTATATTTGATAATAAAAGGTACACAGCAATGGAAAAGGTATTTATTTTTTTAACCGTAAACAGCTGATCAAAATTCTACGTAAAATTTTTTTTTAACATCATTCTAAAGTAGTCAAGTTCGGATTTGTGACATCTATGGTAATAGTAGATAAAGCATTTCAGTATCTTCATTTTAAGTCCAAAATAACAAACGTGAGAGCTACAAATATATATTTAAAAAAAATGCCGAATCAAGAGATAATGGGCCTTTTTATCCGAAAAGCAATCGGAGATAGTGGTTAAGTGGCATTGTAACGCATGCCGGGAACTCGCTAGTAATTAAATAAAAAACATTTATAGAACGCAAAAAGATATTGATTATAATATAGAGGTTTTTAAAAGTTATTTGTTTTCCTTTTATTATATAAAAATATACCTACCTACTTGCAATTTTGGGCAACAGTTGATTTTCATCTTTCGAAAAGTTAAACAAAATATGGTCTAGAATAGATACTGTTTTTATTTTATAAAACGGAAATCTTTAAAGGCAAGGAGTGTGTGCTAAGACCAAGTTGTTTGGTGGTCCGTCCTCTCTGCCTACCCCTGAGGCGAACTGGCGTGATGATGGAACAAAAGAACGCTGCGCTGCAAAGGTTAAAAAATTTCAACAACTCCGAAATTTGGTTTTTTAAAGAATATATTAAAGAAAAATCTTATTATTTTATCTTATTATTCCTTTCCTCAAAAAGGTCCTCCACACAGCATCCCCAAAGATGATATCGGTCCTGAGAGATTTTTTCCTAAGGGTTTCTTGTGAAGAGCTAATGTTAAAAAAATCAGAGTGTGTAATTCGCACGCAGTAGAAAGTCGCTTTATTTTCCTTTGCCTGTTTATTTTAAAGTGGTTTGAAGATTTGGTATTGATTTCACAAAAAAAAGTTTGTTTTTTTGGATTTCGTGGGTTCGAACCTCCGTTCGCTTGATATCTGTCTCTCTGGCCGCTGAGACTAGTCGAGCGCCTTGCCCACTGAGCTATCGAAGGCCCGCGCCGACGCACGAATTTACCGCATTATATTAGAACCGAGGAGCCAAATAATAAAGTTCAGTGACGCATTTCCGTTTCATCGGAATTTCAAATCAGTAACGGGGCTAAAGATATTTCACTTCAAAAATCGTTGGCCAGTTGGTTTATCTTGGTTTGATGGCTTCTTGGTGATACTTACTTCTGGTGGAACTGCACGACGGGGTCTTCCAGGATATCGGTCATGTCGACGGTGCGACCCCTCTTCAACACCTCCGGGTGCTTGCGCATCATGAGCCAGCCCACGTGCGAGAAGAAGAAGCCGCGGTTGGAGTTGTGAGGGTCTGCGTCCGTCTCGCTGAACTTATGGTGCACACGGTGGTCCCGCACCCAGTCGAATATAGTGTTCTATAATAAACAATATTAAAACTAGGTGTACCATGAGTCCGAAATTTGAAACGTGCCTCACTATGAAAGATCTTGGTAGTGTTTTTGATAATAGGTTGACTTTTCATGTTCACATCGTAATGACGTGAAGTGCTTCAGTGAGAATATTGGGTTTTGTCCTACGCACTGCGAGAAATTTCAGAAACAACCAGGTTCTCACAGTACTATACAATGCTTTGGTTAAGAGTAGGCTTGAGAGTAGATCGGTGGTTAGGAGCCCACACCAAGTGAAGTATTCCCTCATGTTGGAGAAGGTTCAGAAGAAATTTCTGAGATTTCTCTACGTGAGGGAGTATGGCTACTACCCGAGGCTCTAGGCATGCTCGGTGTGAACCATCTACGGGATGGGATCAGAAGGGATGTGCTCATTGTAACACATTTCTTCAGACTGATTAGTGGATGGTTTGAAAACTTGACTAAAGTGTAGAGCATTAGTTAGTTAGCATTAAATTTACCAATGGATATGCCAGTCGGGAGAGCTGACTTGTTGTTAAATAGAATCACTTCGAATATGGATGTTTAACATCAATTAAGCATAATTTAGACGGCAAGATTTGTTGCTGTTAGTTTAAATCTGCTTATCAAATCTTAAATATTTTCTCTCTTTTAAAAAACGCTTTGAAAATTTAATTTTGTAATGTTTTTAAAATGAATAAATTGAATTAAAAAAGACCTTGTAAATCTTGGGTTAGTATACACCTCACTAAACGAAAAATCGGGTCAAGAAAGGAGAAAGTCAGGTTTTCAGGTTCGGATACCCGCTCTTAACCTCGAGAAAATCGACCTTAGCCCGTCCGACGGGCTATCGACAACCCCATTACTTTATTAAGGTTGTACCTATACAGCACGAAAATGAGGTCGACTAACATACCTAAAGATGTGGAAATTATGACGTAACACCAACACAGCACAGGGACAAGAATCCCTAATGGGGAGGACTGAGAATAATATTACTAATCTATGTAAACAGTCGTTATAGAATTGTATACAAAAGACGATAATCTATTGTATTTTTTAACAATAGAGCCCACAGGAGGCCCCGAGGAAAATATTTTCCCTCGGGGCTTATATCATCTTTGGGGATGCTGTGTGGACGGTCTTTCAAAGGAAAAGAATGAGAGGAAGTTCAGGAAAGGATAAGGTATGAAGGGTGGGTAGGAACCTGGGGGTCAGTGGGTCCAGGAGTGACGGACATACGAATCCATCCCTCCCACTGCGCTGCAAGGCGATGTTCCAAAATAGTTCTGCTTGAGAGGTCACAAGATCTCCCTCAACCAGTCTCTCGCGATCCGGCATGCCACGCAGCTGGTGGGCAGACACATCCGCCGCCAATACCCGGACAAACCTCACCCCATGAACCCGGGCACCCCTGCTAAGTCAGCAAACGTACCGAGCCACTTGGGATGATCTATGGCAGAGATGTTGGTTATAATGGTTTCCGGGGCGGCGATACCCATGCCCGCCTCCCAATCGACAAATATTAAATATTATTAATACCGATAAAAATGTACAAATGAAAGATTTAAAGTAATTTTTTTTGTATTTTTGATCACCGTTCTAAAAATTCGTTTTCTTGTAATATTCATTCGTATTTATTGATTTTAAAATCGCACATTTCTAAAAGGTTCGAACTGGCGACTACAATGTCATTATGACGTAAGAACTACGGTTGGTAAGACGGCAGTCGCTGACAACATCACCAAATTCACGAACATCATGTCGCTATGGCGGAAAATAAAAAATGGCACATTTTAAATCGACGTGGAAAATTTATGAGTCAATATAAAAATAAAATAAAAATGCCACCATTATCCAAATTTTGTTGACAGTGAAGAGATATTGTTAAAATACCCAATTTTATTCGTATTGCATGCCCATTGGGTATCGTTGTTCGAAAATTACGAATTGTTATGAGGCTAAAATAATTGGTAAGAGGTAGCAAATTGAGAAGATGAAGGTTGGGAAACGTTTGACTTTTCTAGCAGATCTTGTCATTTGTCACTTAACACAGCTAAAACAATGTCAAGTAACATTTAGAGGTCAACGCCAATCGAGAATGAGCAGGTGTACCGAAGAGTGTGTTTTGTCCTAAACACGAAAAATCAGAATAGTGAAGCAGAAATCTGTTTTCCGCAGCGACTAAGTTTCTTCCGGTGCGGGTGTTGTGAAATCCCCAAAGGCGTTTAGAAAAATACTTTATTTTCTTTAATTAAAAGACAAACAACTTTGTTTAGATCGCTTTATTTTTATATACACAATCTACCATGTTTGGTGAACAATGTTCACTTTTTCGAGAGTAAATGTATACTAAGTTATGTATATTTAACGTTGTAATTAAAGTGTGATTAATTGAAGTGATAAATAAAATAATGCCACCACAAAGGTTAGGTAAGGCTTTTTTTTCGTCGAAAAATTACTCGATTTTCAGCTCAAAAAATATTTTGAATGCTAATTGTACTAACCACTCGGGTATTTTCCCAAGGTTCAAGTTTTTTTTATTTAAACGAAATGTAGGATTTATAAAAGCTTTGTGTTATTTCCGCTTCGCTAATTAAAGCTCTATAAACGAAATACTTCTGAACGTAGCCGAATACTAAAAACTGTTTTTGAAAGGTGGTGAAATAAGCTTTCAAAAACAATGTAATTACAAATAAATATTAATATTTGTAAATATTAAAATTTAGAATTCAAACACCAAAAAATGTAAAAATGACTCACGTGATGTTTTTATGTGAAAGCGGTACTAAAATCATGAATTATGTAAAAAAACACTTATTATATCGTATAAATGTATAATAAACAATTTTGTCACCTCACTTTTTACCATTTCATACAAGAATATTTGATAAAAAATTAACAATATCTAGCGGCGCGTAGGCGATTTGGCGGGTGAAAACTGTTTCTACAAAATAAGTTTTTTTATGTATTTCTATGGACAACTTTGAATAGAGATGTAAAGTTTGATTTAATATATATCTTCTACTTTTTGTTTTAGGGTTGTCACTAGAATAATAACGGAGTTATAACGATTTCTGTGGGAACACACGTGTTAGCTTGAAAACAAGCTTCTTGTACTTGACTGATATTGTTATACTGTCGTGTAAACAAGCTTAGGGGTCGGAGTGGTTAAAACAAAAAATTAAGAAAAGAAAAATTACATTGCTTGTGCTATATTTTTCAATTGTAATATTATTTTTTATGTCTGTTGTACATTTAGTTTATAAAAGTTTGTTTTTAACTAAACCTAGACGTTTATAATTTTACCGAGAAAAGTTAAATTTTAAAGCACAATAATCATTTAAGAAATGATATACAGTCGATAAATAATCGATAGGCTTGTGCGTTGTTGTACCGAGAGAAGAGAAAATGTATTACCCAGCTGGATCCAGTCAAGCATATCACCCAAAGGAGTTGAAAGGAATAACACGGGCGTGCGCCTAGTATGGTAGTCATCATGTAATAAGTTTTGTGCAAAATATAAATAAAATTTTTAAAAAAAATCACAGATATTCCAGAGTAAGCTTTGACAAATATGCAAGTATTTGAATTTTAATTTTTGATAAGAAAAAACTCTCTTTTTATAACTGAAGGTTATTTCCCATCAATGTAATATATCATTGAAGAAGAAAATAAAAATACTAATCTAAACGAAAATTTGAAAGAGAACAGGAAATTATTGACGGCTGGTTTCGCGTCTTTGGACAGTTTTTTGTTGGTGCCAACGGCGTTCAGTCCTACAGATATTTTAAATAGGTACCTATGTTAGGTACAAATTAGATTAATTGTTCTTATAATATACTTTTTTTTCATATATTTGTAATATATGAAAAAGGAAAATTTTAATTTAAAAATTGTAATAGGTGGAAGGGGATGTGGGAGGGTAACGGGGACGCACGGGAAAGGACATGCAGGGAGAAACGACTTATTTATTTGAATATGGCATTGCAATGCAAGCCGGGAACCAGCTAGTCACAAATAAATTCAATGGTTTTCTTCCTCATAATATAAAAAAAAACCTGTTGTTTATCAAACTTTGTCCAAAGTTCTTTTGCAACTTTTAACCGATAGTTAAGAAGAAGAAGAATGAAAGAGTGAGAGCCAATCATTATAAAAACAAATTGGTAAATTGATTAATTAAAAAAATAAATAATAAACGGGTATTTTATTTTTACGAGTGTGGTAAGAATTATTATTATCATTGAACATCCGCGTAAGGAATTTAATTGGATGGCCCAAGAATATAAATATGTTCCACCCATGTACCAGTACTTTACTAAAGCTGCAATGGTATCGGGTCAATTGAATCGCCGTGGAAATCCTTGGGAAAAGTTGCACTACGAGTTTCAAGTTTGAACACAGACCACTTCGAATAGGTTGCATTGAGTGTAATTTGCCTTGGCCTTCCAGAGGTTATTGGTTGCTTGATTTTACATAAAAGTATACGTTATTCAAATACAGCCTCAACTTATGAAGTTATTCAATTTTCCGACAAATTGATAGCATGGGTTGAACGCATATAAATGTTCTTCCTAACACGTTATTTATTTGCAAAAACAGTATAAAAACAAACACATTGCAAAAGCGGAAAAGAAAATTATATGATAAATACATTTACAAAGGTAAAACATAAGTGATATTTCACGAACAAAATCTATCTGGTACTGCTATAAAACCATTTAGAAGTTTATAAGCCATTAGCAGTAATGTGACATCTCTTCTGAAAGTAAGGCTACAGATACCCAGCATTCCCGAGATAAATGCTGTTGGAAATAGCCATGGATAAAAACCTAACTCTCTCATACGGAGGTATCGTAAACATTTCTTTTGTATTTTCTCGACCATTAAGTACATAGATGATGTCCTCTGGCCCCTATACCTGCGATCCATTCTCGAGAATGCTACGCACCAAGTTAAAATAAGTTATGCAAAATTACTAGCCGCACTCATATTTGGTTGGTAAAAGAGTATCAGGCATCAGCATTGATATCGTAGGGGGAAAAAGTGGAATAAAAGAACCAAAGTCGGAATTTTCATGATACCTAGGTACACATATTGTTAAAAAAAACACAAACATTCCCAGATTACTAATAACCTGACATTATTTGATTTCCTCCTGACACCATAAGTATAAGCGCGTAAATTGAAACAATAATTATTGTGAACCATTCTTACCTGACCAGCCACGGAGTAACAAATCATGAGGATTATCTTCAGAGGTAACTTGGCCTTGTATGCCTTGTGACACCAATGCCTGTGAACTCCTGCCGTCACTCCGAACCCTCCCATTGTTCCCACCACGAAACCTGAAAAATATAACCATCGTAAGACTTCTGTAACACCTAAACACACTGCACTCTTTTAATTATCCGCATTTTGTATATTATGTAAGCACTTGCATACTGCTTTCTAACACCGTATGCAGGGACACTGGAGGTCTAGATTCGTTCAAACTTAAATGTAGATTCGTACAGTCAAAAAAATTAGATTCTTCGCGAGAGCCTTGAAGGAGTAACCATCTGTTATTTATACCCTTTTAAATGATACGAAATTGTCAGGCAGAAGGATTTTCACTGATTTGATATTTCTATACAAAACTTTAAATGATGTATTTGATAGTCCAGAATTGCTTGCGTAGAGAAGCTTTTGGATTCCACTACGTAAAAGTCAGAATTTATTTCAGTGCAGAAATTCTGGCACTGACCTATGCGTTCCTCTTTGCCCAAAATACTGATAGGGGTAAATAATTGTACCAAGGCAGTGGACATCTTCAATTTATCAATGAACACACACAAAATGTCGTTATTGAGGCATTTCAGTTACGTATAATAAATACTGTATAATTTTTACATGTAAAAGCAATTGTAAAAGCCCTAAAAAGGGCGCTAATATCTATACTATAAAAATGAATCGCTGAATGTGTTGGTAAGCGCAAATCTCGAGAGCAGTTGAACCGATTTCGCTATTTCTTTTTTTAGAATATTCCTTGAAGTACGAGGATGGTTCTTACGGAGAAAAAAACTAAGAAAATTGCGCAGCAAATTAGATAATTTCAGAAAACATCGTACGTTTGACAGTTCGCGTGTTTGAGAATGACATTTTGCAATTTGCCTGATGATTGTTCAATCAGGATTCTATTTTTGAAAATCTTTAAAATTTATTTAAAGTAGGTACTCCCGTAATAGTTTGAATCAAATCAAAAAATTTAAATAGGTACCTATCTTAGGTTCCAAATTTAATATACATGAAAAATGGAAATTTTAATAAAAATTATAAAGGTGGCACGCGGGCTGTTTAAAAACTGAATGAACTGGGATTGAATATACGGAACGCGGGAGGAGGGTTGGCGGGACGAGGGAGCAGGAAAGGGAAGAGGGAAGGCGGGGAAGGTGGAAGGGGAACGCGGGAGGGGAAGGGGACGTGTGAGGAGGGAGGGGAACTCGGGAGGGGGGTTCGCGGGACGGGGGAAGGGGAGGAGTGGAGTGGGGAGAGGGAAGGTGGAGGTGACGGAGTGGGAAGAAGGGGAGGCGGAAGGGGAACGGGACGAATGGGAAAGGACACTCAGGGAGAAACAATTTCTTCATTAAATGGCATAGCATTGCATGCCGGGACCAGCTAGTTATATATAAAAATGAATCGCTTAATTTGTTGCTAAGCACAAATCTCGAGAGCAGCTGAACCGATTTCGCTAATTCTTTTTTTAGAATATCCCTTGAAGTACGAGGATGGTTCTCACGGAGAGAAAAATTAAGAAAGCACAGAAAATTGGATAATTTCAGAAAACCTAACGACTATCGCACGTTTGACAGTTCGCGTGTTTGAGAATGACATTTTGCAAAACAATTCTATTTTTGAAAATCTTTAAGTTGATAAATTTATTTAAAGTAGGTACTCCCCTAATAGTTTGAATCGTATCAAGAATTTTAGACATTTCAAATAGGTACATATGTTAGGTACTAAATTTAATACACATGAAAAATGGAAATTTGAATAAAAATTGTTAAAGTTGGCACGCGGGCTGTTTAAAAACTGAATGTAATGGGATTGAATATATGGAACGCGGGAGGAGGGTTAGCGGGACGAGGGAGCGGGAAAGGGAAGAGGGAAGGCGGGGAAGGTGGAAGGGGAACGCGGGGTGGGAAGGAGACGTGTGAGGGGGGATGGGAAATTGGGAGGGGGGTTCGCGGGACGGGGGAAGGGGGGGGGGGGAGTGGAGTGGGGAGAGGGAAGGTGGAGGTGACGACAATTCTATTTTTGAAAATATTTAAGTTGATAAATTTATTTAAAGTAGGTACTCCCCTAATAGTTTGAATCGAATCAAGAATTTTAGATATTTTAAATAAGTACCTGTGTTAGATACCAAATTTAATATACATGAAAAATGGAAATTTGAAGAAAAATTGTAAAAGGTGGCACGCGGGCTGTTTAAAAATTGAATGTACTAGGATTGAATATATGGAACGCGAGAGGAGGATCGGTGGGACGAGGGAGCGGGAAAGAGAAGAGGGAAGGCGGGGAAGGTGGAAGGGAAACGCGGGAGGGGAAGGGGACATGTGAGGGGGAGGAGAACTCCGGAGGGGGGTTCGCGGGAAGGGGGAAGGGGGGGGGGGAGTGGAGTGGGGAGAGGGAAGGTGTAGGTGACGGAGTGGGAACGCGAGAGGGGAAAAGGAAGCAGGAAAAGAAGGAGAGGCGGAAGGGGAACGGGACGAATGGGAAAGGACACTCAGGGAGAAACAATTTCTTTATTAAATGGCATAGCATGCCGGGACCAGCTAGTAAATAAATAAATATCAAAGTATTCAAGCTACCGGTAATCAAAAAACTGATCGGTATCACTAAACTTGATCGATATCTATTATCAAAAGACCAATGGATGCCCGTCGTTGCATTCCAAATTTTCAAATGAACAATCTTGAAAAGTGAACCATTCTATAAGAGTATAGACATTAAGTTCCATGATACTACCAGTTCCCCAGGGCACATTTATTGCTAAATTCTCGCATCATCCCTATATAGCTACCATCAAATCTCCAATCATTTTTTTCAATTCAGCGAAAAAAAATCAATTTAATGAAAACACATAACTTTGTGAAAACCACCATATAATCAATATTATGAGTATCAAAATGTTTCGAAAACCAAAGTTTTCTTCGTATATTAATATTAATCTTATCCTGACGAAGAAAACGTGGTTTTCTAAATATGTTGATAATATTGATTGTATAGTGATTTTTACAATGTTATTTGTTTTTATTTAATTAAAAATGATACCACAAAGTATATTTGCAAAGTTTGAAGAAAAAAAAAACTTACCAAACAGGATTGTGAGAATCTTCCCGTCCAACCAGAAGAATATGAACATTAGCACAGCAACAATGTGGTAGAGGCTAATGGCTATGATGTTCACCCAGATCAGCGGAGTCGCGAATTTGAAGGTCTCTTCGATCCAATCAGATATTGAGAAGCCTTTGGAAATTGGCTTTATTGTTGGATGAACAATTGTTTTGTTAGGAGCAAAGACAGCAGCGGTGGAAGTAGTTGGTTCATTTTCAGTAGGAAAGGTCTGCTTTGTAGTGTCTTCTGAAGTGAAACCACCCTCGCATTGCACCAAGGTGCTCGTCTGACTGACCGGAACGTAAGGAGGCATGATTAAAGATCTGCAAAGTAAAGAAATAAACAATGAAATACTTAGCAAATTGCAATAAATTACCTTTGTGAGATGCTGTTGGTATACAAGAAAGCAAACATAGGGAAATGATGTTTTTAACTGCATAAGAAACAGCGCAGTCTCAAATGAATACAAATGAGTGTACCTCAAATATATTTAGTGCGGTTACACTAGCCCACAGTAGTGTCTTCCAATTTCCGTAACAACGGATTTCCAACAAATTATTATTACCTATAAATACAAAATCATTTGCTGACATGATATAGGTAAAATAATAGATTTTAAAATGGCACACTACTTTAAACGGAATCGAAAAGGGCCCGCAACCCGGATTTATACCGATTTATTACATATTTCCCTTAAACACGGTAAGTTTTAAAGCTTTTAAAAAAACATATGTTATTCTTGAAGATAATATCTAGACTTTGCCCGCGCCGAAACGCAAATTATATAAAATTCCCTCGATAGAAAAAAATCGCAAAGTATGCTCCAAATATTATTA
The DNA here is from genome assembly GCA_929108145.2 of Limnephilus rhombicus. Lineage (NCBI taxonomy): Eukaryota > Metazoa > Arthropoda > Insecta > Trichoptera > Limnephilidae > Limnephilus > Limnephilus rhombicus. Next base: position 62,353,146 of record OV815271.1, read on the forward strand.
TTAACACGTTTGTTTCAGTTATTTTACAATATATATGCGTATGAAAAAATTCACAGTGTTTCTTTAAATGCTGTTTAAGATAATGCCCGCGAGATTTTTGCTCTATTTTAAACGAGTCGTGTTTTATTAAACATTTTCGCAATTTTCGCATCGATTTTGTCGCTGTAAATGTTAACGCTCTCCTCTAACGTTTGTAATTTCGTATCTCTCCATCTTCTTCTTTTCGGGCCCGGTTGCAGAGCCTTAAGGCTAGCTGTTAAAAACCCGCTCCGCAGGTTTTTACTGCTAGGCCCTGCGGGCGGCTTTTGCTTCGGCTTCGCCCAGTTAGTGATGGTGATCATTTTATCGATCCAAAACGACCTGATTCCAAAAACAGCCCGTTTCTCGAATCCACTGTAGCTAGTCACCGGGACAAAGTAATCGAGACAGAGTAATGACGTCATTTGTAATATATAGCCACTTGATACATCACGTATTACCGTCAATTTTTTGATATCCGGAGAGATACCACATATTCACAAATTCGTAGCAGTTATATCTAGGGGGGAAACGTCTCCGTCCGACCTGCTGACGGAAGTAGCGACCTCTTGTGTCGAATTCTTGAATTCGCAACCGAATTATAACAGTAGCTTTGTGTGAAATTCTACCTACACACATGTTATTTGTGGCGCGGTGCATATGGTGTGGCGTCCGACATGCACTCGTAGCTGGGTTAACCACGCAGACGCTACGGTATTAATAACGTTCGATTCTCCATCTTGTGTAAAATACTACATTTGTCAATCGTTCACTTCACAAATAAATTAACAGATTTCGTGGGTATTAAATGAACATGAACAAAACAAAGAATATTCAATATCCATTAAAAAAACCGCAAACACTATTTTAGAACGTTTAACAAAGTACCAACAGGATTCCAGAAATTTTTGATCTTAAACAGAAGTGAATGACAGTATTCACGGCATAGCATCACACTAAAACATAAGAACGATTATCTAACTAATCCCTAAGAACAAAGCAACCGAAAATAGTACCTAAAAACACACACACAAAAGCAAAATGTAAAAGCTACATACACCACTTGCTGAATAAATCCACTGTGGATCTTCACCACCCTGCGACCAACAACTTCTCCTTTTGCCGAAGAACTGTTTTCGTTGCGACGAGAATTTTCCGGATTCACCCAACTCACGACTTTGTCGAAATACTCATTAGTTGCAGTATTAACAAGTTGTTAATACGTCCATAATTGACTACATAATTTTCGATGCCCTTGCAAATTTGACGTTAATTCGCGGAATGCTGAATACGCCAATGGCGCAATTTAATTCATATAAAGGTCGCACGTTTCATCAATAGGTAAATGGGTTAAATTAATATACTAATTGTTTATTAAACAATGTGCTATTTGTTTTTCTTTTTTGATTTTATAAATTTAATAAAGCCACAGAGTGGACAATTTTTTGTGGGACACAACAATCACAATTGTATGGTAATACATGACTGCAGTCAATTACCTAAATACACATTTAGCTAATATAAAAATAAGTACCCAGATATCATTTACAAATTGACACGTCCCTGGGGCATAACCAACTTGATGAATGTGTTCAACAAAATGATAATTATCAATTATAATAAGTAATAATTATTAGCCTGAAACACTCATCTACATCGAAAAAATCTCTCCAGAAAAGATGCATGCCGCCAACGGGACTCGAACCCGCGTCATTCTGATATCTGGTCAACTGCTCTTTAACCACTGAGCTACGTCGGCTTATCTCCTACCCGCCAAATAATTCAATATATACTAGTGTTTCATTCAACAATTACTGCTTATTACATTTTTGAATGAAACACTAGTATATGTTGAATTAATTATTATTTTTTAATTGATAAACTAATGTTTAAGACAAAATTTGTATGCATAGCACAAAGGGCAACAATTATTATAAGTAATAATTATTAGCCTGAAACACTCATCTACAATGAAAAATCTCCCGAGAAAAGATACATGCCGCCGACGGGACATGAACCCGCGTCCTTCTGATATTCGGTCAACTGCTCTTTAACCACTGAGCTACGTCGGCTTATCTCCTACCCGCCAAATAATTCAATGTATACTAGTGTTCCATTCAACAATTACTGCTTATTACATTTTTCCACCTGCAAACAACCAAATTTATTTTTATATGGGAAAGGCATTGTAAGTGCTAAATCTCCCACTAGGTGGCGTCGAGACAAATTACGTTTACATTTGTCCCGTCGGCGGCATGTATCTTTTCTCGGGAGTTTTTTTCAATGTAGATGAGTGTTTCAGGCTAATAATTATTACTCATAATTATTGTTACCCTTTGTTCTATGCATAAAAATCTTGTCTTAAACATTATTTATAAAATAAAAGAATAATAATTGATAATTATCATGCTATTTATTTCATTTTATTATTATTCAATATATTAAAGATTTTATTTCTACAGGACTGGGTGGATAGTTGAATAGTTGATAGTTGAGGATTGGTGAATTTTGTGACTGTGGGAAGTAAGGCTCGTTCGAAACGATGTTTTTTTGGTCCAGTTTCTACATAGAGCGTATTTGATATGGATTCGGGATGAAAAAAGGACGTGTTCTATTTTGATATGGATTTTCATATGGTTTAATGGTGGACCCATCTCTCCCCTCTCCCGCTCCCCTATTTCGCATTCCATATATTTAGTCCCAGTACATTCAGTTTTCAAACAGCTCGCGTGCCACCTATTACAATTTTTTTATTCAAATTTTCATTTTTCGTATATTATAAGAACAATCAATCAAATTTGGTACCTAACATAGGTACCTATTTAAAATATCTATAATTTTTAAAATCCATTGACAATTCTTTTTTTACAAAAAAAAAACTGCCTGCTAAATTCAATTTCATCAAACGCGGGAATTGTCAAACGTGCGTAGTTAAAATAGTCGTTAAGTTTTCTGAAGTTATTCAATTTTCTGCGCAATTTTCTTAATTTTTCTTTCCTTAAGAACCTTCTAAAAAGTATTAGAAAACTTACAAAAAAAATAGAAGAATGAAATAGATAAACTTTTTCTGAAGTTATAGCGTGACCAAGGGAAACAGGGATTCATTTATAATTTAAAAAAAAAAATCTTTTTTACTCCTACCATCATGTAGAATCACCTCCCGAAGTTAATGCACTTTACGCCCGGTCACCCTGTATAGTTATATTTCAACCAATTTACACAAAAAATGACATATATACCTTAATCTTCTTCATGAATCACTTTACTATTGGTGAAACCCGCATGAAAATCCGTTCAGTAGTTTTTGAGTTTATCGCGACAGACAGACGCGGCGCCGCGGGGGACTTTAATTTATAATATGTAGAGAAGATATTGATAGAAACAGATTATAATTTGTATTGTGTTAAAGCGTATTATACTATTGGGTATTGTGAATTTCGTGTGTATTTTTGACGATTTTTTTACGGTAACGGCAAAGGCAAACGACAGATTCATTCATTTGGTTGCGTTCAAGGCGTTGACATTTTTTAAAGATTTAGTACCGTCTTAAATATTATTTCGTTTATACATATATTATTATCATAAAATTTCGTATAATACATTATAAAATATTTTTAAATCGTCAGTGCGGAAAAGTGATCGTGTGAAGTAAAGAATTTTCATATGGGTCACGATATTGTTTCCACATGAGGATCTTTATGAAAAAAGAATCGTGTAAATAAGGCGGGGAATGTGCAAATCGTATAGGCACTGCACCACCTTGGAAGTTGCGCAAGTTGTATTTTTTTAATGTATTTTCTTCAACTGATTCAAGTAAACGGCTCCGTGGTCGAGGGGTAAGGCTCTCGACTGGCAATCCGAAGATCGCGAGTACAAATCCAATTGATTTGTGTTATTTTCACGATTCATTAATTAAAAATAATATACAGTATATTTGCGGTACGTTCTAGAGTGGAAGTTACTCTTAGTATCGCCCTGGTGTAAGCCTCACAACATACTCCAATTGGGGATGCCACAGTCTCACTGGCTCCAGACGGGAGCATTTCGGATTTGGGACCTGTGCGGTATTCTGTTGGACAGTTGAACAGATGCAAGACGGCTAGGCATAGTTATTAATTATGTTAAAATGAAACAATGCAACTTTGTATAAACCACTTATAAAATGTGCAAATCCGACCGGTTTCGGAACAAACGTTCCTTCGTCAGGGAAAGCTTATACTAATTTGACAGTTTAGAACAATGTTTTATTAGGGTAGGGGTGGAGCCGTTGTTAGTTAATAATGCCTTTGTGGGATTTTTTTTTGTTACTTACATTTTTTCTTATTATGTATTTACCCATATGTAAATGTACCAAAAAAACTTTGCTAATAAAAAAAAAAAAAAAAAAAAAATGTAGATTGGGTGGGTAGGTATTAGTGTAGAGTGGGTGGGTAGGGGAACAAATCCATGATTGGGCTATATGACAATTTTTTTTTTGTTTGTTGATATTCAACAAACAAAAAATATTGTCATATAGCCCAATCATGGATTTGTTCCCCTACCCACCCACTCTACACTAATACCTACCCACCCAATCTACATTATTAACTAACAACGGCTCCACCCCTACCCTAATAAAACATTGTTCTAAACTGTCAAATTAGTATAAGCTTTCCCTGACGAAGGAACGTTTGTTCCGAAACCGGTCGGATTTGCACATTTTATAAGTGGTTTATACAAAGTTGCATTGTTTCATTTTATTATAATGGATAACCACAAAGTAATAGCTACATTCAAAAATATTAATTATGTTACTTGATTTTTGAGGTGGTATGCCACATCCTCCTTGCTGAAACAAAATGATAGATATTGTCTCTAATAATAATAATAATAATAATAATAATATTTATTTCACATAAAATTATACAATGAAACATATTTGGAAACTTTGACTAGCCAACTAGGAATGGATCCTGTTTTAGGCCAGTCAAATTGACAAATTTAGTTCATATCATAATTTCATATTACATTGATTAATTATATAAACATATTATTTATTGAATGAAACAAGTGTTACGATTGAATTCCTCGTAGAAGCTTTAGTTAAAAACTACAATTTTGAACTCATAAAAAAAGAAGAATAAGCGAAGAGAAAAAACAATGTCTTAAAGTACAAATTTAGTATTGAATGCTTGTTTAACAATAGATAAATGTTTGGTCATTTAAATCGCTTGCAAAAATTGAGAATCGAGACATTCTTCAAGCGTGATGACAATATCCATATTATAATTAACGTGGATGTTTAAAAGTGATTACAAAAAATAATTATAATTATAATTAACGTGAGTGACGTATCCCTTAACTTTACGAGCGGGTGAAGAAACTCAAAAAGAATGTGACTCGAAAAGGATGCAGCAAATGAATAAAAACAATTTGTATATAAATATTTCATAAGTTAGCTAGTGTATAAATAGTGACATGACAGAGTGGTTGATAACAAATTGTATTTATTTCCCTTTCCTTGCTTCATTTTTTCATCCTACTAAGATATTTTCCCTTAGAGCACTTAATATAAAATAAAACCTGTAAAGTAAATAAAATCCAGATGGTAATGTTAAAAAGAAAGATCACCGCAGGACTTGAATGTAGAACAATGGGAAGGGTATTGATAAAATAATAGACAATTATGTTCTGAAGTTATAAGTACGTGTTTTTGTAATATTACGTATAGTACGCAATTTTGTATAAATTATATTTGTACGTATTTTGTATAAATTATAGCTTACGTAATTTTGTATAATAAAAAGAAAAATCTCCACAGGAGTTGAATGTAGAAAAATGGGAAGGGTATTGATAAAAGAATAGCAATTGTGTTCTGAAATGATAAGTACGTGTTTTTGTAATGAATGGAACTATGAGTGAGTGTTTTTTATTATTATTATTATTTTTTTTTTTCTTATATATTTTTAATTTTGTTTTATTTTATATGATGAGACTATCTATTGGTCAACATATCTTCGCTTTTGATCCTCCCTAAATCAAGGAGCCAGTCGTTGATCAATTTGCGCAAAACATTTGCACTTTTAGTTTTCCAATCATTAGGAATGATATTGAATAATTTAGGTCCTAAGTACGAAAATTGCCGTTGGCCGAGGGACGTCGTGATTTTTATTGGGACTATTGGAATGTTCCTTGAAAGTCGAGTGTCGTGAAGGTGGTCAATGGACGGGAAGTGTTGACGTTGTTTTTGAGCATGTAATATAATCTTTCTAATATACAATTGTCTAACATCAAGTACTTTTAATTCCGTGAATAATGCATCACTGGGGTACCTGAATGGTTTTTTAAGGATGACTCTTAGTATTGATTTCTGAGCTTTAGCCAGGGAGTCTAATATTGTTTTGGCACATCCACCCCATCCTAGGGATGCATATTCGAGTAAAGAATTACACATGGCATAGTATATTGATTTCATATCTTTAACAGAGAGAATATTTCTGATGGTTATAAAAAGGTGTGTAAGTTTTCTGACTTTTGAGGCCGTTGCGTTGATGTGTTCATCCCATCTCAGATATTTATCTATGATGATCCCTAGATATTTTAAACTATCCACGCATTCAAGGTTATTGCAAGTACAAGTGTTCGGTTCATTGCAAATGTGAATAGTAATATTTAGTATTACCTTAGGTTGACCCGCTTGTGTTGCACTAAAACGTATAAATTTTGTCTTGTCCGTGTTAAGAGTAAGAAGATTGTAGTCTAGCCAATGTTTGACATTGTTTATTCCAATTTCTGCTTTTCTATGCGCTTCATGCCAGTTTTTGCCCTCAAATATTAAGACCGTATCGTCAGCAAAAGTGATGATATGATCGGCAAGGTTACTGTTGCAAAGATCATTAATATAGATATTAAACAATATCGGTCCTAAAGTACTTCCTTGTGGTACACCAAATTCGATATTGGCTGGATCGCTTAGAGTACCACTAATAATAACTCTTTGGCTCCGATTTTCTAGATAGCTTCCTAACCATTTAAGTAACTGCCCCTGTATTCCGATTAGCTGTAATTTTTTCAAAAGGATTTTGTGCGAGATGGTATCAAAAGCTTTAGCCAGATCCAGGAAGATCGCGATGCTTTTGATTCCTCGATCGATGTTATTAGAAATTACTTTAGTCAGATTGCCAATGGCATTTTCAGTACCTAAACCCGGCCGGAAGCCATATTGTCTCTCAGAAAGGATGTTATTATCTTCAAGATAAAAGCTAAGACGATTTTTGACAATTTTCTCTATAATCTTTGAGACTGAATTGACCAAAGATATGGGCCGGTAATTTTGAATCGCAGATTTATCTCCGTTTTTGTGCAGTAATACAACAACTGAATGTTTTAGATGGTTAGGAAATATTCCTGATTTGAGACTTAGATTGGAAATGAACGCTATCGGAGATGCAATGAATGACTTAGTTACTTTAAGCAGATTAGTCGAGACTTTGTCTGGTCCACAAGCGTTAGATGGCTTTAGGTCGTCAATTATTTCCAAGACTTCATTCGTCGATGTTTGTATATTGTCTATTTTATGGACGAGGTTAGAGGTGACCAACTTGGCAAGTTCGATTTCTGTTTTATTGCATTTATCGAGATTTTTTTTGGCAAGTGTGGTTCCCACCGATGTGAAGTATTTATTAGCAAAATTCGCCATATTTTTAGGATTAGAAGAGTTTACGTTACCGATATCTAACGATTTAATTTCGGAAGACCTGTTTATTTTTGTTTTACTAATATTACGAAATGCTTCCCACATACGTTTTGGAGAATAAGAATTTTCGTAAATGAACGTTTTAAAATAATTTTCCTTTGTATATTTAATAATCTTTTTGCATAAGTTCCTATATTTCTTGTAGTGAGTTTGTACTAAAATATTATCTGGAAATTTTTTGGCCTTTTTGTGGAGTTGGTTTCTTTTGTGAATCGATTTTACAAGGCCAGGAGAGATCCAGGGCGTAAGTTTAAACTGGCTGTTCGATATGTGTTTGTTACTTGTATGTTTAGATATATATGTATGTAGAATACAAATGATATTGCTTCATATAGATATTGTCTCTATATAATGACTTATTGATGTGGGACACTGCAAAGTGGTACCTACCATATCATTTAACACCCCAAAACGCAACAAACACGATATTATTATTAGATTTTTTGTTATTGTTTCAACGTTAAAAAAGTATAAATGATGAGGAGGTTTGTAAATTGATGAAAAATGAGGGTTATAAACAGGGAAGCCAAAATATTCGATTTGGGAGGCGGAAATGGGTACAGCCGCCCCGGAAACCATTCATCGGATAAGCAATGCCCCTGCCGGACTCTCTAAACCCGTTGACTTGCACTGATTGATTCAAAGGTCCGTCATTCCTGGGGTCCTAGCATGGACGATCGATATAGGTTTTATCGAAAATGTCGGTAACTTGTCATCGCTCCCGAGCACGACTGCAGGCCGCTAACGAACAAGAAACAGTTCAAAACGACTAAGGGTTCCTGATTTATTTGACGTGAACTGTTATTTATTCGTTAGCGGCCTGCAGTCGTTCTCTGGAGCGATTACAAGTTACCGACATTTTCGATAAAACCTATATCGATCGACTATGCTAGGGGGGCTGGACAGACTGACCCCAGATTCCAATTCATCCCTCATACGTCTTACTCTACCAGCCTAGCGATTCCGTATTTTTTGTGAGAGCCTTATTGAATAACGGAGGTAATCTCTTGTCAGATTTGTGTGAGTTTGATGGCTGTTATTTGCGTTTTCTATGTACAACGTACATTAAATGAGTAAATAATCATGCGTACTTGCAGGAATTCATGTTTAAATCGATCAAAAGTAAAATATGTGACGTAAAAATCACACAAATCTGACAGGAGATAACGTCCGTTATCCAATAACGATCTCACAAAAAATGCGGAATCGCTAGGCTGATCTTCCTCTCTTTCATATCCTCAAAAAGACTTTTCACACAACACCCCCGATGAAGGAAATTTTTTTATTTTTATTTTTAAATTTGCGACTAAAACCTCAAATTGTAATATTTATAACTGTATCGAATTGGATATAGACACCTTAGCTCAGTAGAGCTGTTGCCGTGTAAGCAGAAGGTCATAGGTTCGAGTAGCAGAGGTGCCAGTATCTTTTTCTGAGATTCGTAAATACATATAAATTATTTTCCTTAGTGTGTGGGGCTATGTAAAAAAACTGGTGTGCTTTAGACCACACGACTGAAGTAAAACTTCACTAACTTGATGTTGGGGTGACATATGACATTGGGGTGACATATGACCATGGGATGATCTACGACCTTGGGGTGACCTATGACATTGGGGTTACCTATGACATTGGAGTTACCTATGACATTGGGGTGACATATGAAATTGACATTGACATTGGGGTGACATATGACCATTGGGTGACCAACGACTTTGGGGTGACCTACAACCGTGGGGTGACCTAAGACCGTGGGGTGATCTACGACCTTGGGGTGACCTATGACCTTGGGGTGACCTACGACCTTGGGGTGACCTACGACCTTGGTTGACCTACGACCTTGGGGTGACCTATGGCATGGTTATCAATAAATGATTCCTTGTGCTCCCACCTCTCTCTCTTGACCCTTCACTAATATACAAAACGTAACTCTCTCCCTTTCTATCTTCACAACTTATATTTCCCGGTCAACTTCAAGCGTGCGTAAAGGCCCGACCGTTCGCCTCGCCCGATCACCCACCATTCGCATCGATCACTGTTCGCATCGATTACCGTTCGCATAACACTTTTCGTAACGCATTCACCAGCTTACTCCCCAAGTCAAGCGTGCGTAAAGGCCCGACCTTTCGCCTGATTCATGTTCGCCCGATCACCGTTCGCATCGATTACCGTTCGCATCACACTTTTTCGTAACGCATTCACCAGCTTACTCCCCAAGTCAAGCGTGCGTAAAGGCCCGACCTTTCGCCTGATTCATGTTCGCCCGATCACCGTTCGCATCGATTACCGTTCGCATCACACTTTTTCGTAACGCATTCACCAGCTTACTCCCCAAGTCAAGCGTGCGTAAAGGCCCGACCTTTCGCCTGATTCATGTTCGCCCGATCACCGTTCGCATCGATTACCGTTCGCATCACACTTTTTCGTAACGCATTCACCAGCTTACTCCCCAAGTCAAGCGTGCGTAAAGGCCCGACCTTTCGCCTGATTCATGTTCGCCCGATCACCGTTCGCATCGATTACCGTTCGCATCACACTTTTTCGTAACGCATTCACCAGCTTACTCCCCAAGTCAAGCGTGCGTAAAGGCCCGACCTTTCGCCTGATTCATGTTCGCCCGATCACCGTTCGCATCGATTACCGTTCGCATCACACTTTTTCGTAACGCATTCACCAGCTTACTCCCCAAGTCAAGCGTGCGTAAAGGCCCGACCTTTCGCCTGATTCATGTTCGCCCGATCACCGTTCGCATCGATTACCGTTCGCATCACACTTTTTCGTAACGCATTCACCAGCTTACCCCCAAGTCGAGCGGGCGTAAAGAAGTTTTACTTCAAAAAATCCTACTTAATCTTGAAAAGACCCGCCCTATTTAGGTATACGTGCGTATTATTAAGCGTTTAAATAATTATTGTGACCCGTCTAATAAGATAAGATGATGAGAGCTGTGAAGCGGGTTCAGGGCACGCAACGCAGCACGCCTGCCATCGCCTCGGGCCGGTCACAATAACTAATGGAAGTACTCTGTAAGATGTACCTATGAATTGTTAAGTATGGTGTGCCTATGAAGGTGAGGCATTTTCTAACCTGCCGAGAGAATGACTAAATTTTATACGGGCAGGTGAAATAATATGATCGTGATCAAAGCAGAACCGGATACTCGGAGAAATTAAATGTTTATTCATAAATTTATCTTTTTGTTTGTAAAATTGTCTAAATTTTATTTTGTGTTAAATTTTCATATTGACAGAGGCATAACGAAAACCACCACGATGAGACTCGTCGGGCGTTGATTTTCCCCATATTTCCATATGGTGTGGAATCATGGACACTTAGAGCCCGCGGAAGAAATCAGATAGACGCCCTCGCACAATGTGTCTGTTCTGAAAGAGCTGGGTATCAACAATAGGCTCTCAACTATCGGCCCATAGAATCACAATTGTATACTCCTGTACGCCGTATACAAAATTTGGGTAAGACTATAAAGATGTTGTTGACAGATTAAACATCATTCACTAAATATAAACAAGTCACAGTAGAATTTATATCGGAATGAAGAACAACAATTTTAATTAAACAAACTACATAGCTCTGCTCCGACTTATTTTACCTACGAATTGTACTTTTCGCAGGCTATTGTTTTTCCATCATGCATGGTGAGTATTTTGTTTTTATTTTATTTTGTTTTTGATTTTGATTTTGTTTTTAAATTTTGTTAGGCTCATTTAGATGTTCTTTGTGAAAAAAAAAACACGAAAAGCCCAGCCGGGCGTGAAATTCAAAATAAATAAATGACTTATTTAAAAATACTTTGGACACGTTGCTCGCTAAACTCCAACTTGGAGAAACTCGTAGTCACTGGCAAAGTGTTTGGCAGAAGCTGGGGAAGGTCACCAATACGCTGGAGTGACCAAGTATAACTGGTGTCCGGTACGTCAGTGTTCGCAGCTCTCCACGCAGCACAGAACCGCGCGGAGACCTTTGTCCACCATGGAATTTAGAGCAGGGGTCACGATCCTCATCTCATTATTGTCGAAACTATTTATTCATATTCATATTGCGTATGTACGGCGGCAAACAATTAATTTATATTGACATTTTAAAGCTTAACTTGTAAAACACGTTTTTTCCTAAAATAATAAAATTCACGAGCGCCATCCACGAAAGAGTAGATTGCGAATTTTTAAGTTTCATCTTAAATAGATTTTCTACGAAGTTATATGGGGTGGAAGCCCTCTATCCCTAACCCACGAAGAAGGTTCCCGTTTTTTTGAAGATAAAAGGGCTGGAAGTTTCGCCCTCTAGAAATTTCTAGAACGGTCAAGAACATTCGAGAGTATTCGGAAACACTCCACAACATTCCAGAATATCTCGGAACATTCTGAAACGTTGTGGAATGTTCGGGAATAGTCTGTAACGTTCGGGAACATCCCGGAACATCGCAGATCATAGTGGAACATTCCAAAACACTCTCGAATGTTGTGGAATATTCTGGAACATTGTGGACCATTCGAAGCCTTTTTTGTATGGGTGGGGCCACCCATTGGTAGGGGTATATAAAGCAAAATCCGTCGTTGGTTCGAACGTTAGTTCAATCCACGGACATATGAATATATCTGGACCTGCCCTAAGTGATAAAAACGTAATATTTCCCCCTCCCCATGGAACCGGCTATAAGCTCCGCCTTGGCGCCAGCTCGCTCCATGGGGAGGGGGGAGAATCTAAAATATGTGACGTCATCATTCTTGTAGTGACTAGCGCGAAAGTAACGTCTATACGTTTTACGAAATATCACGCCAAAAACGGCAGCTTGCGCTATACATTATAGGTACATATTATATAGACATAGCGAATGTGGGCGGTTCTCCAGTGTCCTCGTCGCTGGTTACAGGGGTAAGTAAATTATGAAACATTTGTAAAAGTGTCTTAACTAAACACGGCAACAAAATATTGCTATGTGAATTGCGGCGAATGTTTTTGGGGCAAGCATTTGGCCTTAGCAAATATGTTATTAACGTGGCAGCAATTCGCGCTTCCATGTAAAAAGGTCTATTCATTCAAAGCAGATTTTGCTTTTAAGAACTAAATGGTGATATTATAATGCGAGATGCCTATATACTGACAGATTGATTTTTCAACGAATCACAGTATCTTTCCTCTCTTCGCCCCCCATAGTTTGATTTTACCCCTCACCTGTATCTTCAGGTCTATTCATTCTGATGTCTATGGTTCAATCTCATATCAACTCACTGAGCGAAGCCGGGGGCCCCAGCTAGTATTACATATAATGATTAGAGATTCAGACATGAAATTTATGAATATTATAGCTAGATACTTGATAACTCTATTGATTACATAACAATGCTTGTTTTCGAAACAATACTTGGTTTTATAATAATCATTATTTTTATTCATTTCTATTAAATTCGTGACCGTAATTGTTGATTGTTAGATCTCTTTGTTTCATCGACAGAAGATAACTTGTCAACCGCAAATGCGTTGCGAGCAATTTATGAAGTCATCTTCACCCTTTCCCATTATAAATAGTGTCAGCTTTAAAGATTTCATGGTCATTCTTGCAAAATGTTATTATTTATCGAGATTTTTCATTAAAATACCGTAAAATAATTTCTTATTGCGTTTTGTTCATTTGTATTCGTTTCTGGACGACATTACATAATTTTACTATTTCCAAAGATAATTGAATTAAACTAAATGATATTGCTACATTTCTTTGATGGCCAGTGCTAGGTATTAATTCTTAGAACTACATTTAATTTAAAAAAATATACTATAATTAAATTTATTAATGTTATACAAGCTCTGTATTTTAGTTTTTATTTTGTTACAGAAAAAAAGGTACGACTTTCAAAATTTCTTTTAGTGATAATTTTTGTATATTTACATTCTAAATTCCGAATACGATATTTTCAATGTTTTATTCATTCTCAAAATATTAAGAAAACTTTATTTTTAAATTTTATTTACGAGAAAATTTTCTATAACAATTTAAAATGGGTCATTTTTAATTTGCTTTCAAAATGACTTGATGATTTTTATTAGTGAATTCGGCGGCGGTGACGTCACGCCGCGCCGGGCATCAGTGGTGACAACTGATTTACCAACCAGTGGCGTTTTCTACTTCATAATGACGTTGTGTAATTATTAATAATTTTGTAAGCAGGTACCGAATTACCAATACAAACAGGTATGCACATATATTCATTTCTAAGAGTTTTATTAAAGTTTGCGTCAACTGTATGGTCTCCATTTAATGCAGTACATATAAACAATTTTGAATCGATTCAGAAAAAAAAATCATAAAATACCTTTCTTACAAATCGCACAATCGATTTGATAATTATCTTGATGCAACAATTTTTTTTTTAAATTTATGCATTGAGTGTACGCAGACAATTCTCAGATACGATGTTGCTATATAAAATCGTAAATTACATAACTGACTATCCTGAACTATTGAACAGAATAGATTTTAAAGTACCTACACGGCACACACGTTCATGTAATATTTTTAAAGAAAAACACTGTAAAACAAAATCAAACCAAAATGCTTGCCTTATAAGACTGTGTTAAACATGCGAGTATAATAACAATGAATAACATTCTCTTATATCTTCAATTGTGGTGAAAATAAATATAAAAATTCAATCAAAAATGTATAAAATGAAAGTATTATGTCAATGGCATGAAAGTATTATGTCAATGGCACATGTTGTGCCGTATGTTTTGAAATAAATAAATAATTATAAAACAGATATGCTATGATGTCCGCGTGACTGTCGGCGAACTACTACCTAATCGGAGTAGTTTGCATACGAAAAGAATTTGTTCATTTCGTAGATTTTTTTAAGATGTGCATTAGTATCGGTTAACAATATAGTTTCAATACGGAAACAATTCGTTCATTGAGTTTAACGTTCGTTTAGTTTATTCGTTAAATATTCGTTCATTTATTTTAATCGTTAATTGGTAAACAATATCGGCGACACCCGGAAGCGCAGTCCCACTAGTAAAAACTGCGGATAGCACATATCTTATATTTTAATATTTTTGGTAACTAAGTTCGTTCTTGAATTCAATAACTCGTTTGTGGAAAGATTTTCTGGCTTCTGTGCCCCTCCCCTCCTTAATTGAAACATAATTAAAGTGTGAAAACTTGTATTTGTTCGTTTTTTCTCATAGAAAAATATTTTGACCAATATTTTTCATATTGTTAAAGCTGTGTATCTACAGACACAGCTATAAATCGCGAGCAGATAGATATCTGTTGAACCGCGAGCGCTTATGTTTTGTACCGTTCACACGACGCTATCAAATATTTCTTCCTACGGTAGGAGAGGGGGTCAGATGAAATAGCAAGCGGCCACGGAATGCTTATTTTTTGTACTGAATCTGTCAACTTGACATCTGTCATCCACCAGTCTAGGCAGCTCCTTAATTAAAATGACTATTGTCTATGGTTGATCTATGCATAAAACGAATAGGTGTGAACGGTGTGAAGAGATTGTATGGAGAGCGTTATTTGGCGTGCGATCATCTTTATACACAGCTTACACAGCTTTATCGTTATGTGATGTTATAGATTGTGTGATAACATGTGATTTTGATTGATAATAATTTTGTGATAATATGTTATATTGAAAAGAAAACGAAACGTTTTTTCATTTCATCGCTCACAAAACTTACGTAACTACCTTTCGAAATGAATGAATGAATTCAACTTGATCAGTTAGTAAAAATGTTAAAATTATATTACGATTTGTAATTGACGCATTACAAAATGTGATATTTCGAACCATTGAACCTTTCGAACCATATCTACCGAAATTAGTATTCAATTAACAACCGGTATAATATAGGTACGTACTATCTATAATCTATGAAATATCAACACTTGAAATCCAAAGGTACAAAATGATTTTGAAATAATATTGGATTTGGGTAACGCTTAAAGATTTTATTTTTTTATTTTGAGACAAACCGGACTTGGCGAGGATTGTGAGCAAATGCGGATCCAGGATTTGTTCCTGGGGGGGGGGGGGGGGCACAAGGGGCGGACGGGCAAAAAAATCAACAATTACTGTTAGGATTTTTTCTGGGCGGGCACAAGGGGCGGACGGGCAAAAAAATCAACAATTACTGTTAGAAATAAACTTGAAGTATCATACTTCAACTTTATTTCTACAAGTTCAAGTATGTATAGGAAGGTTTATGAAAGTGTCAAAACAATCAAAAAATTAAATGTTTAAAAACGATAGTTTTAGCTTCTAAGTATGTATTGTGATGGAATCTCCACAGTACACAAAAATACCCTAAATCCGCCCTTGATTGTGAGAACGAACTTGCTATATATATATATATATATATATATATATATATATATATATATATATATATATGCTTAATTATTATAACACACACAGAAGTTGGGACGTGTAAAATTGTAAAAGAAGAAAAAAAAGTGTTCTTTATTTTTACAATTTGGGAGACGGGTAGGTATGAGTACCGCCGCCTCGGGAACCATTTATTGGATAACCAACATCTCTGCTATAGCCCATCCCAAGTGGTTCGCTACGTTTTGTGTCTTGGCAGGGGTGCCCGGGTTCATGGGCTGAGGTTTGTCCGGGTCTTGGCGGCGGATGCGTCTGTCCACCAGCTGCTTGGCAGGCCGGATAGGGAGAGAATGGTTGAGGGAGTCCCTTTGACTTTTCCAGCCGTACTCTCTCGGAACATCGTTTTGCACCACAGTGAGAGGGATGGATTCATACGCCTGTCACTCCTGGACACACTGGCCCCAGATTCCTAGCCTCCCCTAATACCCCTTTTCTTCCCAGAACTTCCTCTCTTTCCTTCCCCAAAAAGACCCTCCACACAGCATCCTCAAAGATGATATAGGCCCTGAGGAGAATTACTTTTCTCAGGGCCTCCTGTGTGGAACTAATCTGAAAAATATGACGAGTTCCCAGAATGCGTTGCACCTTATTGAACAAATGCCACCTAAATGAAGCAATAGTTTCTCTCTGCGTGTCCTTTCGCATTCTTTCCCGTCCCCCCTCCGCCTTCCCTTCCCACGTCCTCATCCTCTCCTGCGTTTCCCCCCCCCCCCACCTCCACACAGGAGGCCTTTAGGAAAAAAATCCCTCAGGGCTTTCGCCATCTTTTGCTATGTAGAGGGTCTTTTTAGAAAAGGGAAGGATAGGAAGTTCTGGGAAGGAAAAAGGTATGAGGAGTGGGTAGGAATCTGGGAATCAATGTGTCCAGGAGTGAAAGACATATCTAGGTTAAAGGTCTAGGTTAGGTATCCCTTAACCAGTCTCTCCAGAGCTGGCCCGCCAAACCAACCTGGTGGGCAACCTTATATACCTCATAAATCCGAGCACCCCGCTAAGTCACCAAACGTAGCGAACTACTCGGGGTGACCTATGGCAAAAGTGTTGATTATCCGAAAAATGGTTCCGGGGTGGTTTATGCGATGCACCTTGATTGAATGAAATATAACAACATTACCACACAGACACATAAATGCGATGCATCTTGAATGGGGGTCGTAAGGAGGGGTCGGGAGGAGGGGGGGGGGGTTGATTTAATCTGCATTCAGCGCAAAATGTCCTGGGTTCGGCCCTGGTCCTAGAGAAGTAGTAATAGCACCTACCACACGACAGTGATAGAAATGACAAAGAGTATTCGAAAATACATTTGGCACGTCCGCGTATTTATTTATAAATTCCTTCGTAAGTACTTACAGGCATTGTTATTGTAATTAGTCTTAAGTCATTACAGTGTTTGGTAGATGGCACACACATTAAGTAAAAGATGATGATGATGATATTAGGAACTGATCTACCACACCATTTTAGGTTCAGAGATAGACAAGTTTGGAGATGAATCGTATATGTAATTAGTAATTACCTCAGCAAGAATACCGTAGCAAGGCCAGAGGCAACATACGCTCATCAAGTAGGTACCTAATTGATCGTAAATTATTTAAACGATTATTATTTAAAATATAGAAATAACTTAAGAAATTATTCCTCCATGAATCTATACTATAAACAGAATAAAGAACTCAATGATGCCTGAAGCAAAAGTCTGGCAAATCGTTATGAAATTCAAAAGGGATAGCGGTATGTCAGGTCCAGCATGGTCGATCGTTGAAAACCTATATCAATGCGATATTGACCAAATCCGTCATCTATGGTTAGTTATCAATACTTGCGATCACGGCAACAACACGGTAGAGATATTCCGACCTACGATTGATAAATTTTAGCCCTGACCCCATATAGTATCAGAAAATTTCGGTTATCTGCCAAAGCACACATTTTTTTGGATAATGTCGTTCATTATGCAAAATTACTGGTTTGTTAATAAACGGAAACTAACAAATCATTTAGACTAGAAATAAGTGGCATACTCGATCCGTAGACTTAAATAACCCACTGACCGGGACTGAGTTAGTGACTGGGTTGGCATTGCATTTGGGTCCCACCCGGGCGTCGTGTGTTCGATTCCTCGGATTTAGTCCTCCATCACAATACAAGCAAAATTTTCCGCTTACTGCTTTGGTAGTTGGAGATTTTAAAATATTTTTAGACATTTCATGGTGTTAATTCACAGAAAGGTCCTTCAGTGTTGCCAGCGTACATCGATTTCTTATTTATTCCTTGTCAATATCGATTCGGCTATCAACGGTGAAACTGTGCTAAGGACGTCGATATAAAATCATCGAAAGTTACGCCTATTGATCCGATATTGTATCGATTTCACCGTAGAGCTCCAGGTAAGTGTAATGCGGGATTTAGACTATCGACTTCTGTCAAGCGTCATGTCGTACGTCTTAAGGAGGGGTGGGGGTGAGGGGGGGAAGGTTTTATAAACTTTTTCTGAATGTACAAAATGTCGAGAGTATTGTGTCAAAATTTCAAGTAAATCGGAGCAAAACTAAAGAAGATACAGCTTTCCAAGCGACCGGCCCTCATGCTCGATTCAAGTATATTTCGAATATAAAAAAACTTTAAATCTTTTTGAAATTTTGTACACTATTTCTACACATAAATCAACAGGTAATCAGAAAGATTTTTTCTTGTTATATTTACTATTTTATAATAACAAATTCACCGAAAATTTTAAGCAAATATCGAATGTTTGAATTCAACATGCTGCAAAAAAAAACAAATAAAAAAACTCTTACTGTCTACCTGGAAAAACATATCACCCTGTTTTCTTTCAAATCATCCGGTAACGAGTTATAATGTTCACCGCATAACACCTTATTGAAAATTTTACCAAAGATATATCAGATGTCATACTATACGTGTATATGAAATAAATAAGCCAACATTATTCATATCTCCAAAAAAAAGCATTTTTTTCGCATTTAAAACCTTACCCCCCGCCCCCCTTAAATAACGATCACGTCGATTTTCTTTTTAAAAATTAATATGTATGTAATTATTGTCTGTATAATTATATAATTTTTTTTTCTTTAAAAAGATAGACAAACATTCCCGGGTTACGAATAACCCAACAATGTTTTAAAATCTCATACTACCACCACAGAGCCGAAAATGTTTCTTGTGAAGGAATCGAACACGGGACGCCCGGGTGGGACACAAACGCAATGCCCTCTCAACCACTGACCGGTCACTAGATAAACTGTCAAAACATATAAAAGTTACAAGTAAAATACCAATAAAAGTGTTCCAGTTTTAGGGCTAGGAGATAAAAAAACGAGTAAAAGAAAAAAAAAAATAATTAAAAATGACAGAAACTTCCCGGTTTTGCTGTTGATTACCCAGATTTTTAACCCCCCACGCAAAAAGGGGTGTTATAAGTTTGACGTGTCTGTGTCTGTCTGTGGCATCGTAGCTCCTGAACGAATGGACCGATTAAGATTCGTTTTTTTTTAAAGCTGAGTTGTGCGAATGGTTCTTAGATAAATTCATGATAATCTGTTCAGGCGTTTCAAGGTCATCAGCTCTTTTTTGTACCGGGGGTTACTTAAAATTTTGAAAATTTTACTTATTACTTCATGCTTTTACGCCGAGGTAACCGCATACAAACACTTGAATTATATTTAGAACTATCCCATTAGGCCATATTTTGACACAAGAAGTCGATGAAATCTCGTATTATCTCCCAGCGTCGGTACTCGACCTTTGTAACACCTGAAAGGTTGAGTAAGGTCCATTACGCCAGCACATGTTTGACACGGTTAATACAACCTTAATTTATTCGGGCTGTTGACCGCTCGAAATGATAAAATTATGGTAGATTGATCAATTTTTGTGAATTGTGAAGAAATATGTTAAGAAGTGGGCTGATTCCAAGTAGATTTATAAATTAATTATGTATACATTTCAACTCAGGTAGCACTGATTATTGCATTTCATTGATTCGAGATTCGAGTGAGAGTAAACAATTTAATATTACGTCATGAGAAAAGTCGAAAGTACCACTCAAATTAGGTATCGTTAAGACAGGTTTAAGCACTACCAACAACAAATATACTCGTATTTATTATAAAGTTTGCATGGACATATGGATGTATGGACATATGGATGTATGGATGTATCGATGTATGGATGTATGGATGTATGGAAGTATGGATGTATGGATGTATGGATGTATGGATGTATGGATGTATGGATGTATGGATGTATGGATGTATGGACATATAGATGTATGGATATATGGATGTATGGGTGTATGGACATATGGAGATATGGATGTATGGACATATGGATGTATGGATGTATGGACGTATGGATGTATGGATGTATGGACATATGGACATATGGATGTATGGATGTATGGATGTATGGGTGTATAGACATATGGATGTATGGATGTATGGACATATAGACATATGGATGTATGGACATATGGATGTATGGATGTATGGACATATGGACATATGGATGTACGGACATATGGATGTATGGATGTATGGACATATGAACATATGGATGTATGGACTTGTGGATGTATGGATGTATGGATGTATGGACATATGGACATATGGATGTATGGACATATGGATGTATGGATGTATGGATGTATCGATGTATCGATGTATGGATGTATGGATGTATGGAAGTATGGATGTATGGATGTATGGATGTATGGATGTATGGATGTATGGATGTATGGATGTATGGATGTATGGATGTATGGATGTATGGATGTATGGATGTATGGATGTATGGATGTATGGATGTATGGATGTATGGATGTATGGATGTATGGATGTATGGATGTATGGATGTATGGATGAATGGATGTATGGATGTATGGATGTATGGACATATGGACATATGGATGTATGGATGTATGGATGTATGGATGTATGGACATATGGACATATGGATGTATGGACATATGGATGTATGGATGTATGGACATATGAACATATGGATGTATGGACATATGAACATATGGATGTATGGATGTATGGATGTATGGATGTATGGATGTATGGATGTATGGATGTATGGATGTATGGATGTATGGATGTATGGATGTATGGATGTATGGATGTATGGATGTATGGATGTATGGATGTATGGATATACGGATGTATGGATTTATGGATGTATGTTTGTTACTCTTTGACGCAAAAAATACTGAATGGGCTTTAAAAATTCTTTCACTAATAGAAAGCTACATTATTTGCAATTAATATCGGCTGTTTATGTGTATATTGGTAAACTCTGGCGTTATGAATAAGCTCTGGCGTTATGAAATTATTTATTATACGTTTATTGTCCAGACGAAAAGCAAAGCGTTTCTATGTAATTGTTTGACGTGCCCTGTCCATTTTGTTATTTGTTTAGGTTACTATGGAGATAGATCCCTTTGACAGTTAAAATAATACTACTCTATATTAATATTATAAATGAGAAACTGCGCGTGTTTGATTGTTACGTTTTAATAGGTTGCACGCGAGCAGTTTGAAAAATGAATGTAACGGGTATGGAGGTGGGTGTGTGGGGAGGGTGAAGGGGGGGTGGGGGAGGTGGGAAGAGGGGGGGATGAGAGGGTGGAGGGAGGAGGGAAGGGGGTGGTGAAGAGAGGGGGGGGGGGGGGAGGGGTGGGCAAGTGGCGCGAGCGAAGCCGGGGGCAAAAGCTAGTAATATTATAAAGGCGAAAGTTTATTTGGATGTAAGGATGTATGTTTGTTACTCTTTCACGCAAAAAATACTGAATGGACTTTCTTTCACTAATAGACAGCTATATTATTTGCGAGTAATATAGGCTGTATGTATTGGTAAGCTCTGGCATTATGAAATTATTTATTATACGTTTATTGTCCAGACGAAAAGCAAAGCGTTGCTTGGTAACATAAGTAATAGAGATCCCTTTGAAATTATGCTAATATTATAAATACGAAACTGCATGTGTTTGATTGTTACGCTTAAAGAGGTTGCACGCGAGCTGTTTGAAAAATGAATGTAACGGGTATGGAGGAGGCGGTGAGGGGGGGGGTTAGTGAGGAGAGGGGGAGGGGGGAGGGGTGAGGGGTGAGGGGTGAGGGTAGGGGAGGGGGGGGAGTGGAGTGGGGATAGGGAAGGTGGAGGAGGCGGAGTGGGAACCCCCCTAATACTATGCGAGCGAAGCCGGGGGAAAAGCTTGTGTATTCGGCCAGTTATCAGTTATCAGTTATAGTAATTATGTGATACCATCTGTTATTGCTTATTTTTTTTAAAAATGAGTTCCACACAGGGGGTCCTGAGGAAAATAATTTCCAACAGGGCCTATGTCATCTTTTGGGGATACTGTGTGGAAGGTTTTTTTTAGGAAAGGAAGGAGAGGAGAGTTCTGGGAAGGAAAAGGGCTTAAGGGATGGGTAGGAGTCTGGGGTTCAGTGTGTCCTAGTCATCCGCCTCCTAGACCTAAACAAACCTCACCCCATGAACCCGGGCACCCCTGCTAAATCACCAAACGTAGCAAACCTTTTTATTGTTTGAAACATTTACGGAGTATTAACAAAAATTACATTGATGAAATTGCCTTTGGGATGTGCATAGGTAGATATTAAAACTTCAATTAAAAATATTCACAGCATGCGTAAATCAAGGTTTGGTTGTTACAGAGTGGCGATGCTACTAGTGAAATGACATAAATAATAATAAGCAAAATAAAATACAATACATAGTATTATTTATGTCTTACTCCGCTTACTGGTTAATACGCAATATTTATTATTCAAACAGATACATTTAGTTTTAGAAAAATAAGTATTTATGCTGGGGGAGACGAAAAAATATGTATGTTACATTTTAATTTTGTTAAAATTATTTTACATGCGCGGTGTACGAACTTCGCTACGCCATTTATATTTTCATAATTTTTGTATTACATATTGTAGACAATGCTGCCAATCATAGAAAAATTATTATTACCATATAAAACAATAATTTATTCATGTTATGAAGTGAATGCATTATTGACAAGTTTGAACCCGTGTTTTAAACAGAAGAACATGGAAAGAAATGTATTAGAATAATTACAATACCCGTTAGACAAACCCTGCTTGCCAAACAAACCATTAAAAACCTGGGATGCATATCTAAATTATGATGACATGCAGCTTTCGTAGCTTAAACCTCAACCCATATAGTACTAGTAATAATTCGAAGTAGGTACTATTTGTTTTTATTTTGACGAGAATTTATTTTGTAAGGTTGGTACTTCCGATACAGGTCATATTTGATTGTCTATTCATTAAAAAAGGAATATTCCGTATTATCCGTGTATGGAACTTCAACAACACGAATGTTCCGTATTATCCGTGAGGTGGGCTTATACATTTTTACCAACATAGTACAGTGGTTTTCAACCTGTGGTACGCGTACCCCTGGGGGTACGCCAAGCCAAATTGGGGGTACGTAATAATTTGGAACGCATGTAGAATCACTGGTTAAAATGCTTGAAGTCATGTTACACTCTGTATAAAATTGCATTACTTAATTGTATATGTGTGACTTGATTGCTAAATTCATGTAATAATTATATTTAAAAAACACGTCTTTCATTACACGTGTAAAAAGGATAGATAGAGGGTACGGGGAACAACAAATTTGTAGTGAGAGACAAGGGGTACGCCGGATCAAAAAGGTTGAAGACCACTGACATAGTAGGTAAGTATTTATTACAGAGAAAGAGAAGAAAGAAAGAAAGAAACGACATTATAATTATAAAATCTTACATAACATTTTTAGAACTAGAATAACATTCTAATAGATACTATTGAAACAAATCAATGAGGTTATCATTTCGCATATTTTAAATGTTTACTCTAATTTGCAAATTAAATAATAACGAAGATACCAGTGGTGGGTGATCACGTCAATTCATTTTCAAGAACTTTTTTAAACATACGCTTCGGTTAACAGGAGTAGAAAAATTATAACAAATCAATAACAAAAACAAAATAGGGGAGAAAATATAATCCCACCACAAATAACACCACAAAAATTTATTTATTCTAAGTGTGCCTCACATCGCCACGAACGTGTAGATAATACGCTCAAAACACGTTTGGTAAACGGAGTCAAAGGTCACGATTACAAGTGCAAAAGTGGTTTTTATTTATTTTGTGAATAATTTTATACGAAAGAAAAAAAAATAATCAATGGAAACTGTCACTGATAGTTTTAGCTATAAAATTTTATTAAAAAAAAAAGTTTTTTTATATACGTTCATAAAAATCACAACGTTAAGTCACAAGACAACTTCAAAATACCAAAATTTAATCCCAAACTAATGCAAAACAATTATATCTATTTAGGAATAAAGTTTTTCAACAACCTTCCGATTGAAATAAAAAAACCAAAGACATCAATAAACTGAAACTCAAACTGAAGCTACACTTCATCGAGAATAATTAACTTAATAATTACCTGTTTTTCTCTTTCTTTCTATGTATCATCAATCTATATTCATCTCTATTTTATTTAGATTTTTCGAATTTCACTTAATTGCACAATATTTTAGTATGTAACCGTATCCCATGTATGTACACCTACACTTATAGATAATCCAGAAGTTTCAATTGTTCCCATTATATACTTACCTATTGCATAATGTTATTCTATTTCTGTTATAATTAGTGTAACTCGCTCATCAAGCACAAGAACTAGTTTCTTCTTTGGTGAGATTGCAATTTTAAATAATTTTTCTACCGATATGTAATTTATATAAAACCACTGTACTATATATCTATATTAAAAAAAAAATTAAAAAAAGTCTCAACACCTGTAAGAAGTAACTAATCAAAAAAAGCAAAACCTATCGAGATGCTAGTTGTTGATATCTATATTAGGGAACGTACCCATATTACGTGGCCGGTCAGGGGGGGAGGGGGATCTTCAAAATACCACACTTGGTCACAATGAGGGGGGGGGGGGGGCTTAGGTTTTTATCACGTAGTCACAATAGTAATCTTGATAAAAAATTTTCCAGTTGTAATTATAGGTATGCATGCACTCTTGCCGTAACGCAGCAAGCGCCGTATTAATTAAGACAAATATAAGCTAAATATTTTTTTTTTAACTTTTTGATTCAAAACCATATTTATGAATTACTAAGTGAAAACTGTAGGGGGAGGGGGGGGGGGTGGAATACACTACACGCGGGTCAGGTAGTATGGGTACGTTCCCTTATATTATTTTTTTTGCAGTAGTGTCAAAATCCAGAGAGGAAATTGGGGAATACGTTTATATGGAAAAAAACGCCGCCCGGTTCCCTCTTAAGGCTATACTATTTCCAACGTGAGATCGTGCGTGACGTAATCGTTCTATTACCTTCGGTATTTTTCGTTTTTAAACAAGACGCGTGAGAAGGAATAGGACGAACGTAGATGACGTCCGTACGGCTCTCGCTAGGATTTGGCTATGTAATAAATTAAATAGGTCTGACACACAAAATGGACCATAGGTAAAAACGCTTAATTTTTTACTTGCAAAAACTATTTTATATTACAGAATCTTTTATTTTTGTAATTGTTTAGATTTTAAATAAAAAAAATAACTAAACACTATTGACGTTCTTGACGATAAAAAGAGGGATATACGTCATGAGTAATGTTCAACACTTTTTCAATTTTTTTTAAACTTCTAAAAACATTAGTTTGAAGTTTCACCACTCAACGTATGGAAGTAGGTACACAGGGTCAAAATTTATGCAAACATGTACAGTGAGGTATTTATAGGATTGCATGGCCCAGAAGTTGTGCAACTGAAATTAATTTTACCTACATCAAAATGATGCTGGTAATGACTTTAATAACATCTTTTTCGGAGGTGAATTCTGGCAGAGAAAGAATAACACAGAATAGACTGAATTCCATAGAAATGAGATCAAGGAAGGCAAGGCTCAATATAAGCGTACTGAGTAAGAATAAGAAATGGACTTGGATGGTTGGAACGATGAAAGGAGTGTCAGTGTAAGGAGAATAGGTATATGATGCGAATGAGAATTGTAGAAGAAGTCGGGAAAGCCTGAGTAAGACATGGCATGATAAGCAAACCAAATCATTGAGAGTTGGGCCACGCCAAGAGTCAGGATAACAGAAGGGAGTGTACGAGACGACTTATGAATGTGAATGAAGAAAGGAGTTTGTGCTACGACCGGGTTCTTTGGGGGTTCATCCTCTATGCCTACCCCTGCGGAGAAACGATGCAATGGTTTGATTTTAGATTTTTACGGCCAAAATAATTATTTATTTTTGGGGTGTTACGCCGTGTTAAGCTTTACAAGTCTATATCATCAGGGCAGATGTGTGATCTGCCGAGCGATTCTCTATTTTTTGTGAGATCGAGATAGTTCTCGGGTGACATCTGCCGCCAGATTTGTGTGATTTTCTTTGACTGTTATTTGCCTTTTCTATGGGCCGATGTCAGAATTTCAGCTGTGAGCCATCACGTATTTTAGTTTAGGTCGTTTTATCTTAATCGAGACGGATATCGGGCGAGGTCTCTTGTTAGATTTGTGTGATTTTCTAAGGCTGTTAAATGAATAAATATCATGCATACTTGCATGAATTCGTGTTTAAAACGACCCTAAACTAAAATACGTGACAGCTTACAGCTGAAATTCTGCCATTGGCCCATAGAAAAAGCAAATAATAGAAAATCACACAAATCTGACAGCAGATCTCGGCCTAGAACTATCTCATTCCCACAAAAGACATACTCATAGAATAGCTCATCTGACGTGTGACGTGACATCTGCCCGAAACGTTGGCCAAAGAAGGAGGTAGCGCAACACGGTATAACACCCCAAAAATAAATAACGATATGACGTGATGGTTATTTATTAAGTTGTTAATAGAAAACAGTTACAATTTTCGCACGTCACTGATTTTGTAATTGCACTTCTGATTGTAATTGCTTTGGATCATCATTTACAAATTTAAAAAAATATATATATGTTGATGAGTAAAACCTCACACAATGATTCATGGATAACATGAATTTTTACTCTATCGTAACGATATAAATTCAACTAGGTTACATAATATTTGGATACGTTTAATAATTTGCTGTTACATTTTTTTAATTTTTTTTTATAATATGTATAATACATTATTCTCAACGAGTTTAATAAAACTCAGTTCGGGAAGGAAAATATTTTACAATTAAATTAAAATTATTTTTACAAAAGAACACAGATTTAAAGGGCAGTTCAATAAAAATTACATAGAATTTAAAACAGACTAGAGACACTTTATACAGTAAGTTGACCAATATTTCGTAAATAAATTTAGAAAGATATAACAAGAGTTACAAAGAAAGATTGCTAAATATGTCAGTGGTTTTAATACAGCTGCTGAGAAAATATCATTTTTGAACTTTCGCCTATGTTTTTTTGTTATTAGTTATTAGGTAATGCTGTGTATTGCGGATGTGCGACGTATTTCAAGGAGTTATTCCAAATTTAGTCATGTGAGTAGATGACGATAAGTGTATTTGATTTTGTGATCGTGTTTTTTGCTGGTGTATATCGGAATTAAAGGCGGTTTAGTGTTAGTGTGTGAGGAGTGTTGAATTATTTGCAGAAGTGCAGTTGTGATGCTATATTTTAACAGAATCTTTGAAATGTGTAACCCGTGGTAGACGGTGTATATTCCTTATGGCTCTATTTTGGATGACTTGTATTTCAGATATTTGTTTCTTAGCAATGGTGCCCCAGATACTAGCCAGATAACTTATATGTATAATATGTAGCACGAAGTAAAGGGTAACCGACGAGTTCATCGAAAATCAATTCATCGAAAGCAAATTCATCGAAAACGAGTTCATCGAAAATCAATTCATCGAAAATCAATTCATCGAATGATCAATTCATCGAATCGCCAATTCATCGAAAAACATTATTTTGTAGATATTAGAGCTGTCAAAATTAAATACCCAAAAAGGTCTGTTTAACTGAGTTAAATGTGTTTAGCAACTCTCAGTTTCGTAGTGACAATGTAAAATTTATAGGTTATCTCTTCGATTTCCGATTGTCTGATACTGCAAAAAAGGGATATCTAAGGAACGGTGACCAGACAACTTATAATGAAACCAACTCATAAACAACTCAGAAAGGTCATTAAGAGTGATGATAAAAAAATATTAAAAAATTGGTTAAATAGGTTAAGTTAGGTTAGGTTAGGTTGGGTTAGGTTAGGTTAGGTTAGTTTAGGTTGACCAATGCTTTTTTAACTTCTCGGTCCGCTCGGCATTTCTCCCAAATATCAACAAAATGTATTTTTTCAATGAATTGGCGATTCGATAAATTGATCATTCGATGAATTGGTTCTCGATGAACTCGTTTTCGATGAATTTGCTTTCAATGAATTGATTTTCGATGAATTGATTTTCGATGAAATCTTGAAGTCGATAGAGTATACCAGTTATAGGGGAAATTTTGGATTTTACATATATGTACCTGTGGGAAGCTATACGGATGCAAGTCCAATAAGATAAAAGTTCAGGAGAGCCAAAAAACTATTTTTTCAGTAACTATGGTCTCAACTTCTTCGGATGTCCATGCTGGTAGATAATAAAAAAGTAATTATTAAGTCAAGTACTCTTGTTTTAAAAACGAGCAAATAAAACGAAATATTTTATACATAAAACTTTAAAAAATATTGTTTAAAAAAACGCTACAAAAAACACGGACTCGAGTCCTTCTGCTTCAAAATGAAATTGAATATTTTGTTGTGACGTGTGGTGTATTAAGAAAGGATCAATGTTTGAAAATTGAAATAGAAAAAAAAATCCATATAAAGCGTAGTAATGTTAGAGGCAGAAGGATGCAAATGGAGTCGAGTCATAATACTCAAAATGCAACTAAATCATAAAGATAGCATGTATATCTTTCTGCTTCTAAGATAGTTGTTGCATCAATTGTAGTTGCATCCGTATACATTTTTGAAAATCCTATTTTTCTTCACGATAGGACTTTATATCTTTCTGCCATACAGGTGATAAACATGACAATTTACTTAAAATCTGCATCTTAAACTCATTTCTTCAAATTTTTTACTTTCCGTATACTTCTCGGGTACAGATATTCAACATGGGAGTTCCACGACACGTTAAGAGTCTATGAATAACCCCAAATATCATTACTTGTACATTTTGAAGCTTTCGTTTCCAAGAATGATCTGCTCGTGTAATCTTTTTTCCTGAAAGTGAGGTAGTGGGTTTTTTGACATTGGAGTAGGTAATTGATATAAAGCAGCGGGTTGTAAGGTCAGCTACTAACTGGTAACCATTCCCTTGCAAAAACCCGAACAGGATTTCCTTGGTCACAACCAGCGTGGTGGCCATAATTTAAAGCTAGTCCCATTTTATTTTTAAAAAGAGATGCAAGTAAAAAAGTAAAATGTGGATAGAAACGGTGTTTTTAGGGGTTCCGTGCCAACTCAGAATCAACTAAACTCAACACCTCTTTGAAAAGTCATTAAAAGCAAAGAAAAAAAAAGAAAAATATCCTGTAACTTTACCTAACGAAACCTATTTTTTTCATCACTTTTAACGACCTTTCAAAGGAGGTGTTGAGTTGAGTTCATTCTGGTAGTCCGGTCACCATTTCTAGGAGTATGAAAAAAATGTGCAAGAACTCCAACTGTCCGAAGTCAATACAACTATGGTATGAAAATTACAATTTTGATTAAACTCATGATTGTTATTAAACATTTATTTTTGTATGTCATTGAAAAAGAAGACAATACTAACAAATCTAAACGAAATATGAAAAAGAACAAGACACAGAAAATAAAAAAAAGCCAACAGTTGCAACTGGGATTCCAATTTATTGCAATTTTTTATACAATTTCATCATGCAAAAACTCACCATTGTAAGTAGAAACCATCGCGGGCACGCGCACATCAAATCCCCAAAGTTTCATCGCAATTCGATGAATGGTTAGCAACGCATAATTTCATGATGCCAGAACTCACTATTGTATCTAGAAACCATCGCGATCAAATTCCCAAAGTTTCATCCCAGTCGGATGGATGGTTTAGCAACGCTAAACAGAAGCAAACTTATTTTGATTTTTGTACATAAACTCGTAGATTGATGGAAATTATTTATTATTTTTATTTATACTTTGCATAGTTTGGGATTTTTTTCTACCGAGGGAATTTTATATAGGTACTTTGCGTTTCGGCATGGAACGCGTCTAGATATTATCTTCAAAAACTACTTTTTTTTTAAGAACTTAAAAACTTCAAATGTTTGGGAGATATGTAAGAAATCGGTAGAAATTCGGGTAGTGACGGCGTAAACCCTGCAGAAGTGAGCGTTGCTCATGAAAAATGTCGGTTTTTATAAAAAGTGGTAAAAACTAAGTATTCTTTTAATTTCGTATTTCTCCATTGTATAAAACTTCCAAGGCCAGGAAAGGTTATGCTGATGAAACGACGGTATTTCACAGCCCTCGGCCTAGCCCAGGTGGCTCCTGGCACTTGTCTTTTAGTGTTTAGGTTGGAGTAGGTAACATCACAGTGTTGGCAATCATTTAATAAGTGCTAGATCTGGCAACACCATTAACACATCTATCATCCGCCAATGTCCGCAGCGCTGTATAGTGCCACAATCATCAAAATAACATACAATTTGTATTACACATCCACGTATTACAAATATTTCGTGCATTTTGTACTAATTTGTGCGTAATTTCTGAAGTCTTTTGAGTAGGTAAGTATTCAAAGTAAAAAAAATATTTAATTGTAACAGCAATATTAAGATTTAGTGTTTAGATATTCGCTTAAATCTGGATTGCATGATTTGTGTAATACATAATGCTTATTTATTTGTTAGAAACAAACAGCTTTTACATAATATACAGTGATAAATATACAAGTGAACTGAAGTCAAGCCACAGAAGTTTCTTGTGCTAAAGTTCATTATTAATTTTGGGTTAAAGAAAGAGGATAGGAGGAGGAATATAGGAAAATATAGGAGATGCTCCCGATACATTCCATACTTTCATATTAAAAATCAATCGTACGCTTTACTTCAAATCGATATTCCTTTATTGTTGAAAATAAATTGTTTATTGTTCATTGCACTTCCCACGTTCCCCATCCACCTTCCCCGCCCTCTCCCCTCTTCCGCTCCACCGTCCCGCAACCCCCCCTCCCGCGTTACATATATTCAGTATCAGTACATTCAGTTTTCAAACAGCTCGCGTGTATTACAATTTTTTTATTCAAATTTTCATTTTTCGTGTATTACAAATATTCATTTTTGTATATTATTAGAACAAACAATCAAATTTGGTACGTAACATCGGTACCTTTTTAAAATATCTATACTAGGTAATTAAAAAAAAATTCATTGACAATTCTTTTTTTAGTTATTCAGTCTTTCAAGAAAGGCTGAAAAATTCAATACTGGATTGAGTCACCGATACAAAATTGAATTTTTCAGCCTCTCTTGAAAGATTTGGGTTTGTTTATGGACAAAACTATTTATTTATATTCATTTTAAATATGTACGGGCGCAAACAATTAATTGATTTCGATATTTTAAAGCAAAACGTGCAAAAAGTATTAAAAATATAAAATAATTTAATTGGCGCCATCTGTGAATGCGTAGATTATAACGTACGTGACGTTTAACCTTAACAGGCTGTAAATTAAAATATCAGTTTCTCTCTTCAATTTATTTATTTATTTTTATTTTTTATATGAATACCGCACAAGAGTCCCAACTGCTCCCGTCTGGAGCCAGTGAGACTATGGTATCCCCAATTGGGGTATGTTGTGAGACTGAAGGTAGTAGGGAGGGGAAGGAGATAGGGAAGAGGAAGGTGGGGAAGTACCTGGCTATTCAGATCTGGTCACCAAGCACAGCTAAAGCCATTTCAAGCAACGTTTCAATTTTAAATGGTGGTCTTACACCAGGGCGATACTGAGAGTATCTTCCACTCTGGAACGTGCCGCAAATACACTATATATTATTTTAAATGAACAAATTGTGAAATAACACAAATTAATCAAATTAATAAAATTTATTTGCCACGCCGAGATTCGTTCCCGCGACCTTCGGATTGCGAGTCAAGAGCCTTACCGCTGGACTTCGCCGGCCGTCAATCGCATGTACTCAACCCTGTTAATTTTAATATTTATTAACATTTATTTATTAAATTAGTAATCGCTCAAATCAAGATCTTGAATTTGTTTTCATTTAAAATTTTAAACCTTGATTGTATGCTCTTTATGATATTGCCATTGGAACGATATTATTACCTTTTCAGCATAATTCTTTTAACCTTCACTTTAAGAAAACTGTGTTACTCTTCTTTATATATATCTTTACATAGCATAAAATGAAGTCGCTCCCGATGTCTGTGCGCTTAGATCTTTTAAACTGCACAACGGATTTTCATGCGGTTTTCACCAATATATAGAGTGATTCATGAGGAAGATGTTTAGGTATATAATTTATCAAGATAACCAAAATATATAAAACAATTATTAGAACAGTCTTGGCCTACGGATGTGAGGCAGGAACACTGTGTGAAAATACTGAATTAATGAGTCCCTTATTTTATAATGTGAGTGTTATTGATTAATTATTGGTAAATTTTTGTTACAAGAAAATTAATAATCTTTTGTTAATTTTTGTAATTTTTGTTTGTTTTATAGCATTAATAATTTTTTTTATTTTTTTACATGCTTCAATTATTGTTTTTTAGTTCATTTAACACGTGTAAACTGTCTCTATAAGTATAAAAAATAAGCCAAATTTCGGTAAACGATAGATTTTTAACATGTCTAAAAAAGATCCGGCCGAATACCTAAGATTCTGTTTCGGTTTCGGTAGAAAATCCTGTTTCGGTCAGACACTACTTATTATGTACCTAAATAAATAATATTCGTGGTTATACAAGACACTAATACACGCATTTTTGGTTTGTGATATTTTAAACCTCCATTTGAGGTTTGTCTAGGTTAGGTCTAAGCGGTAAATGCGATTACCCACCTATTGGGGGAGACTGGTTGAGGGAGACCTAACCTAGACTTCTCCAGCCGAACTCTACCGCCCTTTCGCCTCGCACCGCAGTGGGATATATCGATTGATATGTCTGTCACTCCTGGACACATTCATCCCTAAAATCCGACCGCATACCTTTACCTTACCAGAACTTCCCCTCCTTCATTTCCCTAAAAAGACCTTCCACACAGCATCCCCAAAGATGACACAGGCCCGGAGAGAATTTTTTTCCTCAGAGCCTCGTGCGTGGAGTTAATTTTAACGAAAACTTTTCCCTTCCAAAACTTCCTCTTGATTTTCTTAAAAAGATCATCCACACAGCATCCCCAAAGATGACATAGGCCCCGAGGAAAATTATTTTCTTCAGGGCCTCCGGTGTGAATCTAATGAAAAAAAATCTTGGCATAAAATTACGTTGGAAGCTAAATACGGGTAGCTATAAATTCCAGGAAAATCAGACTACAAAGCACCGCACAAAAAGGACACCGATTACACTATCTCATTCTCTCGCAAGTGATAGATGTATGTGTTTGTCTCTTTCAAGTGGCGTTTTTCGTTTCGTCGAGCTTCAAATCAAAAAATATTTCGAGTGCAGTTTACACGCGGTAGAAGCGAAACTTTACCAAAACAATCTCAACCAATACTTGGAAAGTGAGGTCATAATCAAAGCGACAAGACCTCGCGTAATTTCAGTTTCATATCTCAACTAATTGGAGCCTTTAAAAGTGACGTCATGATCAAAGCGGTCAATGAGCGCTGTTAATGCGTCGCAGGTGCAGTAATCGTCATATCCGTTTCATCCGAAGTCCAAATCCAGTTGTGCCATAGAAGTTTTACTTCAAAAACCGGTGCGAAAGAATTACAAATTAATAATTCTAACAAAACGTTTTCCATAGTAGGAATATTTATATTTAGTTACAAAACACACCTTACATAAAATACTGGTTATTACCCACGAACTGGCTGTTATTTCCACATCGACCCAGTTCTCAATTAATTCCCCAAATATGAACACATCTATAGTATTAACACACCAGCCCTGAAAGGCCAACTGACGAACAGACTATGGAGATCTTGGTGAATGCAGATTGTAAATAAAAACAAGTATTATTTACCTGCGCGGTATACGTTCCAAGATACTCTTACTGTTGGCTGGGTGTAAGACCACCATTCAGAATTTGAAACGTTGCTTGAAATAGTTTTAGCCGTGTTGGGTGACAAGATCTGTACGAGAATGTATTTTATCTTTTTTTAAGTGAAACTTCTATAGCCCCTCTATGATTTGGATTTCAGATGAAACGGAAATGACGATTACCGCACCTACGACAAACAACTGCGCCCATTGACCGCTTTGGCTCCTATTGGTTGAGATATGAAACGGAAGTTACGCTGGTCTGCGCTCATTGGGCGCTTTGATTATGACCTCACTTTTCAAGTATTGGTTGAGATTGTTTTGGTAAAGTTTCGCTTCTACCGCGTGTAGACTACACTCGATTTTTTTTTAATATTACAACAATAACATATCGAGATAACTTTGTTCCATTTTAAATAAGCCTGGTTTTATTAAATATTTTCACAACAGTCGCTTATGTTTATTTCAGTCTTTTATAATATTTCCGCCTAATAGACAAGTTTACATATATCTCATTTTCAAACCATCTTCTATAATCTTCTTTTTCTTTTTGAACTCTTACTACGGATCCTCAACGTCTAATACAAAAAGCAGACGCAGAGAACAAAAATATATGTATATCTGAACGGTCTTGAGAAAGGCTTTTCACCCGCTAAAGCCTACGTGAGAAACCCAACGTATAGGGGAAACTGGGGTGTATTCCACACGGCCCAGAACCTGAAGGACACCACTTATTTTATCAGTGCAGGAAAAAACCGTTTAACCAGATCCACACTAAACTAAAGCCTACCTATCTCTACAAACTGATGCAAAAACGAAAAAAAAAACATAGCAAAACTACTCTCATACAACGTGTTCGGTAGCTTAGAGAGTTTCTAAGGTTCATTGGGAATCTTTTATTAAAATTTCGCTTTCACAAATTCACCTCAAATATCGACGTATTAAATATAAGTTTACCGGCATTTAAGATATACCCATACCCCAATGATATTTTTATGTAGCAAAATATTGTTATTTAGGAGCATCGTAAAGGAACAATAGGCCACTTGTATGGATTACATAACGACTTGGAAAAAATCATGTGGATAGATTTTTTTACTAAGATTACGAAAATGTTGGTAAAATATTTTAGAAATGTACAGTTTTTTTTTAAATAAATAAATCATTATTTGGGCATACATGAAAATGTCCCGTTTCCGAAAATGTTCCAATTAATTTTGCAAAATTCCACTCTGATTTATTTTTTTTATATGGCAACACTTTGATTTCATACGAATTTTTGAATTTGACATTTAACTTCACTAGATTTATTGTTTGTTCTCTGCGAACTTATCATTTTGTTTGACTTTTTGACAGATGTTGTGAAGAGAACCCCGTACATTTATGCTGTCTGCATGTATTTTAGAGGTATAATGCACTCAGGAGCTACTTCGCGGTTTATTCAGGGGTTACTACAGACACTCAGGGGTTACTTCGCGGGACGATTGGATACGGGCTCAAAAAGAATATACGTTATTAATTCGTTCGGAAAGGTCTGAATATTGGACAAGTAGGATCGACTCAGAAACTCGAGCGTCAAAACCCGCGAAGTTTGTGGAACTCGATAAAGATGGTCGGGGCCGACGTCCGTGCACAAAATACAACTGACATAGCCCCGGAAATCTTCTCTAATTATTTTCTCAATAAAATTAAGTCAATACGCGCCCAAACAGCCTCTGCCTCACCACCATCTTTTACTAAATACAATAGCGGAAACTTTTCTGCCTTTAAACCTACATCCCTTGAAGAAGTTAGGAAGTTTATACTCACTTCACCGAACAAGCAGTGCTCACTTGACCCTATTACAACATGGTTATTAAAGAAGTGTTGCAATGAGATTTCTCCCTTTCTGGTTTGTCTTTTCAATAAGTCACTTAGCATGGGTGATTTCCCAAAACCCCTTAAATCAGCCGTCGTAACTCCATTAATAAAAAAAAACGCAATTGGACGCTGAAGATCTTTAAAATTATCGGCCGGTTTCAAATCTTCCATTAATATCCAAAATCCTAGAAAAAATCACTGCTTCATAGATAATATGTCACTTAAACTCAAATGAACTGCTGACTAAATACCAATCCGCATATAGAAGGTTTCACTCGACAGAAACTGGATTACTACGTGTTTTGTCGAATATAACGCTTGCTATCGAGTCGGACATCACTCCAAAGACATGCATAAAACTAGTAGGCGTCAATCTGGACGCTGATTTTTCCCTTAAAACTCAAGTGAACAGAACTGTAAGCACGGTGTTCTTTCAATTAAGGCAAATTAAAGCAGTACGGATAAACTTGACAACAGAGGCAACTAAATTACTTGTCAATTCGTATGTTGTTTCCGTCTAGATTATTGCAACGGAATATATGCAGTCTCCCAAAATATCAAATTAACAAATTACAATCAGTGTTCAGCTGCTGTTGCTGGGGCAACACTCATCACCGGCGTATCAAAATATTCCCATATTTCTGAGCATCTCCAAAAACTTCACTGACTCAAGTGCCCCGAGAGAATCCAGTTTAAGCTCTGCTTGATGGTATTCAATCTGTATTTCTATTGTATCTGTATTTCCCGCTAAGCACTTGCATACTGCTTACTAACAACGTATGCAGGGACATTGGAGGTCTAGTTTCGTTATCAAATGTGGAGTCGTTTTCACCAAAAAAATTAGAGTCCTTGCAAGAGCCTTGAAGGGGTAACCATCTGTTACCTATACCAGGGCGGGTAAGTGGTGGGTCCTCCAATGATGGTATTCAAGTCCCTCAACAGAATAGCTCCGACTTACTTATCGGAAATGTGTATTTCAGAAAATTCCGATTCTCGACAATCAACCTTCAGGTCAGCAGCGACGTCAGCGATCGGAAGGTTGAATGAACCAAAGCGCACATCAGATACTAAATTGAATGGACTGGATATTCAGCTCAATATTATCAACAGTAATTTTTACACAATGTGCATTATTTTAATGTACAAAAATCTCAATAAAAATTAAGGTATTTTTATTAGGTAATAATTACAAAAACATCAAAACTAAAAAGCTGTCTTCTAACTTGTTTGTAAACTGAGACGCATATAAAGTTTGTATGCGTCTCAGTAACATTCTATTGGCGTATTAATCTGTCAAAAAGGACTTCGTGTTTGGAACAAGGTATAGTCAATAATCATAGACAATTGGGAACCAAATCGTAGGAGTGACATAGAAAAAAAATGGCGAAAATTAGCATACATTTCTATGTATCTACCTACACATATGAGATAGTATTAGTGATCACAATACTAATGCAAAGGCAACAGATTTGTAAGCTATTATTAGTTAAAATTTCAACCGCCAGATGTCATGAGTTCGTTCTTATACGGTTTTGGATTCTAGTGACTTTAGTTATATAAATTTAAAAAAATATCGTTTTTGATACAATTTTCGATATTGGATATTTTGTAACGATATATCGGATCAAAATATACCGGCTAAAAATATCGATACATTGAATTAAAAATATCGATACATCGATATATCGATACTTTTTCAACAAGCCTAAAACAACGTATTCTATCTGTTCGAGAGAGATATTTAAAATCTCTGCAACTCATTACGCAGATGAATGTTGTCAGCCGAAAATGATTGGGTTGACCTAGACCGCTGTTGTCGGCTATCAGTGACATTTCAGACAAAAAAGTCGTGCAAAAATCTGAATGATCTGAAGCTCACGTATCGCAAGAATTTACTGCCTCAGAATTAAACAGTTTGACTGCTCAAGTTTGACTGCAGGCAAGCTCAAGTCACCGACGTTGCCCGGGCTTTAAGTACCCGTATTCCGAATTTCTACCGATTTATAACATATTTCTCTTGAACATTTTCAATTTTTAAGTTCCTAAAAAAATATATGTTATTTTTGAAGATAATATCTATCTATACATATGTAGAGACGAAACGGTAATTATATGAAATTCCCTCGATGGAAAAAAATTGTAAAGTGTGCTTCTAAAATTATTAAAAACCTACTACACATTTCGTTCTGCTATTTAACATGTTACAGGTATGAAAAAAATCACAGTGTATCTTTACCCCTCCGTCAGGTGCACCTATGGGAGATCCAAAATCAGACGTACTCGACCTGAGCGGCCACCCACCCTCCACCCCCACTATATTAATTCAAATACAAAATTCTTATCGGGTAGTCTTTACTAGGATTTATAGAAAGTAATTATACCAAAATTTAACACAAAAGAACCAGTCTGTTAAGCATTACCAACTAAAATCAACAATTTTTCTAAATCTTTAACCAAAGTTGGATCTTCAGAAGCATCATCGTCGAGGAGAAGCTTCAGCATATCATCAACATCATTAGGTTGATAAAGAGCGTATTTTATAGCAGTTTCAAAAAAAATAATCATATAAAATATTTTTATTCAAAATGCATGAAAAGAGGGCGGGATTCAATCGGGCGCAGGCGGCCTGTGAGGCAAGGGAGGTAGTACGTGAGTTGTGTAAAGGCTGACACCTGATTTGAGGCGGGCACCGCGTGAGGTCCCTAAAATTAGGCTAGTAAAAGGAGGAAAGGGGTGGTGGGTCGCCTTTGAGAAGTGGAGAGGGAAACAATTTCTGTTGTTGGCCTCTGAGGCCGGCTGCGCCCGACGAAGGGTTAAATGCAACTAACGCATTTGTTAAGTAAGATTTTTGCACTATTTTAAACGTGTGGTGTTATTAAGTGGAACGTATGCGCGGCCAATTTTTGCCCGTTTCGTACAAATCTAAGATTTGGATTTGAGATCAAAATACCCAACCAAACTGAAAATTATTTTTGTAATCAAAAGGCACATCAAATATCTAGTTAAGATGTGAGCTACTTTATTTATTTTTGCTTTAAATTATAACATATAGGCCATCAAAAAATTTAATGTTTCTGGAATTTAGAGGCGATTTGGGCAATTATTAGTAAATGAAAAACAATAAAATAATATTTTTCTATATTTAGCATACAAATATGATGAAATATAAAATAAAAAATAAAAATTTATAAAAAAAAACATTTTTATGAGTGTAAATTAAAAATACAAATTACCTATATACGGCGGAATAAAAAATAGTCGTTTACTACCCAAAAAATTAATTTTTAAGAACTTTTTTTTTTCATTGTATTTTTAAAATAAATACAGTAAAAATAAATTTGTTTTGTTTTTCATTTACTCACAAATAATTGCCTAAGTTGCCTCCAAAATCATGAAACACTAAAATTTTTAATAACCTATATGTTATAATTTAAAGCAAAAATAAATAAGGTAACTCACATCCTAACTAGATATTTGATATACCTTTTGATTACAATAATATTTTTTCATTTTTATTTTTAATTTATAAACTAACGTTTAGACAAGATTTTTATGCATAGCACAAAGGGTAACAATTATTATAAGCAATAATTATCAGCCTGAAACACTCATCAACATTGAAAAATCTTCCGAGAAAAGATACTTGCCGCCAACGGGACTTGAACCCGTGTCCTTCTGATTGCCGGTCAGCTGCTCTTGACCACTGAGCTATGGGGGCTTATCAAATACCCGCCAAATAATTCAATATATACTAGTGTTTCATTCAACAATTACTGCTTATTATATTTTTTCAACCTGAAAACAACCAACTTTATTTTTGCGAGAGAGACATTGTAAGTGTTAAATCCCTCGCTAGGTGGCGTCGAGACAAATTATGACTACATTTATTGGGGAAATACTTAAACTTGTCAAATATTATTATTTTAAATTTATAAACTAACGTTTAGACAAGATTTTTATGCATAGCACAAAGGGTAACAATTATTATAAGCAATAATTATCAGCCTGAAACACTCATTCAGGCTGATAATTATTGCTTATAATAATAATTTTTCAATTTGGTTGGGTATTTTGATCTCAAATACAAATCTAAGATTTGTATGAAACGGGCAGGAATGGGCCTCACATGCTTTCTCCTTAAATAATTTCACTATTTTCGCTTAATTATTACCGTTTTTAATATCAGCGCGCTCCCTCTTACGTTCGTATTTACATATCTCCCTTTCAAACCATCTTCTTCTTATTTTTTATTTTTATTTCGGAGCCCTAAACAGTTTTTAGTGAAGAAGTGGGTAAGATTTCATCAATTCCGGAATAAAACTGTAGATTTGTACAACCTCTCTTTGGCCTCCCACAGGCCTCCACAAATAATCTTCTTTATATGTTTTCTTTGTACAAGATAGATATTTTAAATTTTGAATTTATCCTGAAGAGGCAGACGACCTAAGATGACGAGAAGTTTATTATCGTAAATCGTAAGATAAATAACGCAAAAAGGTGTTAAGTGTCATGTGTTCAACTTGAAAATA
The DNA here is from genome assembly GCA_929108145.2 of Limnephilus rhombicus. NCBI lineage: Eukaryota > Metazoa > Arthropoda > Insecta > Trichoptera > Limnephilidae > Limnephilus > Limnephilus rhombicus. The sequence continues at coordinate 62,393,944 of OV815271.1, forward strand.
ATTCGAGGAAACCATTTGTACATACGTTAAACGTGTTTTAGTTCATTCAAGAGCATAAATATTTATTATGTTATTGTAGCCAAATATAAAATGACACTTTTTTATTTATTTATTTATATGAATACTGCACAAGAGTAATAACTGCTTTCAACTGCTTAAAGCCAGTGAAACTATGGCAACCCCAAATGGGGCATTTTGTGAGGCTGAAGTTAGTGGCAAAGGGAAGGATATATAGGGAAGAGAAAGTCTGTGGCTGAGTTGGCATTGCACTTGGTCCCACCCAGGCGTAGTTTGTTCAATTCCTCGCCAGTCCCCAATCACGACACAAGCAACATTTTTCGCTTAATGTGGTGGCAATAACAGATGTTCAAATATTGTCAGGTTATTCGTAGCCTGGGAATACGAAATTTGTCTTTCTTTCAGAAAAACCTTCAGGACTCTCGTTCATCTCAGTCTGTGATTCAGGTTCATAGAATGGTAGGTTTTAATGGTAAATTTTTAGTCATAGATAAATTTTTTGAGATGGGATAAACATATAGACTTAACCTCCACAAAGGTCAGTAAACTTACACAACTTTTCATGGCAATTAGAAATATTCTCTGCGTAAAAGACATGAAACGAATTTACTTTTCCATGTGTAATTCCATTTTAGATTATACTTCCTTAGGGTGGGACGGTTGAACTAAAACAATATTTGATCCCTTAGCAAAATCTCAAGAGTCATACTTAAAAAACCGTTCAGATACCCCAGCGATTCATTATTCGAAGAGTTTCGCGTTCTTTGTTTAAGGCAATTATCAATGAGGAAAATCATATCACATACCCAAAAATAGCGTCGCCACTACACTTCTATAGATCATTATCACGACACCAGACATGCAAAGAGGATCCCAGTAGTTCCTCCCACCACTTATTCATCCTTAGCTCAAAGACATGTCTGTGGAATGATTTGCCGGCCTCTGTGTTTCCTCCTTCCTACAACATGGGTCTCTTCAAGACCAATGTTCATTCCTTCCTCTCCTCAAAAAGACCCTCCACACAGCATCCCAGATGACATAGGCCCTGAGGGAAATTATTTTACTCAGGGCCTCCTGTGTGGAGTTAATGTAAAAAAAAAAAGACAATTCTCGTACTTAGGCCCTAAATTGCTTAATCTTATACCCGATGCATGGAAATCAGAAAGTGCTAGCATTCTGCGTCATCTGGTAAATGACTGTCTTCTGGTCTTGGGAGAGCTGAATGCGAAAATATGCTAAACAACAGTCATTCAATTTTATTTTTTTACTTGATCTCTCATATATATTGGCATTACCGTAATATTATTTTTATACAATGTTAAAAAAACTACTGCAATAAACGATGAAATATAAAATTTAAAAAAAAATAAAAATTATAATAAATAGTAAAATTAATTAATCAAAATAATTGCCGAAGTTGCTTCTAAAATCATGAATCTTTAAAATCTTTAATAGCCTGTATCTTATCATTTAAAGCAAAAATAAATAAAGTAGCTCACATCCGTACTAGATATTTGATATACGAGTACCCTTTGATTACAAAAATAATTTTTCAGTTTGGTTAAGTATTTTGACCTCAAATCCAAAATTAAGATTTTTTTGAAATGCGCCGAAACCGGCCACATAAACGTTCCTCTTTCTCTTAAGAGTTGATTTAAAAAAATATATGAAAAATCAGTAGGTTTTGGACAGTTACAGTGGGAGGGGGGTTAGTTAACCAATGACGATATGTGAAAGAATTTTTTTTGTTCATTTTTAAAATTGGTTTAAAAAAAAAAAAAAAATCAAGTAGTTAGGTTACTGGAGCTCAAAATTTAATTCTCATTTTTTTCCTTCAAATAATGTTAGGAGTCACTGATTAACCCTGACTTCGTCCTGTATACAGTGTTTACAGATATCATGATAATATTTTGTAATAATACTCGAACTTACTTATTTTTTAATGTCTTAGAAATATATTTTTTCAATAAAATGTTTAAAAAAATTATAATAGTAATTAAAAAAAAACTTTACATTTTAAGTGAACTCTATAAATTAAACTTGATAACGATAAATATGTTGGTTAAATTTGTGAACCTCGTATAATAAAGTCACTCTATTTTACATTAGAAAAATGCAAAACAAAATTATACCCACTGACTAAAAAGTTTTATTTCGAAGTCTATCAACCATCTACTTTCATTATCATTCCATGTGATAAAACGTTCATTTATCATTCCGTGTGATAAAACATTCATTTATCATTCCATGTGATAAAACGTTAATTTATCATTCCATGTGATAAAACGTTCGTTTATCATTCCATGTGATAAAACGTTCGTTTATCATTCCATGTGATAAAACATTCATTTATCATTCCATGTGATAAAACGTTCATTTATCATTCCATGTGATAAAACGTTCATTTATCATTCCATGTGATAAAACGTCCATTTATCATTCCATGTGATAAAACGTTCATTTATCATTCCATGTGATAAAACGTTCATTTATCATTCCATGTGATAAAACGTTCGTTTATCATTCCATGTGATAAAACATTCATTTATCATTCCATGTGATAAAACGTTCATTTATCATTCCATGTGATAAAACGTTCATTTATCATTCCATGTGATAAAACGTCATTTACAAAAATGTTTAATCTTTCGTTACCTAAATTATATTAATAACTAGCTTAATCCAACATGCGTTGCAACGCCAATTAAATAATAAAGAAGTTGTTTCTCCCTGCGTGTCCTTTCCAATTCGTCCCCGTTCCCCTTCCGCCTCCTCTTTCCCTCCAGCGTTCCCCTTCCATCTTCCTCCCCTTTTCCGCTTCCACCCGTCCCGCGAACCCTCCCACTCCCCACTTTTACCGCCTTTCCCCTTCTCTCGACCCCCCCCCCCAACGAATCTTCCCCTCCTTCATTCCCCTACGCCCCTCCCAGATTCCTCTCCTCCTTTCGCCTACCCGCCCTGCCGCTAAAATACATTAAATACACTCATTTTTCAAACAACTCGCGCGCCACTTATTGCAAAATTTTTATACAAATTTCATAACGCCAGAGCTCACCAGTAGATATAGAAACACTCTTCTACTAAAAGGCAATGTTCTGTAAAAATTTTCATTCAATTCATCCATTACTTTCCGATATTTACAAACTCAAACATATAGAACCTAATTTTTACTGGATAGGAACACCCTAATCACCTAGCCCTAGCAATATGAAATACGCTTTACGACCTATTCTCATTCCTACCAAATATACGTAAATAATTTCATAAAAATCGTTTTAGCCGTTTCGGAGGATTGCGATCACAAACACCATGACACGAGATTTTTATATACAATATAGATAAATCAAATTGCAAAAATTCAAAAATATTTCGTTTCTTACAGCGTAAATGCGTTATTGCAGTATCGAAACGACATATTTTCGGCGAAATTGATTAACCGCAAAAGTGGGATTACATAAAGAGATAATGAACGTCATTACTTACAACTGCAATAAATTCATTATGTGCAACGCGCAGCCAAAATACCCGCTCTGCGCTTTGCCAATCGCCTGCACCGGTCCACCGCGTTTTGAAGGCTGCCGGCGTTTACTAAAAAAAACTAGCTGAAGTCACTGGCATTGCCCGGGCTTTACACAAAGTTTTTCGAAATTTAATATAGACAGTGACCTTCCTCTTTTTTGTTCAAATTTTCATCCGTCTCGGAAAATCGTATATTTGCATACAAATCAGAACACGCTGCCGCACCGCCCTGCCCGCCCGCTACGGACTTCCTTCTTTATATAAATAGATAGATTGAAGTTAAATATTTTGTGTTAGGTCCAGATAGGGTTTAAGGCGCGGTGTACCCGCTCAAAAAGAAGAAGATGGAGAAATATGTAAGTACGAATGTTAGAGAGAGCGCGCTAATGTTAAAATCGATAATATTTAAGCGAACATTGTGAAAATGTTTAATAAAACCGACTCTTGAACAAAAATCTTGTTGGGGTTGTCTAAAATAGCATTTAAAGAAATAATGTGAATTTGTTCATACATATAACGCAAAATAACTGAAAAAAACGTGTTTATAATAATTTTCCGAACACACTTTGCGATTTTTTTCTATCGAGGGAATTTCATATAATTGGGGTTTCGGATGGATATTTTCTTCAAGGATAACATATATTTCTTAGGAACTTTAAAACTAAGTAAGTATTTAAGGAAAATATGTAATAAATCGGTAGAAATGCGGGAATCCGGGGAGTAGAGAATATATTTATCAATCGAAAATTATACCCAAAATTTTAAAACATACCAACATTAACTGATAGATAAATTAAGAAGTTAAATATTTTTTAAGCGAACAACATAAAATAAAATAAAAACTACAACGATTTACAACACAAATCACTAAAACTGGTTACCTGACAGTTGATCCCCGACAGTTGATCCCCGACAGTTGACCCCCGACATTAATTATTTTAAAATTATAACTTTTTTTGCATTATTTACCGATTTCAAATCTAAATTCAACTTCAAAAATGCCTTGATAAGTTGGTATGAATATCAAATGAATTTATTAACAATGTTGATTTTTTGTACTTATATTCTGGTATACACAGTACATAGACAAGTAGTTTTATCCTTGATGTATTTGAATGAAAATATGTTTTATGCGGTTTCACGACAACTCAACAAAGTATAATTTCAACACTCCTTTGAAAAGTTATTAAAAGTTATGAAAAAAAATTGAAAAATAACCCTTAAGGGGTCGTCCATTAATCACGTGAGGCTCGAAAGGGGGGGGGGGTTCGGAAAAAATCACGAAATATCACCGGGGGGGGTGGTGTAATGAGATATCACGTGTATTTATTTTTCGTGATAATATTCTGAAAATTTCAAAATACTTTGTACTAAAAAAATACGCGTGATTTGGGGGGGGGGGGGGGGGTTAGTCTAAAACCTCACCACATATAACCACGGGGGGGGGGTTAAAAAGTTGCTAAAAACCCTGACGTGATTAATGGACGACCCCTAAACTTAACAATAAATAGGTTTTATTGTTTTTTAATAGCCAATATTTTTTTCATCACTCTTAATAACTTCTGAAAGGAGTTGTTTAGGTTGTATGTTGAGTTGTCCGGTCTTCGTTTTATAGTTCTCTTATTCGGCGGTACGTCCTCTCTGCGCACTCCTTCGGTGACTTCAACCCGGCCATTATATTTTGAGTAGGTAGGTATACCGTGTTTTCCCTAAACCGACTGCATATTGTATATGAGCATGCTGGGGGACAACTATTGGGCGATAAACTTTCATGGAATCACTAAAACTACACTACCAACGCTACAATAATTTGTAGAAATCAGCAAGAGGTATAGGTTTAAAAATAATAATACTCAGTAAAATAATAATTTAGCTAATGCTAAGAAATTTTTTCCATAGGAAAGTTAATAGCTCAGAAATGCACAAAAGAATTTGAAAGGCAGATAGAAACATTACACCTTTAAATTTATACGACGAGAATGCTAACATTCTTATAAATACTAACCAGGAATTATTAGATTCCTGGTCAAATAAAATTATTCACGCAAAACACTTAATTATATCAACCAAACGTATGATGACAAACTTTCATCAAACAAATGGTCGATGATTGGAGAGTTGAGCGCAGAAATAGAAGGATTTATGTTTGCCATCCAAGATAGAGTCATTAATACTAAGAATTATAGGAAGGATGTAATCAAAGATACAAATCAAATTGATGATTTATGTGGAAAATGTTTGGCTTTTTCTTTTATAGAACATATTATGTCGGGATGTTCTGTATTAGCGCCGTCCGAGTACACATTTAGGCACAATCAGGGTTTAAAAATAGTTCACCAAGGTTTGGTAATTAAATTTAACTTGATTGACTGCCGTAATATGGTACCATATAAAACTACACTAACAGACATAACAATTAGTCACAATAGACCCGACCCGATATATTTTACATGACAAAATTAAGAAAAATAACTTGTATCATTGATGTCGCTATTCCAAATTCCTGTAATATTCAAAAATCTGTTTCTGAAAAAATAAGATAATATACAGATTTAGGAAATGAGAATTTGGCATTCTCAGACTATAAAAATATTACCATTTGTTATTTCAGCTACTGGCATCATACCTAGCTCTCTCTTTCATAATTTAGGCTTATTAGATTTGTCAAAAAATTTATATAAAAATGCAAAAATCAGTCATTTTAAATACATGTAGGATTACGAAAGATTTTTTAAATATTTATATTGAGGGATCAGTAGGATTTATCGGTCCAGCTAGGCGTTCTACCGAGCCGAACCCTCTGATATGAAAATATCTGCAGTCGGTGAATTATTTTCCCATTTGGTCTCTGGTAGGTTAACATGTTGTTCTTGTATTGTTTTATTTATTTATTTATTATACTTATATAGTGCACTTGCATATCGTGGATCGACTTGATGATCATTTGTGGTAAAGTTTGTGAAGGGTTTAGTTTTTCCTGTGGGGAAGATTTAGCCCGGACATAAAATCATTAAAAAACGGACATAAAGTTAGTGGTTGTGAACGTGTTGCAGAAAAATTCTGTGTTGTGTTTCTCGTCGGCACGTGGAAATTAATAGTAGCGACGATGGCAGGGGCTTTCAATTACCTGGTTAATGACTATGAAAATACAACCTGGTTTGAAATAATTATCCTTTCAGACAGTGTACTTACACTGTAATCCAATTAGTAGCAAATGATTCAACCATGTTTTCAATTGGAAATTTGATGGTACCTAAGAAATTTATGCTGAACCAGTTCTGTAGGGTTAGAGTCTACTATATACATACGAAGGGTGACAAAAATGACATCACAATAAATCAAACGAACATGATCCTTAGATGAAAATTTATTACAAAATGATACGCGGTTATAATTGAACTTCTAAATGATCTTCAATGATTATTTTAAATGAGCTGCCAAAATGGAGCTATTATATTGAACTGCAAATCCAAAATGATCTTCAATGATTTTTTAAACATGCTCCATAAATTAAAACTTAATAGTAAATGATACGCATTTAGCTTTGAACTTATCCGTAAATGCTCTTCGGTGGGTTGTTCAACAAGCTTCCTCAATGGAAACTTAATAGTAATTAGCCCAATCTCATCTACAACATGGTCTTATCGGATGGGGAAGCTGATGGGATTCCACTATAAAACCAGCCCTCATAGCACAAAGGGCAATTCTGAAAATTATAATTATCCCCATCAGAACCCCTACAGACTATGTTTTTAAAGCGCTGAAAATAATGTCACTGAAACAATTATATACAAAAGATATTCTAATGTACGCATTCAAAAACCATGATAACTTTACACAGATAAACTCAGGCCGATTCACAAGATCTACATTACAACGTACGTTCCACCAATTTTAACTTTATAATTTTCCTCTGTAATATTTTTACATAGATACATATTTACTTATATCTCAAACAAGAAAACTTGTGTGTCCTTAGAACGGGGTACCCCAGTAATGTCACATTTTTCTCTAAAAAACTGTAAAACAAAGAAAAAAATACATAAATGATAAGCGGTTAGAATAACTTCCAATTGAATCTGTGCCCATAAAAACCTCAGATGGTTATCATTCTTACTTGGACTAAATGCAGAATAAAAATAAATAAATCAAGTGAAAAAAAATGTCTATACGAAACATTATACCAAATAAAGAGCGTTTGAAATTGAACATTAAAGCGGAAATGATCTTGAAAGATTAGTATACCAAAAAACATTAATGGTGATAAGTGATAAAGCAACAATGATTTGCACTCCGACTTGTGAGTCTAATTGTCTATTCACGTATCTTACCTTTACACTTTACGGCGATGTACCATTTAGGTGGGCTTCGCACTAATTTTGGAAATGATACGTATTTACAGAACCTCGAGCTACCTTTTATGACATAAACTTTTTTTAAATATCAAACTCTCAATTCAAATTATGCGCGTATGATTAATTATTTATACACGTATAAATAATTAATCATGTACGTAATAATTAACAATAATTAATAAACGCACATGTACGTTTTAAATTTTCATGGCATTCAATTTTTTTCGAATTTTATTACTTTTTAGTTTCAATCGTTGACAACGAACACCCTTTTAAAAACGGTATTTATTTTCTAAATGTTTTACTTTTTTTCATTTTCAAATTAAGGATCAGTCACATACAAGATAGTTGGTCAACTAATTTACATGATTTTTATTGTGTAATTTACACTTGTAAGACGTAAACTATACTATTCGACCTTTTCGTTGCCTCTTTTTAACGAATCACGACAAAAAATGTAGTTTATGTTCTGAAGTAACCGACTTAATTTCTAATTTCGTATAGCGGATGAATAACGTAACGCATTTTGAATAAAGCGGAATTTACCATTTTGCTAATGCATTTTAAAAATAAAACAAAATAAAAAATATAACCAAAATATTTTCAAAACAAAAGGAAAAAAATCACTTACCAGAAGATTTTGGAAAACCTAGAAAAATAGCACTTTTCAATGTCACTGTTAAAACACTTTTTCAATTATTTTTCACTTAATTATAATTTAATTTAACGTAGATTTTTTTTGAAATTTTCTCGATAACGTAAAGACGCGGTTCCCAGGAAGTGCTGTGCTGGTGGTAATGTTTATAATACCGAGTGCGCGCGCACTGTGATCATGATCACTGACAGCGAATACCACTGCCTGCTCCGTTTTAACTCGGATTGTGACATCACGGGGAAAAGAAGAAGAAGACTACGATAACCGGTTGGAAGGCTGTTTCGGTAATATTTTGTTTGACGAAACATCACTATTGGTCAGATTCAGTAACTGAGTTAGGTTTGGAAATATGTTTGTAGGCAGGCTTCGAAGGGCAGAGGTTTATTATTAACACTTTTCTACGGACATTCAAACGGTTTAAAACCGAGCTGGAATAATATAAAGGTTTTTTTCCTGCCATGTTTGTGTGATTTTGTATATTCCATAACCTCCCAAATCAAGTAAACACAAATAAAACTTTGGAAACAAAAAAAATGTGTCTAAAGATGAGAAATCAATGAAAAATAAAAAATTAAATCAACGAGAACAATAATTATTGAAAATTCGTAAAAAAAATATTGTTCAACTAACTGGTCCCCGGCCTTCGTTGCAATGCCATTCGAAGAAATAAATTGATTCTCCTGCGTGTCCTTTCCCGTGCGTCCCCGTTCCCTTCAACCTTCCCCGCCTTCCCCCTCCCTCGTCTCTTCAGTCTCCGCGAACCCCACCTCCCCCGTTTCCATTCCCCCTGCCTTTCCTCCCTGCCGCTAAAATATATGAAAAGCACACATTTTTATTTAAACAAATTTCATAACGCCAGAGCTTACCATTATATAAAGCCTATATGTTATTCTGATGTATGAACTAAATTATCGAAAAGTTTCATTAAAATCCATACAGCAGTTTTTGAGTGAAAGAGTAACAAACACACATAAATCCAAACAACTTTCGCATTTATAATATTAGGTAAGATTGTAGGAGTGTCTTCGTTTACTTTTATGCAAGAATAGGAAGGACACTTGCATGCTTTGTAAATTCTAACTATCACGCCGTTTTCGCAGGGGTATGCAGAGAGGACGGACCGCCAAACGACTCGATCTTGGCACACACTCCTTGCCTCGTTCGCCTTCATACATCGTATCGTGCTTACTCTTCTATTATTATGACTTTTGACATGGCCCGATTCAAGTATCCGATTTATTTGATTGTGGCGTATCTTCCTCGGGTGTCCCCGACTTCTTCTACCATTCACATTTGAGTCATATATTCTTCTTATACTACTTTCTTCGTTCATTCTCTCTACATGCCCAAACCATCTGAAGGTCCCTTTTTTTAATCTTACTCATTATAATTACATCACCCTCGCATTCTTTGCGGATCTCCACGTTTCTCACACGATCGTATATTGTTTTAGAGCATGTACGCCTCAGGGATCTCATTTCAATATCATCCGATATTGGGAGTATCTTCCACTCGTTCCAGAGTGGAAGATACTCCCAGTATCGCCCTGGTGTAAGACCACCATTCAGTATTGAAACGTTGCTTTAAATGGCTTTAGCCGTGTTTGGTGACCAGATCTGAATAGCCAGGTACTTCCCGACCTTCCTCTTCCCTATCTCTTTCTCGTCCCCACTACCTTCAGCCTCACAACATACCCCAATAGGGGATGCCATAGTCTCACTGGCTCCAGACGGGAGCAGTTGGGACTCTTGTGCGGTATCCATGTAAAAAAAAAATCAGTCTAAAATTCTATCATCGGTTATAATCCCGGTTATAATACTGTGACGGCCGGCGTGGTCTAGGGGTAGGGCTATTGACTCGGAATTCGATGGTCGCGGGATCAAATCCCGGCGTGGACAAATAAATTTTATTTGGTTAATTTGTGTTCTTTCACAATTACTTAATTCATTTTAAAAAATATGTAGTAGATATATTTTCGGCACGTTCCAGAAGATACTCTCAGTACGTCGTGGTCCGACCGGTTTCAGAACGACGGTTCCTTCTTCAGGGCAAATGTATACTGATTTGACAGTTTTGAAATATGGCGATTGGGCTATAAGACAATATTTTTTGTTTGTTGATAATAGATTTATTGTTTTTAAGGGATTTTTTTTTATTTCCAAGGCTTCTAAATTATCTAAACGTTTTCCATTATGATTAATATGAAGAATATTTATCCCCGTTTTTTTTTCAAAACTATGGTTATTTTATTATTATTTATTATTTTCAATGATATGGTTAGCGAACTCAGAAAAATTATTATTATTAGACACCTTAAATATTCTTTGATTTCAAAATTACGAGTTGTTTTTCCAATATAAAATGAGGGACAGTCATTACATTTGCGTTTATATATTCCGGAATTAGTCAATTTATGGTCTTTATCTTTAGCATTTCTCAAAAAATTATATTTGCCTTGGAGAAGGAACCGTCGTTCTGAAACCGGTAGGATTTACTCAAATATAAAAGTGGTTCAAAGAAAGTTAAATTGTTTCATTTATGGAAACTTTTTGTCTGAAAATCCACGTACACAGATGTTATTTGTTGCGCGGCGTGTAAGGCGTGGCGTCGGACATGCAATCGAAACCGGGTTCTGAAATTAAACGACGCACACGCTACGGTATTAATAACGTTCGATGTTTGGGGTTGTAGTAACATATTATAATAAATTTCACTGCTATTTCTTAAGAACGAGATTATTTATGATGATACCACGGACATATGAATATATATGGACCTGCCCTAAGTGATTAAAACGTATTATTTCCCCCTCCACATGGCGCCGGCTGGAGCTCCTCCTTGGAACCGGCTCGCTCCATGGGGAGGGGATAGAGCCTCGCTTGAATCTAAAATGTGTGACGTCATCATTCTTGCCGTGAACAGCTAGAAGGTAACATCCATACATTTAACGAAATACAACGCCAAAACGGTAGCGTATGCTATACAATATATCTACATATCAACGTGCACATAGCGAATGTGGGCGGTTCTTCAGTGTGCTCGTCGCTGGTTACAGGGGTAAGTAAATTATGAAACATTTGTAATAGTGTTTTAACTAAACACGGCAACAAAATATTGCTATGTGTATTGGGGCGAGTCTTTTTGGGGCGAGCATTTGGCCTTAGCAAATATGTTATTATCGTGGCAAGCAATTCGCGCTCCCATGTAAAAGGGTCTATTCATTCAAACCAGATTTTGCTTTTAAGAACTAAATGGTGATATTGTAATGCGAGATGCCTATATACTGTCAGATTAATTTTTAAACGAATCACAGTCATCTTCCCCCTCTTCGTACCGCCATAGTTGATTTTTCCCCTCACCTGTAAGTTCTCGTCTATTGAATTTGGATGTCTATGGATGATACCTTTTTTTGAAAAATCATCTCAAGATCGCCTTGAGATTAGTCAAATGACCCAAAGAAATTAAATAAGCCTATAATACACTTCACAAAATTATATTAATATTATTAACTTTCTGTGTCATCCTGATTACTGTACATAGAAAACTAGTATACTAATCTCACAAACGGTATAAAACTCATTAAAAAACGTCACGAAATTTCCTCAACGTTCAATGACTGAACTGAAATATAATATAAACTAATATGATGAACTTGAGTTTTTTTGAAAATACTCATGAGCTGATAATCCGTACAAAATTCAAGATTAACCTTTACCAAGTACGGAAATCTACATAGATAATAAATTGTATCTATACAACTGCTGACCCTGTACAGTCGTTAGTGCGCCCCACTGTTGAATTTAAGGTTTTTGGTCTGGGCCCCAAAATACCTGTATAAACGTTTGACTCTCTGCAGAAACGGGAGGTCCGTTTGACAGATTCCCCTATCTTAACAAGTAAAGCATCTTTAGAGTACAGGCGTATGGTAGGTATGCTGTTCTTGTTCTATCGGTATAACAATGGAAGATGCTCCCAGTAACTAGCGTCATTGATCCACCGATGCATAATCGGGAAACTATGATTGTTGTGATGATTCATTAATTATTATACTACTAGCTAACCCGCTGAACTTCGTACCGCCTCAGAATCAATAACTGTAGATTTAAATTCAGTTTTTTTATTTAATTTAAAAGTACGTAATGAAGCAATTATCAATGCGCAGCAGAGATGTCATTGTGTACGGATTTTTTTGTTTATGATTTTCTTACTTTTCCACTTAATTACGGGAATTTGGGAGGCGGGTACGGGTGCCGCCTCCCCGAGAACCATTTATTGGATAACCAACACCTCTGCCATAGGTCACCCCAAGTGGTTCGCTACGTTTGGTGATTTAGCAGGGGTGTCCGGGTTCATTGGGTGAAGTTTGTCCGGGTCTTTGCGGCGGATGCGTCTGCCCTACTGCTGCGTGGCGGGACGGATCGTGAGATACTGATTGAGGAAGGCCTTTTGATCTTTCCAGCAGGAATCTCCTTCATTGCCTTGCACCGCAGTTGGAGGGTTGGATTCATACGTCCGTCACTCCCGGACACACTGACCCCCAGATTCCTACCCACCCCTCATTCCTTTTTCCTTCACAGAACTTCCTATCCTCCCCTTTCTTAAAAAGACCCTCCACACAGCATCCCCTAAGATCACATAGGTCTCAGGGCCTCCTTTGTTGAACTTATGTAAAACAAAATGCGTTTCATTTCAGAGATTTATTATATTAATTGTTGTATGTTTCCTTTGGAGGGGTTGCAGAAATACGTTCACCGTTTGCCTCATTTTGGACTATTGTAGAGTGTAAGAAAAAGGGGCAGCGTTATATGATTAAGAACAAATGCAAAACAATCACCGCATTGACATTTGACGTTTTGAATTTTTGGAATTCACGCGCAGCTCAATATTATACCTACCTATCACAATATTGCTGCAGTTCTTTCAAAATATGAGAATTCGTTCCATACAAAATGTATGAAAAAATGAATTTTCTTCATCACTTTCTTTTTCGTGAATTCTTGCCATGTTTTATTATTTATTCTGTTATCCGGAGCGGAGACAAATCCAACAAATCAAAGATCATTAAAATCGGTACAGCCGTTCTCGAGTTATAAATAGTGTAACTAACCCGACTTTGTTTTATATATTACTAGCTGACCCGATGAACTTCGTACCGCCTCAGAATCAATAGCTGTTGAATTAAATTCAGTTTTTTTATTAAGTTAAAAATTACGCAATGAAGCAATTATCAATGCGCAACTGTCCGTGTTTTGTTTTTGTCAGTATCAGAGATGGCATTGTGTACGGATTTATATTTTTGTGATTTTCTTACTTTTACAATTACTTACGGGAATTCGGGAGGCGGATACGGGTGCCGCCGCTCCGGGAACCATTTATTGAATAACCAACACCTCTGCCATAGATCACCCCAAGTGGTTCGCTACGTTTGGTGATTTAGCAGGGGTGCCCGGGTTCATGAGGTGACTTTTGTCCGGGACTTGGCAGTTGATGCGCCTGCCCACCTGCTGCGTGGCGGGCCGGATCGAGAGAGACTGGTTGAGGGAGGCCTTTTGACCTTTCCAGCCGGACTCTCTCGACCCTTTGCCTTGCACCACAGTTAGAGGGATGGATTCATACGTCCGTCACTCCCGGACACACTGACCCCCAGATTCCTACCCACCCCTCATACCTTTTTCCTTACCAGAACTTTCTATCCTCCCAATTCCTTAAAAAGATCCTCCACACAGCATCCCCTAAGATGACATAGGTCCTGAGAGAAATTATTTTCCTCAGGGCCTCCTGTGCGGAGCTTATGTAAAAAAATGCGTTTAATTTCAGAGATTTATTATAATTATTGTATTTTTCCTTTGGAGGTGTGCAGACATACGTTCACCATTTGTCTCATTTTCGACTATTGACATTGAGTCTGTAAGAAAGAAGGGCAGCATTATATGATTAAAAACAAATGCACAACAATCAACGCATTGACATTTGACGTTTTTGAATGTTTGGAATTCATGCACAGTTCAATATTATACCCCTCACAATATTGCTGCAGTTCTTTCAAGATAGGAGAATTCGTTCCATACAAAATGTATGGGGAAAATAATTTTCTTTACAACTATTTATTTCGTTAACTTTTGTGATGTTTTAATAGTTATTATCCTATCCGGGGCGGAGACAAATCCAACAAATCTAAGATAATCAAATTCAGCCCAGCCGTTCTCGAGTTATAAACAGTGTAACTAACCCGACTTTGTTTTATATATTAATTAAGAAGATATATTTAGATTAAGATTAAGATGTATTAGTTTACTACATATATTACTCAGCTGACGGTTGAGAACGGGTCTCTTCTACGACCTCCTACAACATGGGTCATTGTAAGGTTATTTGTATCCGGGGAATGTTTGTCTTTCTTAAAAAAAAAATAATGATAAAAAGTAAAAAGGTAATATTTATGTTTATTTTTAACTTTGAATAAAACCGAAAAATGTAATATTTAATTAAAAATTAAGACAATATTAGCGAAACTCAATCGAAAATCCGGGACTCGAACGCAGAACCTTCGCCCCTGGGGAACTTCCTGGGTTCTCAGATGTGAACGTATCTTTTTCTGATTTTTCTGTATTCAGACTTTTGATTGAATCTCGCTAATATTGTCTTCATTTAATTAAATAAAAAGGTAATGGTTGAAACTGGGAATCGAACCCAGGAACTCTGTCTTAAACGGATTGCAATCTTTAGAGCACAGGCGTCGGGTGGGAATGTTATCCTTGTTCTACCGGTATTTCAATAGAAGATGCTCGGAGGAACTGGCATCATTGATCCCTTCAGCACCGGTGCATAGTCGGAAAACACGCCAAACGCGTGCCCAACAATGTACACGTTAACATTTGTCACATGAGAACGGGTCGCTTCTTCGACTCGTTCTTGTGTTCAAGAGCCGGGCTGTGGAACGATTTGCCGGCCTTTGTGTTTTCTCCTTCCTACAACATGGGTCTCTTCAAGACCGGTGTGCATTCATGTGCATTCTCCAAAAAGACCCTCCATATAGCATCTCAGACGACATAGGCCCTGAAGGAAATTCCTCAGGTTCTCCTGTATGGAGTTAATATAAAAATAAAATAAAAAATCGAGTGCAGTTTACACGCGGTAGAAGCGAAACTTTAACAAAACAATCTCAACCAATACTTGAAAGGTGAGTTCATAATCAAAGCGACCAATGAGCGCAGACCTAGCGTAATTTCCGTTTCATATCTCAACCTACGACCTCCGTAGTCCAGTGGGTAAGACTCTCGACTCACAATCCGGAGGTCGCGGGTTCGAGCCCGGCATGCGCAAATAAATTTTATTTGATTAATTTGTGTTATTTCACAATTAATTCATTTAAAATAATATATAGTATATTTGCGGCATGTTCCAGAGTGGAAGATACTGTCAGTATCGCCCTGGTGTAAGACCACCATTCAGAATTGAAACGTTGCTTGAAAATGGCTTTAGCCGTGTTAGCCGACCAGATCTGAATAGCCAGGTACTTCCCAACCTTCCTCTTCCCCACCTCCTTCCCCTCCCCACTACCTTCAGCCTCACAACATACCCCAATTGGGGATGCCATAGTCTCACTGGCTCCAGACGGGAGCAGTTGAGATTCTTGTGCGGTATTAACTGTAAAAAAAAAAAAAAAACCAATAGGAGCCTTTAAAATTGACATTTTGTTTGTATTTATTTATTTTACACACTTTACAAATATAAGACAAAAAAGTCCCGATAAACTCCTTTTTAGCAGTTTGTCTAACGGGTTCTTTACATTAAAGATCTTATTATAGTGAGTTAATAGTTACATTTTTACAATTATATAAAATGAGCGCAGGAGATGCGTCGCAGGTGCAGTAATCGTCATTTCCGTTTCATCCGAAATCCAAATCACAGCGGGGCTATAGAAGTTTCACTTGAAAAATATAATGATGAAATTTTAGTTTTTTCAATTAAATAAATAATAATTAATGAAGAGTACCTCCAACCTACCTCTATGTGCATTATATATAAGAATCTTCTAAGTAAGATGGACACTGCAAGGATGTCTGAAATGATGGCTAAAGGAGGAAATACACCATGAATACTACCCCCAAAGATAGTCATCACAATCCTTTTGGCCGTGAGTATCTTTAAAACAACGCGAGCATTACGCCGTATCGCCTGTGCGGTGACCCGACAGTTAATCCCCCGACATTTGGTCTCCAGAAATTAAAATTTTAATAATTTTTTTTGTGCAATTTGTGAAAACATTTCAAACCTAAAATCGACTTCAAAAATACCTTCTAAAATAAGTTTGCATGGATATCAAACGAATATATTTACAGTGTCAATCTTTGTATTTTTACCCTGGTACATACAGTATATAGACATGTAGTGTTTTCCCTGAAGAATTTGAATAAACCAAAACGAGTGTGCTTTAGACCACACGACTGGAGTAAAACTTCACTAACTTATATCTCCCTCTCTACTTCCATTCGCCTCGCCCGATCACACTTTTCATAACGCTCTCGTCACGCATTCACCAGCTTACTCCCCAAGTCAAGCGTGCGTAAAGAAGTTTTACTTCAAAAATATGTTTTATAATTTTCATATCCTCTCTGCAGATACAATTAGTTATATTTATTACTAGCTGACCCGACAGACATAATCCTGTCTTAGCTGTGAATATTCAATTCGAACTGGAATAAATAATAATTAAAAAAATATTGTTTGAAAACATATTGTTCATTATAATTTATAATGCTTTTTGATACAATTGTTTCCCCCTGCGTATCCATTCCCATTCGTCAAGTCCGCTCCGCTTCCCCTTCCTCTCCCGGGTCCCCTTGCCCCAATTCGCCTTCTCTCTCCCCACACCCCTCCCCGCTTTCACCGTCCCGCAAACTCCCCTCCCGAGTTCCCCTCCCCCCTCCCGCATTTCATACATTCAGTCCCGGGACATTCAGTTTTCAAACAGCTTGCGTGCCACCTATTTAAATTTTTTTCTACAAATTTCATAATGCCAGAGCTCACCAAAGTGGGCATGCTCACAAAAATTCACCAAAGTTTCATCGCAATCGGATGAACGGTTAGCAATTCATAATTTCGTGATGCCAGAACTCACTATTGTATATAAAAGCCATCGCGGGAAAGCACACATCAAATCCCCAAAGTTTGAATGAAATAGATAAAGTCGTTCTGAAGTTATGGCGTGACCAAGGGAAACAGGGATTCATTTATGTATTCGTATATATAGATTTTTATTATTATTTAAGTATGAGTTTATTTATTGTACTGTTGTTATTCGTGGTGGAATTCTATTGTATTAAAATTGAAATTGAAACACTTTTTAACTTTTTTCCACTTATTTATTTCACCAGTACCGGTTTCATCCTATTATGGACATCTTCAGGCTGGCCAAGTGTTTCAATTTCAATTTTAAATATTTAAGTAGGTTTACGTATTTTTCCTAAATTGCATAAGAAGTATGCCGGGGGGCCAGCTACCGGGGGATTAACTGTCATGGAACCTTCTGTACCTTCATCGCATACCTAACATTTATTTCTACATACCTACCATTAGCGTTATTTGAAAACTATCTGATACTGTTTCAATTGCATATTCTTTCCACTTTAATTTCAAAATCACTTCGTAACGTGAAAGCCCTTTGGGCATAAAAACCATCACAACTAATACGCAACTACTGACAGCTAGATTTTTTATATTGCTAAATAGAGTAAGAACTATCACACATGATTATGTTATTCTCTCGATTCATAATATAGTTTAATGTCGTAAGAGAGAATTGAATTGAAGACCTTCAACTCCGGGCCGATGCTCTGTTGCAACATCTCATTAGATTAAGTTTGATCAATAATAACGGATTGCGTAGTTCAAATATGTTTCTGTGCTGAACTTCCAGCGTTATATCTAATACTTTCACAAATGAAACACATTTATAAACAAATATTTTAATAGTGTAGTAATGATGGACACTACATTATGATAGAGAAAGTACAAAAGAAGTTTCTGAGATATTTATATTTTAGTGACTTTGGATATTGTTCCTGGTTATATCCATCAGCAATTTGGGAGGCGGGTACAGGTACCGCCGCCCCGGGAACCATTTATTGGATAACCAACACCTCTGCCATAGGTTACCCCAAGAGGTTCGCTGGTTCCATGCCAACTCAGAATGAAACCAACTCAGAAACACCTCAGAAAGGTCATTAATAGCTATGAAAAAATAATTTTTAAATATCCGGTAAGCCTAACCTTACCATTGCTGCTTAACCATTTTTTTTTATCATCACTCTTAATGACCTTTCTGAGGTGCTTCTGAGTTGGTTTCATTCTGAGTTGGCCGTCACCTGGTTCGCTACGTTTGGTGACTTAGCAGGGGTGCTCGGGTTCATGGGGTAAGGTTTGTCCGGGTCTTGGCGGCGGATGCGTCTGCCAACCAGCTGTATGGCAGACCGGATCGGGAGAGAGGACCGGGTTGAGGGAGTCCCTTTGACTTCTCCAGCCGTACTCTCTCGGAACACCACCTTGCAACGTAGTGGGAGGGATGGATACATATGTCCATTACTCTTGGACAAACTGACCCAGATTCCTACCCACCCCTAATACCCTTGTCCTTCCCAGAACTTCCTCTCCTTCCTTTCCTAAAAAGACCCCCACACAGCATCCCCAAAGATGACATAGGCCCTGTGGGGAATTATTTTCTCAGGGCCTCCTGTGTGGAGCTAATGTAAAAAAAATATAAAAAAATCAGCCTTTTTGCCGGCATGCTGAGGAAAACTGCTTAGCTGACAACAGCACATAAACTTCTAAACGGTAACGTCTGTATTCCCGATACAAACATTTGAGTTTTATGTCCCCGACAACTTCACAAGAGCGCGCAGAACTTTTGTTATTCCGGGATGTAGAACTAACTTACCATTAGTAATGCCGCTCGGAAAAATGATTCTGTTGCTAAATTACCTGTCCCCTGATATAGATATATTTCAGCTAAATAAATATTCATCAATTCAAAAACGCTATTATTACTTAATAAAATAAAATGTATGTTTATTATTGGTTATATTATATATAACTGTTAATACAGGGTGTCCCAAAAAAAAGTTGATATTTAGTAGATCGATTTAAAAAAAGTAAGGGTTCAATCGAAAAAATGTTTATTAAATACTAAAATACACAATTTGGGAATTTATTTCTGAAAAATAATATCGTCCAAATGTAAACTCTCACGTTCGCGGCATTCATTTAATCGAAGAGTAAAATTTCTTATGACGGCTCGCCAGGTAGGCTTCGTGATGGCTGCCATTTCGTGACGGATATTTTCTTTTAATTGCATCAAGGAAGTCGGATTTTTGGCGTACACTTTAGATTTGAGATAACCCCACAGGAAAAAGTCCATAGGAGTTAGGTCAGGACCACGAGGAGGCCAATTTATGTCACCTCTCCTGGAGATCAATTTGACAGGGAAAATTTCACCAACTCGTGGCAGAGACGTATTGTAAGTATGTAATGTTGCTCCGTCTTGCTGGAACCATGTTCTTTGGTTACAGCGAGTAAGTTTGTAGGGGTGCAGCATTAGGTATTTATGCACAATGCTGTGTAACGATGATCTATGCACATTTAAGGCACTTGCGCGCCTACGAATCGAAAAGTTTGAGTCGTCACGAAAAGACTGATAAACACTCTCTACGTTTTCTACCGTTCTCGATGACCTTGGTTGCCCAGATTTTGGTTTTGCCAGCATTGTACCGATCTCTTCAAACTTTTTGACCCATTTTCGAATAATAGGAATGCTTGGCGCATCATTGAATTGACGAAAACCTCAAATATTGCAGAATCTTCTACGCGCTTCAGTTGCCGAATCACCATTTTTGTAAAACTCACGCACGCACAACGCGCGGTCGCTCCCGAGAAATGCTTCATAGCGACTAAATTCCCAAGACCCAGACTACCGATTGACATACCCCCCGCGCCCCTCGGAAAAGTTGTGTTCACACAGAAAGCAAAACAAATATCTACTTTCTTTTGGGACACCTGTATATAAATGTGCATTTAAAATAAATAAAAATAAATGATCAAGATAACACAATGAAATTAATAACTTTCCAATATCGATAGGCGTAACTACCGATGATTTTATACTGATTTCCCGAGCACGGTGGCGAGTGTTGATAGTCAGGACGATATCGGCAGGGAATAAATAAGAAATCGATTTATTTGAACACTGGCGGATTTGTCTATGGATTTACATTCCGAAATGTCAAACGGAGATTAAAAGTACTAACAAATTGACAATTTCGAATTGAAACACTAAACTTAACTGTACATAGGCACTTTACATTTACTTTTTGACAGTAAACGGGAGTTAATTAGTTAATGAGGTCTTTAGTCGCATTTCAACCACTTTCGTTTCTTCAAGATCGACCGGAATTAATTGATTGCACCTTAGATGAATTAAGTAAGTCTATGAATCGCGTATATTATGACTTTTTTCAACTCCAAGAGCTTCGTTAGTTCATTTCGAACGACATAATTTAAAAATTGAGATTTATAAAAAAGAGAATTATTAAGAGACTATTTTAAACGAGCCGTGTTTTATTAAACATTTTCACAATTTTCGCTTCAATTTTAACGTTTTAAATATTAGCGCACTCTCTCCGACATTCGTAATTACATATCTCTCCATCTTCTTCTTTTTAAGCCGGGATACGACGCCTTAAGAGGAAACCCGGTCGCCGAGAAATTTGAACAATAGGTATTTTACCATACTGTTGCTGTCACCATCGCTCGTACTCCCCCAAATACTGAGCGAAAGGGGCAATTGCACATCAGGCTGATGATACCTAAATAAAATCATCACAATCGAGGTGAATTGTATTCCCCACTTTTCTCTTCCAAAACTTGACCGATTTATTAAGATTTTTTTACTAACTGTATTAGAATAAAATACTCTTATGTCTTTTCCTTTTTTAAAAAATACATTGTCTAGTTTGTACCTAATACTGAACGCCTGTTTAAAGGAATACGTTTGTCTCGACAAAATGTCGCCCATTTTCCTCTAAATCTTTACACGTTTCTAGTAAATACGTAGTTAATTTTGTTACGTCATTTTACAAAGCTTCCGTATTTATGTTCAGAACAGATACAGATTGGGGATACAAAATGTTGCATCTATCATTACCCACCAAAAAAACAACCTAGAGGCAGACTCAAGGGCGGATCCAGCTTTCTTTGGCCACATAGCGCCAGGGTGGGGGGGGGGGGGGGGTCGCATAGTCGTGGTCGAGTCATAAGAAGTTATTATTTAATTTTGATGATAATAGATACAAGTAAAAAGTAGGTAGGTTATTTTGATAATAATAGATAAAAAAAATATATAAAAATACTACATTTAACAATTTTAATTAGTGGTCCATGGTGGTCCACCTAAGTCCTGGACCCAGCCCAGGGGGGGGGGTCATGAACCCCCATGACCCCCCCCCCCCCCCTGGATCCGCCCTTCGGCAGAATTAGGAAGAGGTGAACTGTGTGCAAGAAAATTGGACTGGGTTGGAAAACCCAAGGACTGGTGAAGGATGGTTAGAGATCAAAGCTTATGGAGAACATTTTTGTGGGAGGCCAAATCCCACCCTGGGTTGTTTTCCTAGCTCTGATAGTCAAACTTAATATATATGTTAAAGATTTAATAATTGCCAAGTATTTGTAAACAGTATCAGAGTGTGAAGTGGCGGTGTATGCGTCAGAAGACGGTCAATATGTTCCTTTGTTAGAGGAGGAAGATGTAGTACCTCTCTTCCGAACAATAGACCAAAAAACCCACTCGTTCACAACTGAATTCTACACAACGCGCAGATTGGCATTGTCATTCAATTTCTAAGTTTTATCACCTATGGAGTACAGGATAGCAAAAGTACTCGACTGTTGAACACTAACTAGTCATATTAACGAGGTGTGTTATTTGCTCTGCTATTTGAACCATAACGCCAATGAATAATAATATTTCAGTAAAAAGATTGTCGGCATAAATGCATTAGGCCGTAATATAACTACCATTTCAACGTCATAGTTATTGCAAAAAGAAAGGTAGAATTGAAATTGGGAATGGGCAGACGACGCCGCAAGGAAACGATTGTTGGGGACAGACCCTGCTCAACTGGAGGCCAAAAGAAAAAGGAGATCAAGAGCACTACAGAGATGGAGTAACGATTTAAAAATATGCAAAGATTTGAAATAGTAGAGCAGAGTCCTAAATAGAAACAACAGGAAGATGGATTGTATCTATATTTGAATCAAGTAAGCAGTTTGGAAGGCTCTGCCACAGGTTACCCAGTTAGCTTAAGTGGTTTGCAGTGTTTGGCAACTTAGAAGGGGTGCTCAGGTTCATGGGGTTTGTCCTGGTCTTGGCGGCAGACCGGGAGAAACTGGTTGAGGGAAATCTTTTGATCTCTTCTGCACAGGGTTGCCATACGTCCGGAATTTTCCGGACAAGTCCAGAAATATAGGTCTTTGTCCGGAATGCGGGGGGAATTCTAAACAGTCCGGAATTTCTACAATTAAGTGGAGATTGATATAAAAAATGAAATAAACCAAATTATTTTTATTACAAATCAAAGTAAAAACATCACTTCGAATCTTTTTGGAAGTCATATTTTTTAAATTATACTGAGTTAAGAGAATCGACTTGACAGACTCTACTACAGAAAGCCTGTTCCTTTCTTTTGACCATTGGGTTCTCCCCCCCCCCCCCCCCGTTACTCTGAGGCCACGATGCATAAGGACATTCATATATTTACAAGAAAGTCTGGAATTTTTATCGAATGTCAGGAATTTGCTCCGGGATTTTTATTTTTTGATCTTGGAACCCTACTTCTGCAGGACTCTCTAGGAACCTTTATTTATTTATTTATTTGATGGAATATATTTACATTTTACACACAATTCAATGATGTTGGCCTCACTGGGTGGTTTACCCGTGCTGAGGCCTCCATTTCATATACAAAATTATACATAATACGTATAAATATATATATATATATAATATTGGTGAAAAAAACGGAAAAAAGTAAATAAAAAACATACGATTAAGATAAATTAAACCTAAAAAGTAGAGATATAAAATTAACGTAAATTAAAAATATTTTTTTTTTTTTTACATGAGCTCCACATGGGAGGCCCTGAGGAAAAAAAATTCCCTCAGGGCCTATGTCATCTTTTGGGATGCTGTGTGGAGGGTTTTTTTAAGGAAAGGAGGGAGAGGAGAGTTCTGGGAAGGAAAGTGGTTTAAGGGGTGGATAGGAATCTGGGGTTCAGTGTGTCCTGGTCATCCGCCTCCAAGACCTAGACAAACCTCGCCCCATGAACCCGGGCACCCCTGCTAAGTCACCAAACGTAGCGAACCACTTGGGGTGACCTATGGCAGAGGTGTTGGTTATCCAATAAAGGTTCCCGGGGCGGCGGTACCCATTCCCGCCTCCCAAATATTATACAAGGTTATAAACGATATTTTTAATAAGTGTTGTGTGTTTGTGGGTGTTTGTGTTTTATATTGGTTTTGTGTGTTACTTGTATGTTTTTGAAAAATTTATTTTATGCTATGATATTTTGGTAGTATTGTCTATTTTGGTCTTTAATCCATTTTGTAATTTTGTGTCGGAATTTATTTTTGTTTTGCTCAATTTTATTTTCAAATGTAAGACTGTTGAATGCTTTTATAGCGTGATATTGGTAGTGTCTTTGTCCAAAGCTTGTATTTACCGTCGAAGTTTTTAAATTTTCTTTGTATGCTTGTCTAACTGGTCTATTTGTGATATCTTGTGTTTGTTGAAGGTTGTTTTTTTGGTCAAAAATGTAATTTAGTAGCGGTTTAACGTATAATTGTCGTATGTCTAGTACGTCACAACGGTTGAATATTTGGTCTGTATCAGTAAGTCTATGTTTTTTAAGTATTGCCTTTAAGATCGTTTTCTACGCAATTTCCAGGTGTTCGATAGCAGAGTTTGTTGCTCGTCCCCAAGCAATTATTCCATATTCTATTATAGACTGACATAGAGCAAAATATATTGTTTTCATTTGTTGTATTTTGTATGTGTTTCTTATGTTTAGGAAAATGTGTATCGTTTTGAGGAATTTATTTGTGACTTGTTTGATGTGATGTGTCCATCTAAGGTTATGGTCAATTATGATTCCTAGATACTTTATTTGCGGGGAGAGTTGGATTCATCTCCTGGACACACTGACCCCCAGTACTACACACCCCTCACACTTTCACAGGGGGGCCTAAGGAAAATAATTCTGGGGAATTATTTTCCTTAGGCCCCCTGTGAAGTTAATGTAAAAAAATACCCAATTGAAAAAGATATTTGATAAAAGGTATCTACTACTGGTAACGACAGCTTCAAACTAAGATTTTCTCGAAAAATATTAAAAATCATTATTAAACAGACCATGAAGAAAATTAAAATGTTGATTAAAATGAAAATGTTAATTTAACCTTTAGTCCTTTACTGTCCCTAAAATAACATCAATAATGTTATTTCGTAATCCGCCATTGGTTTTTGTACCTAATTGAGGAATTTGAGTAAAAAGTAACGTAGCTCGATTTTTTTTGAGGACAAGGCGCCCATTTATCATATCTGCTTTCCAAGATGCAATATCTCAAAACCGGTGCATTGCACCACCACACTAGTTAAAGAAGTTGAAGTTTAATTTATCTCTTTGTCTCGCTCAAGGGCTACTTGCTACAGCACACAACACCCGTTCTAGACCTCAGACTTCAAAACGTGAACTTGCTAGAAATAATTATAATAACTCTACAATAAAATACCACTCTCACTCAAAAACCTCATCATTATAACTTATAACATTTAAATCTCTAATAAAAAGCTGGATATAGGGAGATCAGAAATAGAAAATAATATACTGATATCAAATACAGACTAAAACCGAATCTACTGAACTGAATTATAAAAAACACTATCTTATTTATTTTATAATTTTAACAAAAAAATACTACATCATATATGTTTATAACTAAATCATATTAATTTCTTATAATTAAATTATAATATGTAAACGAAATCCTCAGCACGGGAGACCCCAGTGAAGATATCATTATCTATCTCTACATGTTACTAAGAAAGGAAGACAATAAATCATTATCTGACGGCCGGCGTAGTGCAGTAGCGGGATCGAATCCCGGCGTGGCAAATAAATTTTATTCGATTAATTTGTGTTATTTCACAATTTATTCATTTAAAATAATATATAGTACATTTGCGGCACGTTCCAGAGTGGAAGATACTCTCAGTATCGCCCTGGTGTAAGACCACCATTCAAAATTGAAACGTTGCTTGAAATGGCATTAGCCGTGTTTGGTGACCAGATCTGAATAGCCAGGTACTTCCCTACCTTCCTCTTCCCTATCTCCTTTCCCTCCCAACTACCTTCAGCCTCACAACATACCCCAATTGGGGATGCCATAGTCTCACTGGCTCCAGACGGGAGCAGCCGAGACTCTTGTGAGGTATCACCATAAAAAATATATTATTATTATTATTAATCCTGATGATTCATAGGTGAGATATAAGTGTTTAATTTTAAATCTCATGCAGTTTTTTATTGTTTGTTTTTTTTTTTGTTTTATATTAGCTTCGTACAGGAGGAGATAAATTATGTTCCTCAGATCCTTTGTCATCTCTTTTTTAAGGAAAGGAAGAAGAGGACGTACTGGGAAGGAAGTAGGTATAAGAGGCGGGTAGGAATAAGGAATCTGGGGGTCAGTGTGTCCAGGAGTGTCGGATGAATGAATCTATTCCTCCCATTGCGGAACAAGGCGAAGGGTCTAGATATTCTGGCTGGAGAGGTCAAAAGATCTCCTCAACCAGCCTCCAGCAGGTGGGCAGATAAATCGGCCGCCAAGACCTTGACAAACCTCACCTCGTGAACCCGGGCATCCCTGTTAAGTCAAGAAACGTAGCGAACCACTTGGGGTGACCTATAACAAGTGTTGGTTATCCAATAAATGATTCCCGGGGCGGGCGGTACCCATACCCGCCTTAAAAAATACGAAGTATGTTTATGTACAACACTTTTATTTACAAGTAATGACATAGAGAATGCCGCTATCCAATATTTAAATACATCTATTAACTATGAATTTAATGTATGACTGTGAATGAGGCAAAGAGTAAGTGCCAAGACCGAGTTATTTAGCGGTCCGTCCTCTCTGCCTATCCCTGACTAGAAACGGCGTGATGGTTACTTATTTAGTTCTATTTTAATCGAGATATTATTTTCTTTAATTAATTAATGAATTAATGCAAATCTTAAAAGTAGAAATTTACCCACTTGCCGACATCCGATCGAGCTGAAACTAGGCGTTAGACTCGTTGTCGATGACAATGCATTCTATCATCATTGGTGACACTCAGTCCCACACAAATATATTTCTCCGAAATTGGCAACCAGCAGGTTATATTTTTTTTATTACTGGCTGATTTTAAGAGGATTAATTTGGTTTAAAGAAGCTAAAAAACTAAATTTTTAAACTAAGGTCTAAATAAGCTAAGGAACATATTTTTATATAAGTCTTATCAAAATTGTTAATATTTTATGCAGTATTTTAAATGACACTTTTGTGCAAGTTTTTTTTACTGAAGACAAAATTTTGGGAAATTTATTTATTACATCAATAAACAACGGCAATAGGTAAGGCTCTCGACTGGCAATCCGAAGGTCGCGGGTTCAAAACCCGGCGGCGCAGATAAATTTTATTTGATTTGGTGTATTTGCGGAAAGTTCCAGAGTGGAAGATACTCTCAGTATTACCCCGTTGTAAGATCATTATTCAGAATTGAAACACTGCTTAAGATGGCTTAATGACTAGATCTGAATAGCCAGGTACTTCCCAACCTTCCTCTGCCTCATCTCCTCCCCCTCCCCACTAACTTCAGCCTTATACCCAATTGGGGATGCCACAGTCTCACTGAATCTAGACGGGAGCATTTGGGACTCTTATGCGGTATTCACATAAAAAATTATTTACAAATAAAATTATTGAAGAAGTGTTTTAATTTTGCTTCTGATTTCAGATTTTCACGGCCAAAAATATTATCGTGATTATTTTTTGGGTGGACATCTGCCCTGATTATGGACACTGTAACGCTGTCCGAAACGTTGGCTAAAGAAGGAGGTAGCGCAACACGGTGTAACAATTTGGGAGGCGGTTACGGTAACCATTTGTTGGATAACTTACACCTCTGCCGTAGTCTCACCCCAAGTGGTTCGCTACGTTTGGTGAGTTAGCAGCGGTGCCCGGCTCATGGGATGGCAGGCCGGATCGGGAGGAGCTTATTCAGGGAGACCATTTGGCCTTTCTGACCCATCGCCTTGCTCCACAGAGGGAGGGATGGTTTCATACGTCTAACACGCCTGGACACATTGACCCTCAGAATTCTACCCACCCTACACACCTTTACATTCCCAGAACTTCCTCTCATTATTTTCCTTAAAAAGACCCCGTACACAGCATCCCCAAAGGTAACATAGGCCTTGAGGGTTTTTTTCTCGGGTCCTCCTGTGTGGAGCTGATGTAAAAAAAAACAATCAGTAGGTACCTAGACGCTTTCATAATATAACAGAGGTTTCTAAACCTTCGTAGGTTCATTTTCATAAGGTTAAATTGCAGTAATTTTTAGTTTTTTTGACAGATTTGAAAAAATACTACTTGGGTTAAGTGTCTGCCAACGGCAGCGGTTGTCAACCTTTTTCAGCTTGCGTACCCCTTGATTTTTACTACAAATTTGTTGTACCCCGAATTCTCAATCTATTTCGTGTACACGTGTAATTAAAGACATGTTTCATTTGTAATTTTAATACTCTCAATATTAGATGAATTTAACAATCAAGTCACACAAATACAATTAGTGCAATTTTATACAAAGTGTAAAACGACTTCGGGCATTTTTAACCGGTGATTCTACATTGGAGTGCATTTTGCATTTTAAATTTTCAGAAGCGAAACTTTACCAAAACAATCTCAACCAATACACGAAAAGTGAGGTCATAATCAAAGCGACCAATGAGGACAGACCAGCATAATTTCCGTTTCATATCTCAACCGATAGGTGCTTTTAAAAGTGACATCATAATCAAAGCGGTCAATGAGCGCGGTTGATGCGTTGCAGGTGCAGTAAGCGTCATTTCCGTTTTTTTCCGAAATCCAAATCATGGCGGGGCTATAGAAGTTTCACTTCAAAAATTTGTTCCAGGTCTTTTTAAATCAAAATAATGATCTCATACACAACTCCAAACTAGCAAAGTGTATTAATAGGATGAATTTTTTCAACCTCAAAAAATTTTTTTAGGAAAATAGTTTCTCTTTTATCAGTAGTTAAAAAAAAGCTCGATTTCCTTTTACACCCTATAATCAATCAATCATGGTCTATAAATTATAATCAATCAGTTTTACAAAGTTTGGATCAATTTCACATATGTAGAGCTGAATTTTAAAACCTAGATTCGTACCCCCAATCTTTGCTTCGCGTACCCCAAGGCGTACGCGTACCACAGGTTGAAATCCGCTGATCTATAAAATTCAGAGTTGCTTTGAATTTAACCCAGATAGAACTGAAACATTTTTAAAGTTTTTTTTATTATTTTATTTTTGGTTTCATTAAAAAAAAAAATTGCAAAGCACCATAAAAATACATTCATTTGATATCGTGGGAAGGGGAAGTTGTTCCAATTTTTTTATGGTAGGACTATGGGCGTTCACCGTATTTTCTTTAAATTCTTTTTCAGTTGTTTGTCAGTGCTTGTGAATGTTATTGTTGAATTGAAATGAATTTTGTGAGTTTGTGAGAAAGCGTTATTTTTTAAGATCGTACTTAGATTGAGAACCCTAAAATAGTTAAATATACTTTAAAAAATCAATCTCTTAGCCCTTTCCACAGGTAAGAGGTTAGTTTTGAAAGTCCCTCCCCACCCGATTATACAATATTGCAAATAGAAATAAATAGTTTTAATTATAAAAGATTAGTGGATCACAACCGGTGATCCATGAACCACGGGCGGTCCGCGAGATCTAAAATGTGGTCCATGGAACATTTATTCATTTACTACAAAACCGAATCGAAAGGTATCCAAAAGCTGATTCATAACCCTTTTGGTATTAATGATGGAGAGGTAGCTGAAGAAGTCCAAGAAGAGCACATTGAATTGCAAAATGATAGTAATTGTAAGGACGCGTTTAATTACCTACGCGATTAACGGTTTATCATTATTATTATGTACCTTGTGGTCCCTGTGAGAACAAATAAATATCAAAGTGGTCCCTGGTCAAAAAAGGGCAGGAACCACTGGTCTAATGAATATATGCAGAAGTTTTCTCACTCTTTTTACTGTATTTTTTGTTAGTTCCATTTTAAGCGTCTGTCTACTATGACACCCAGATACTTTATACTATTTTTGGATGTTATTGGTAAACAATTAGCATCGTCGCATTCCTCTTTATTTTCACACTGTGATGGATGGATTTTAGTAGCAATATTGTTTTCAACATTTTTTTTTCAAAGAGAATGGGATAAATATGTTTTCTCAGTATTTAGTACGGGACAATTTAGGTTGAACCACGTTTTGAGTATGTTTGTATTAATATTAGCTTTCCTCGTTATTTCCTCCCATGATTTACCTTTAATGATAATAATAATAATAAAATTTGGATGACTTATTTACAACATATAAATTACTGAAACAGCATTCTGTTCTTAGCCAACGACGGATTAATGAAACAAATGACAATTCTACAAAACAGAGCTATCTTGAAGAAAAATAGGAAAATGTTGAAGGTGTTAAATATCTTGTCATTTAAACAAATTATTTGATTCAATACTGTATTGTTAATCTACACAATAATCAATGGCCATACGTCTATTGAATTCCTAGGAAAAATTGATAAACTACAAAGCAAACATACACATGAGACGAGGAAAACGATCTTTAATATGAATATTAGGAGTATAAGGAAAAACTTCGATGAGCTCTGTGTACCTATTAATAACCTAGATTTTTCTCCAAGTATAATTGTTTTAACTGAAACTCAAATGAAACAATAATTCCATATAACTTACCAGAATACACAACAATTTCATCTGCCTGTAAGAATACTGGTCATAATGGAGTTACTGTCTTCTGTCATAATACTCTGAAAAATGTTGCCGCTGAATTTATTGAATTTAAAACAGCCAATGCCATAAAAGTAACTTTTTATCAAAACAACTATAAATATCATATTCTAGCCATATATAGATCCCCTTCATTAAATGATTTTTTATTTGTAAAAGAACTAAAATCTTTTGTTAGTTATGTTAGCAATGTTTAGACCGCATATTTGTCAAGTCATACAATGCGGTTAATATCATCTCTTCAATTCTTGAAACAAATATCACAGATCATTACCCGACCTTTTATGGACATCATTTCAAAAATACTCCTCTAAACCAAAATTCTGAAAATCTAGAAAAAGTACACATTAATTTTGAAACTCTAAACTCTTTATTTCGGTCAGAAAACCGGGAAAATGTGATATCAATAGAAAATCCACATCTCGCACTAGAGAATTTCTATAAAATTCTGAGAGATCATACTCTAAAAAGTGAAAGTAAAATAGTTGTCACTAACAATAAATATAAAAAATTAAGCCTTGGATAACAGTTGGATTAATTATATCAATTAAACAAAGAGATAAATTATATGGAGAAATGTTTAAATATCAAATAGATTGCCAAAAGAATAATCTCAGAACAATGCCTTATCTGAAAACAAAATATCTAATGTATCGTAACTTACTCAATAGGCTGATAAGAAACTGCAAAAAGAAATACTATAGTATACAAATTGAAAATGCTAAAAATAATTTTAAAAAAAACTTGGAATATTATAAATGAAATTGCCAACAAAAAAAGTATGTCTTCAAATATTGTAAATGAGGTTATAATAAATAATGAAATAATAACTAACAAATCGACCATTGCAGAAAGCTTCAATAACTATTTTACAAAT
Source organism: Limnephilus rhombicus (assembly GCA_929108145.2). Taxonomy (NCBI): domain Eukaryota; kingdom Metazoa; phylum Arthropoda; class Insecta; order Trichoptera; family Limnephilidae; genus Limnephilus; species Limnephilus rhombicus. The sequence continues at coordinate 62,425,567 of OV815271.1, forward strand.
GTAATAGACGTAGTACTTGAATCATCCGGCATTAATGTTAATGATGCTTATATGGAGACATCTCCTCAATTAGATTCAAATAATGACTCAATGAACTCTATAGAATATTTTTCTCCTGTTACATTTAATGAAATTGAAAAATATATTGATAACCTAAAACCATCCAACTCTAAGGGAAATGATGGATTATCTTGTGATACGTTAAAAAAAATAAAACAACATGTCCTAACTCCATTGCAACATATTTTTAATTTATGCTTCAAAAATGGTAATTTTCCAGGGCAATTTAAAATCTCCACTATAATACCTATTCATAAATCTGGAGATACGAATAAATTAGACAATTATAGACCAATATCTCTTGTTTCAAACTTCTCGAAAATATTCGAAAAATGCATCAAGTTTAGAGTCATTGAACACATAGAAAAATATAAAATTCTATCGAAAAACCAATATGGCTTTCGTAAAGACCTAAGCACCGAGGATGCGATATATGAACTGACAAAAAAGATATACTCATCTATCGATAAAAAAAATTCCTAGATTTAAGAAAAGCCTTCGACACCGTAAATTATAATTTACTCATTACAAAAATAAATCAACTAGGCTTCAAAAAAGACACACTAAAACTACTCTCTAACTATCTTACAGACAGAACACAAAAAACAAAAATTGGGAATAATTATAGTTCAGAGTCAAAGATAAAAAATGGAGTTCCACAGGGAACTGTGCTTGGCCCGATTTTATTCTTAATTTATATTAATGATTTATGTAATTTTGTAATCCCTGGTAAAATTGTTTCTTACGCAGACAATACGGCAATAATAGTGGATGGTTTTCATTGGAAAGAAACTTTTTAGAAAGCAACTGATTGTATTTCACTGGTTTCAACATAGCTAAAATACAACAAACTCGTTTTAAACTATAGCAAAACATTTTACTTACCTTTTTATAAAACCATTAAAAATAAACCTACAGACAACCTTAAAATTATAATACATAATACTAGTTGCAATCAAGAAATGTGCTTCGTGTGCAACAAACTCACTAATGTTGAAAATATAAAATATTTAGGAGTATCAATAGATATAAATCTTAATTGGAAATCACATATTAATCAAATCACTTCTAAATTAAGATATCTGACCTACATATTTTATAGACTTAATGTTACATAAAAATAATGTAACAAGTGAACTATCTGTGTATGGGTACTTTTGGTGTGAAGTTGTTAACATTCAACATCATTATATTGGTAGCATTGAAATGTTTACCTTTGCTCAGTTGGTGATACTGAGGATCTGCACAGAGGGGTTGACTAGGCAGGACTGGCCTGGAGCTCGTCATTCTTTGAGCAGCCACAGGTGACCACGGCCACCGTCCCTGTGGTGGGTCGACGTAATCAAATAGTCGTAGTTCGCCATTATTTTAACAACATATGAAGATTGATAAATCCGCGCCCACCAGCGGCATCCATTATTGAAGACCATCAGGACAATCATTAAAATCCTGGATCAGCAGCGGAGTACCATGGGAGCACATTATTTCTGCTGGATTAAAACCACATCCAGCATCTGCAGACGCAGTCATGACAAGACCTTCCGACTATACCTGGAGTGAGAGGTGCTCGCAGGGATGCGGCCGAAGATCGCCCACCTTGGCCGTCATCGACATAGTCGGCTGGCTGGCAACCGCCCTTGGACGGGACGTCGCTGGGAAACCGCGGGACTGGAGGCCTGTTCGTCGCTCCAGCCTGCCGTTCAGCACATGTCAGCAGCGGAGGGAGCTAACCGTCCATCTCCGAAGGCAGCAAGCAGCAGCATGGATCGCCTACATATGGCATTCACCCATTCATCAACTCCTCAAGATTAAACGGTACTAACGCTCCATAATATGCCCATTCAGAATTTAGTCTAGCCCTGATTATTATTTGTAATAATTAATAAATTAATTTAACTGTGTCAAAGCACTATACTATTTCATTTAAATAACCTATCCTCATACGAAGTATTACAGCCGTATTACAGAAGTATTACAGCCGCCTACTTAAGGTCCACGCCTGAGAAATTCTCCAGTAATAATTACACTTGTCTCATGCTCTCCATTATTATATTCCTAACATTTTAGCTTCCAATGTGAAAGTTAAATAACTTCATAACATTTTGGCGTCCAACGCAAATATTTTCATAACATTAAGGAAGTACTAAACATTGAAAAATTGAAAATGATTTACTTTTCCCTGGTGCAATCATCAACCACTTATGGCATTATAGGATGGGGTGGTGCAGTTGATACATTTATTAAGCCTCTACAAATAATTCAAAAACACACAATTAAAGTCATATATAACAAAAATAAATCATTCTCGACCAACTTATTAAACAAAGAAACTAAAATATTTAATATACGTAAATTATTTATATTACAAACTTTGAAATATGTATTTAAAAACAAAAATAATTTCGAAATAAATGAAAATTGAATGAGCAAAAGAATAAATAATATATTTTACACCCCACAAACCAATACTAAATTATTGCAGACACATAGCAGTTTCATTGGTCCTCGTTCATTTAACCTTCTACCACTACAAACTCAAATGATAAATAAAATGATAAAATATGTAAAAGAGGTAAAATTATGGTTGAATAATGTAGACATTGAAACGCTTTTTCTATAAATTTATCCATCCTTCTTCAACTCACTTTCTGTAATTTTCAAAACTGTAGTACAATATGTTTTCTGGTTATTTTTTTATAATAACTAAAAAAAAACTTAAAAATTAAAAATCTGTATGTTTTTTCCATATTTTTATTTTATTTTTATAATAGCTGAAAAAAACCTTTTTCACTTATTCTACCTATGTAATACTAACTTTTTATACTAACTTTATATTTTATATGTTTTTTAAGTCTATTTTATACTTTGGGTATTTGGAAATATAGTATTTTGTTTTAATATTACCCACACTCAGGCAGTGCCTTAGTGGGTTTTCATTTCTTGTTCATACTATTTGTTATTATATATTATGTTATTATATGTATACTATTTGCTATTATACATTATATGTACAAAGAAATGAGAATAAATAAAGTTAAAAAAAAAAAAACGATCTAAGACTCCTCTCCAGGAAAAAAACACAGAGTCAAAAGTCATTGATGTACGGAGCATTGAAGATATTTGGAGAATTACAAGAAGAAATAAAATTGGAAGGGAGCATAAAGGCATTTAAAATTAAATTACGAAGATATATGATTGATTTGGTATAGATGTGTTATTTTAAGTGTATGTATGTATAAGGATTGTATTAGGACATAGATAACTACGAGTGGGTATGTACCTATTTAAAATATCGGAATAAACAATAATAAACTTGTAATGCGCCGTTTTTCTGAAAAATCACCTCAAGGGCGCTGTAACTAACTACCTACTATTAATATTAGTATTATACAAAAGTTATTAAATAATATATTAAAAACGTTTGGGAAACACTGATGAATCATGAATCGGAAATCACTGCAAGGGAACTGATGTAACACTTTTAAAATGTGGAATCACTTTTATAAATGAAGAATAAAATAATTAATTAAATGAATTTAGTAAATTGTGCGTGTGGAGTGACTCGCGCAAATTGTATCAACAATTTGGAGTGAATGGGTGGTTGCAAATGCTTCATTTGTTAATTATATGACAGAGCTAATTATAATTTGCTGTTAATTTGATTCTCGTCAGAATTGTAATATTTGTAAAAATATGTTAACCAAGTTTAGACTGAAAATTTTGTTATCAATATTAACCCTTAATAGTAGATCTGGTCACAAAACATTGATAAAGCCATTTTTATTATTCAACTTTATTAATTCTATTACAATAAGGACCTCCAGTAAAAAATATTATGGCTTTAAAAAAATATGTTCATATAGACCAATAAACGCTGATTCTGAATGTATAAGTTTTATTAAATAATATTAAACGCAGAGTTTAAAAAAAAAAATAAAAAGTCTATTTTTTTTTAAACACAGCGTCAAGTTGGTATTATGAAAATGTTTAGTGGTGACGTCACTGATCACATGCGGCTCACCATTCGCCTGGTGTTAGAATGTTGAAGTTGTATTGAAATTGAATGAAATCAATTGACATCATGCAAGCCATTTCGTGTTATTGGTTTATTTTCGTACTTTTTACAGAGATTTAGACAAATAATAGTTGTTGTGTTCATTGAAACATTATTTAGGTCCTCAACAATTAAAATGATGAGGGGAAAGGGCTATACTTGCGGGTAATCTGATAATTCGCCAGGATAATGTTTTTCAAATAGAATACTATGTTGTTTTGGTAAATATTTCCCTATCGAGTCCACGCTCAAATCACACTTTAAAAAATTAAAACAAATTGTACTAGGTAGATAATGGTTTGTAATAAGTAATTCAGTAACCGGAATTGAAAAATATTGCATTTTAATGGTTATTTTGTTATTTAAAAAAACGCGAAATATAATGTCTCAAGGAACGCCATGTTGTTAATTACGACGGCAAACGTCTCGCGTGATTTTTCGTGTTTATAAAACCGAACAAAATAATGAGTAATACGTTTTATTTATCATTTCCGAAAATTGCAATCCGTACTTATTATTGTCTAACTGACGGAAAGTGATTTATTCTTTTAAAAATGCGTATTTCATCGTCGTAATTAACATGGCTTTGAAAAATGACATTTCGCGTTCTTAAAATTAAAAAAAAAAACATTGAAACGCAATATTTTTCAATTCCGGTTACTAAATTATTTATTGCTAACCATTAGGGAACTACCCATACTACGTGACCCGTTCAGGGGGGTGGGTTCTTCAAAATACCACGCTTGGTACAAATGAGCGGCGGGGGGCTTAGGTTTTTAGTCACCGGGGGAGGGGGGGAGGGTTAAAACTTGCAAAAAGTTGGTCACGTAGTATGGGTACGTTCCCTTATCTACCTAGTACAATTTGTTTTAATTTTTTAAAGTCTGTTTTGAGCGTGGACTCGATAGGGAAATATTTACCGTTGTTTTTGCAAGTCGTAGTTAGCTGTAACAAAAGATTTTTGATAATGTGCAGTAAATTTGGCCTATTTGAGGTAATAGTCGTGTCATATTTGACATTTGGTTTAAGATACACATCGATCGTATTTTCAAATTGGTTTTAGTATCAAGGGCTTTTTATACAAGTTAGTATACAATTGTCATGATCAGTGTATTATAAATACAAGTGTTTCTGTATGTGTTATACACAATGCATTGTATTATGTTAGAGCAAAAGTCACGCCTGAACACATAAAATTAGAACACCGGCTTACGATTTCATTTGTATTTGCAATGAAAAAGATGATTTTTATTGTTATTGTCAATACAATAACAATAAAAATCATCTTTTTCATGTGCAATCACTTTGGTACAATACAATAACAGTAGCGATGAGATGTTGACATTTTACCTAATGTTTTTTTATACTAAAAGCAGTTAATGTTGAATAAAAAACGACTTCTGACACCTAAAGTCATTATTCCTCGATCGATTTTTCCACACAAAATGACAACCCCTGACACCTGTTGAAAGTAAATAAAATTTTTGGTGATTGATGACGTCACACGATCCACCATAGATACGGTGGCTTTTGGGGGATCTTGAATAATTAAAACTTTGACAATTATTTTAACTATTAAAACTAACTATAAAAATAAAAGTGCATATTATTTAAGTTAGAAGGTTCATTAAAAAAAAATGGACTGGAGTTCTCTATTGGTGATGTGCTATGCCTGTCTCACTAGGAACACCTTCTTCGAGAGCAGGCTTTCAATTCTGAATGGTGGTCTTACACCAGGACGATACTGAGAGTATCGTCCACTCCGGATCGGGAAGCAAATATGAGTCATATAATTTCAATACCCGCTATATCCGATTTTTTGACAAAATGATCTGAGTATGACATCTTGTACACTTTTTTGTGAGGAACAAGAGGAACCTAAAATTGAGTTTCAAAACCTCCCTTATCACGACCAAAACCATGTTAAAACTGCGAGTGAGAACAGAACCCGCTACATATATCATTCAAGAAGTTATTTTGCCAAGATGGCGGGCTTAGGCGGACTTTTCGCGCGTCAGGTCAGTTAAGTTTGAAAAGCCGCTATATCGTGACAATCACGAGGCGGGTATCAAAATACGCAATATCCATTTTATTTATCGAAATTACTTAAATTATGTAGACATACATAAAAAATTACTACTTTTCGAATTTATATTACCCCACTTCATTATTCAATTTTTTTTTTTATTTATTTACGCTAGAGATGTGACAGTTTTTTTGCGGTTTTCTCCAAATCAACGAAAGTTGATATCGAAATTGAACGACTCATAAGCCTTGTGTTATTTTAAATGATATTGAGGGAAAAACACAAATATTTTTTTTGGATTGGAACCCGCGACCTTCGGATTGCTAGTCGGTAGCTTTACCCCTCCACCACGGAGGTCGTCAACTACCATGGTAGACTGCTCACTGATTAGTGCTTACGTGCAGGAGTGCCAATAAGTAGAGAAGTAAATATTATTAAAATCGTCGAATTGCAAGGATTTCGTAATGTTTTTACTCCTCGGCGACCCTGAATCGATAAAAGGGATGTAATTGATTTATTTTTACATTCAAAGCATTAATAAGGTTACCTGAGCCAAGGTAAACATGTTAAATTTCATTTTATACCAGCACGTAACCGTGAAAAATAACGGGATATTATGTTGACGGCCTCCGTGGTCGGTGGTTCAAATCCCGGTTCCCGTCGTGCGCAAGTAAATTTTATTTGATTTACTTGTGTTATTTCACAAAATAAGAGGAAACTCGGTCGCCGAGAAATTTGAACAATAGGTATTTTACCAAACTGTTGCTGAATGTAGCTCTTACTGCCCCAAACGAAAGGGACAACTGAACGAAAGGGACAACTGGACGAAAGAGACAACTGAATGAAAAGGACAACCGAACGAAAGGGAGAACTGGACGAAAGGGACAATTGAATGAAAGGGACAACTGAACGAAAGGGACAACTGGACGAAAGGGACAACTGGACCAAATGGACAACTGAACGAAAGGGACAACTGCAACTCTGGCTGATAATACCTAAATAAAAATCATAAAAATCAAGGTTTTGTATTCCCCATTTTCCTTCTCCTAAACTGGACCAATTTTTAAGATTTTTTTACTAACTATATTAAAAGAAAATACTTATAAAAGGTCATTGTCTAGTTGTTGCAATTATATATTTCAACCAATTTACACAAAACCTTTAGAAATTATATACTTAAACCTTACTCACGAATTCATGAATCACTCTATATATATTGGTGAAAACCGCATGAAAATCCCTTTAGTACTTTTCAAGTTTATCGCGAACATACAGACCGACAGACAGACGTGGCGGAGGTTTTTAATTTGTAGAGAAGATGAGATTATTTGAGCTTCAGCTGTAGGCCACCTATTCACTAAAGTTTCTTCTGCACGTTTTATCCGGAATTAATTTCGGTGTGTTTGTCAGCCGGTTTACGGGAACAAGAATCTGATGGTTGTAGAATGCATGTAGGTATTACACCCAGGGTCCAAATATATCTTAACGGGCTGTAAATGTGTCAAGGTGAAATAATGAACTTTATTATTTGTTCTTATCAAGCAGATACTTTTTGATGTGACAATATGCGCATTTCATATATTCAAAATGGCGCGTAGTATTAATACCTGTGTCAAAGAGCACCTAAGATGTTTAAATGACAATGACTTCTCAGAATTAGGAAAAACCATCTCATCGAAAGAAACCACACTTTTAATTTAAAATCCAGGTGTCAGTTTACTACATAAAAATAGAATACGGATCAGACCAAATAACTAAGATGCATTAGAGTTGGAAAGCCAATGGGAAGGAATCTGAATTACCTTAATTTCACTCAGAAAGTTATTTTGAGTTTCAATTTTACGGCATCATGGGATCACCAGATTATGAGCACTACACAAGTTTTTTTACATTAACTCCACACAGGAGGCCTTGAGGAAAATAATTTCCTTCAGGGCCTATGTCATCTGAGATGCTGTGTGGAGGGTCTTTTTGGGGAGAAGAAGGAATGAACATTGGTCTTGAAGAGACCCATGTTGTAGGAAGGATGAAACACTAGTAGCCGTAAAAATCGATATTAAAGTGACCGACATACCAAAGGAGGTGATAATTGAACGGGTACTTCAATTAAATTAAATAGACTGACTGATTGATCCAAAATGTCATTTTTTATTAATATACTGATACAATTAATTACATTACATGTTATAACATCTAGTAAACTTTTTCAATTAAAAGATACATTGAATAAATTCGTTTTACACCTTTTTTTAGAGCAAAGCTCGAATTAAAAAGGCGGAAAAATGCATGTAAACCGCAGTTTGTTCTTTTTTATTTTTAGAACAAATAATACAAAATTACAATAATGAAGAAAAAAGAATAATAATAATAAAAAAGAATAATAATTTTTTTTTAAATATATAAAGCAAATAATAAAATAAGTAATACAACAGAAAGAAGAAGAGGAGATTAAGAAGAAAGAAAAAGAAAAAGCAAGAAAAAAATTGTGATAAGTTATTTATATAATGGTCTTATTAAAATTTTGAAAATTTTATAATTTGTTTCCAATCTCAATTTCAAGGGTAATTCGTTATACCATTTACGAGTAACTCCAATATATTTGTAGAATTGTTGGGCTGTGTTGGTCATAGAGCCAAGGATATTTAAGCTCACTTTATTGAAACAGTCTCTGTGTATTTGTAAAAGCGCATTTTTTTATAAATAATATGAAGCGAAGGGACTTTAATTTTTTTATTTGATGGTGGGGTATTCGTACGGCTTTTATAAAATTATTTTTATTATTATTCTTTGGATACTTTCTAAAGTCAAAGGAGAAGTTTTTAATGCACCACCCCAGCCAACAATTCCATATTGTAAAACTTAGGGAAGAAATTAGGGAAAAACAGATGGTTCTTAATAGTCCAAAATTTAATATGTTTCGTATTCTAATAAAAATGTGCATTAATTTTCTTAACCTTTCTACTGTTGTATTGATTGTAATATCCATTTTATGTCACTATCTATAATTGCACCGAGGTATTTTACATTTGTTTAACAGTGAGTACAGAGCAGTCAGGTTTACGTAGATATGAGTTTGAATTACAATTATATTTGGGTATACATATGTATAGATTATCAAGGGTAGCATTTTTATTCAGAGTGAATGTACAAAAGTTTTATCTGTATTTAGAGATAGTAAATTTTGATCAAACCATTTTTTTAAAAATTTTATTCTAGTTCAGCCGTTTTCTGAGTTTCATTCCAGATTAATCCCTGAGTTAAAATCGCTGTGTCGTCAGCATATGATATTAGTTTTGACTTTATGGGGAGTTTAAAAATATCATTAACATAAATGATAAAAAATAATTGGTTCTAGTACCGTTCCTTGCGGGATTCCAAAATTACTGGTTTGGGAATCACTCAGAAAACTATTAACTTGACAAATTGCTCTCTACGAAGTAGATAATTTTTGATCCATGTTAAGGCATTATGGTTAAATGCTTTTCTTAAGTCGACAAATATTCCAATGCATTTTTTTTTATTATCTATAGATTTATATATCTCTGATGTTAAAAATCTACGATAGCTTCTTGAGTGCTCAAATTTTCTCTAAAACTCTAAAACTGACGTGCACTTAATATATTCATTTCTTTTATAAATTTAAACATCTGTTTTTTTACAGTTTTTTCAAATGTTTTGAATGTAGGTAATATTGTGGAAACACCTTGCGAAGCCGAGTACCGAATACCTACATACATGTATTTTAAGTAAGTAATATAAAATGATTTTTCTATTTTTTTTTATTATTTATTAACCAAGAATAACATTAGAATATATCCAATATACCTACATATACATATTTATTATTTATTTTTTTGGTATAAACCACCTCAGGGCGATTCCGCCATAGACGATTCTCGACATTAATTTTTAAATCGCAGTATTTGTTACTTTTTTTGATATCGGTGCAAAGAAGAAAGTCAATATTTGATAGTAAAATTTTTTTTTTGGATTTTACTTCATATTGAAATTTTTGGCGCGCTTAGAAATATTATCATTCGAAGAATCGATATGTAAACTGCAAAATCACACCGTGCAACACTGGCGCGAAACAGCTGTTACCGATAGTTTGAGGTTATATTTAATTGCTAAACGTGTAGTGACAATATTTATTTATATGTATGTGTCGAAACATGTAAGTACTTTTTGTTATTTTTTAAGCATCATTGACTATAAGAAGTCACTGTTAGCTTGATGCACCCGCGATGCAAAAGATATAAAAGTTTGTGTTGTTCACAGAAATAAAGTACTAAAGTTTTGAAACTTTGTAAGAGAAAGAAGAAATCAAAGGCAAACTTAAATCAATCGTTTTTAAGAGTACAATGTTAGCTGAATTGAAATAAACGTTGACTCAAATTGGTTGCACCCGCAATGTGATGTTAGAATCGCGGGTGCAACTCTTTGACAACTACCTTTATTATGTCATTTATCTCTATTTTATTGTTTTGTTCTGTCTTGAATAATAAGAGAGAACAAAACAATAAAATAGAGATAAATATACGCTGTGTAAGAATGGTTATTTATATTGATAAGGGGTTTTTTATATTATATTCCCCTTTTTTATAGAAACATGGGTTTAAACAACCACACTCAACCTGCGGCCCGCCAAGCTTTTGTGTGTGGCCCTAAACACTTTATTATCAGGAACTTGATTTAAAAAAAATCTGTAATTCAAAATTTCGTATATCTTCGACTTGATTCGTTTCGACTTTGACGTACAGATGGTGACACCCGAAAAGGTTTGTCATTATGGTCCACATGATTTGGCATAAGAGTGAGATACGTTTTTTAGATTTTCACGGCCAAAAGTATTTTCGTTGTTTGTTTTTGGGGTGTTATACCATGTTGCGCTACCGCCTGATTTAGCCAACGTTTCAGACAGCATTACAGTGTCCATCATCAGGGCAGATGTGTAAGAGTGTTGCTATTGAACACGCTAGATTTATTCCCAAAAAAACAAATATTTGACACACAAGTACGCGCGCAAATAATTTATAAATAAAAGTGCCAATTCTGGAAACCACCGCATCTATTATAATACAAATAAACTGGTTAATGTCACTGGTTAGTCAGGTACCTACTTGCAAATTTTGCTGTCGTATAAAGTATTGTTTTGTTATAATTTAAATACGAATGAATAATGGCGGGGGGGGGGGGGTGGTTGATGATTTTTTTCGTCATACCAGTATAGTGTTGCGGCCCGCGTAACTTTACAAATACTTGTATGTGGCCCTAAGAGAAAAAAGGTTGAGTATCATTGGGTTAAAATGACAGAAGAACAACGGAAAGAGACCGCTTCATGGAAATATAGGCGAAAATTTAAAGAAAATCCTTCCTCATATAAGTAAGAAAAGAAGAAGTTGAAGGGTCATATTGGATGATAAATGGAAAAGGCTGAAAAATATACCAGGCATTCAATCAAAACATTTCATTCAATCTGAAATCGGTGATAGCGTTTCCGTAGCGCGAACCTCACCATCTCATCTCAAATGCACATTGGTTTTAAAATCTCCAAAAACCACCACTGAAACAGAAAGTGATCGGGACGATAAAGATTTGGAACATCTTACAAATTACAAAATACCAAAGTAAATTCTGTTTCCTAATGTATCTGTGCCTTCAGCATCAGATCAGATTAAATCCTTCGTTTCACCTGAAACAAAATTGCGCATTTCTGATGTTTACACAGATTCAGGCGACGAATCCTTAAATGAAGAAGCTCCAACGTCTCTTCAACTCTCAAAATTACCACAGACCCTCAACACAGCATCCCTAAAGATGACATAGGCCCTAATGGGAATTATTTTTCTCAGAGCCTCCTGTGTGGAGCCTCCTGAATATATTTTTTAAATCTTAATAATATTAATTATTTGAGATATTGAATATAATTAAAATACCCAAAGATATTAATATTAATTAAATAATAATGAAAATCGTAAATGATGTAGCAGACGTGCATTTTGAAGATTTCGATGTTGGAAATGCCAGAGAAAAAGATTGATGGAAATAATTTGTTCGTGTGAATTTTCGGCGAATATTGACATTTTCGAAAAGAAATAATTAACATAAATTACAAAGAAGTGTACTGATTACTCAAAAGCATTGTTTGATCTTTTATTTCGTTCCCCTTTAAGTTTTTATTGATGTTTATATCCACTTAAATTAGACGCGTTGCACCCGCGATAAATTGATGTTGCACCAGCAATTGCTTCCAAAGCGAATAATTCATTGTTTATATTTTTGTCACTATATTTTTTTAAAATTTGCAGTTGATTATTTTAACGCATAACAAAATATAAAGGCATAACATAATAAACATTTCACAATTAACAGACTTTTGTGATTTTGTCTTACAATCTGGAAAGGTATGTCCAAATTTGTTCCAACCGCGATAGCACTTTAATCCTCCCTCCTGACTATTTAAATATTTCAATAAAATTCTTATAAACGAATACAAAGTGAACATGTTAAAATGTAGCTCTTCCAAGAATAATTTAATTTAAAATGTTTTTTATTTTATTATTAGGAAGCTTTACATGCGTCTAAATGTTGCACCCGCGATTGTGGATCGCCCCTCACTAGGCTGAGCCTGTTCTGAGGTGGCGTTTACGTTTTATCGCATGAGGTCGATAGAACTGAGCGAACATGAATGTGAGCAACAAATTTAAAAAAATAACCTATTTTTTCAAAACAATAAGAGAATTTTAAAAAAAGATCAGCTAATTAAAATTTATTATGCTTTAGCCCAATCTCATCTACAATATGGTATTATCGGATGGGGAAGCTCATTCGATTCCACCATAAAACCAGCAATCATAGCACAAAGGGCAATATTGAAAATTATTATTAGAGTCCCCATCAGAACTCCTACAGACTACGTTTTTAAAGCACTTAATTTAATGTAACTGAAACAATTATATACAAAAGATATTCTAATGTACGCATTCATAAACCATGATAACTTTATACAGACAAACTCGGGCCGATATACAAGATCCATATTACAACATACTTTCCACCAACCCACAACGACTTTTGGACAAAGAAATATGCAATTTTTCACAATAAAATTATTTATTATGGTCCCTCTTGCAATAAAAACAATTAAAAAAATAACCGAATTCAAAAGAAGCATTAAGGTATGGATTATGGACATGGGATGGAAGATTCTAGATTCAGTTTTGTAACCTAACGAAGATTAATGCTTGTATTGTGCTTTCTTTTAGATGTAATTTTATAATTTTCCTATTGTAATATTTTAAAATAGGTATTTACATATATTTCAAATTCGAAAACATGTACAATGTGACCTTAGAACGGGGTGCCACAGTAAAGACACATTTTTCTCAAAAAAATTGTAAAACCAAGAAAAAAAAACTAATTGACACTTCCGAAGCCAAAAAGGACCAGAAAAAAACAAACTTTTGCAATTTAGCGGCTTTTAAAAAAATTACTCCAGGTGCTCACGGCCAGTGTAATATCAATCAATAATGTATATTTTGATTCTTGGATGGCCCTGATAGCTACACCACTCCAAGATCTTCCATATTAAGCCAACGTTTCGGATAACCTTGCTATATCCATTACTGGGGTTATGATAATTGTATATAAAGAACAGTCCTTTAAAAAAGAATTTATTTTCTCTTCGTTTGTGATTTCTTCCTCCGTTGTTTATTAAAATATGATCTCTATTGATGTTGAACGTTGAACCATTCACTTAATCATTGGTTCCGACCACATGACGCCCGAACAACGCACTGAGTCGCTCTCAACTAGAAAGTAAGTTCATAAAGTTCAAAGGATTTGTATTAAGGACAATTAAAAAATTTGAATCGTTACAAATCATTAAACTGTTATACATATCCCTTGTTAGAAGCCTAATGGAATATAACCCCATAGTCTAGTCGCCCTTCTACAAAATTCATATTCCATAGGTAATGTTGAAAGAATTCAAAGAAAATTTCTACGTTTCGTAAATTTTAAACAAAATATAATCCTTTCTTAAATATTCCAAATTTAGAAAACAGACGAAAAACAAATCATCTAAACTTTTTATTAAAATTTTTAAACTCTAAATTCGATGGTTGTGAACTCATATGCAATAAATCTTCATGTACCTACTCGAACGACTAGACAAATATTATCATTTTATATACATACACCTCATTCCATCTATTGACAGGAAAGGATGTAGCACAGTTCATTTGGGAAATAGAATTGTTGTTTTCACCATCTTCCGGGTAATTTTTTCATATTTTTTTCTCATTTAAACCTTCCCTGGACTAACGCAAACATTTCAAAACCAAAATCAGCTAAATCGGCCCAGCCGTTCTCGAGTTTTAGCGAAACAAACGAACAGCAATAGGCCACTTGCATTGAATTCATAACGACTTGGAAAAAATCGTGTGAATAGATGTTTTTATTAAGATTGCGAAATGTTAGTAAAATTTTTTAGAAATGTACAGTTTTTTTATATTTTAAAATAAATAAATCCATTATTTGGGCTTGTGACGTCACTACATGAAAATGTCCCGTCTCCGAAAATGTTCCTATTAATTTTGTAAAATTCCACACTGAGTTATTTTTTTAATATGTCATAACTTTGATTTCAGGCGAATTTTTTAATTCGTTCACTAAATTTATTGTTTGTTCTCTGCGAACTTATCATTTGGTTTGATTTTTTGACAGATGTTCTGAAGAGAACCCCGTACATTTTAGAAGTCGGTACGTGTTTTAGAGGTATAATGGTTATGGTGCTGATTTTAACAAAATCAAAATTTATAATATTCTTATTATTATTATAATTTACAAGTACAAGTATATTACATTGGATTTAGTAACATATACGTTGTACATTATAATGATTTATGATCAATAAGATGGATCAAGGAAAAAATATTTATGAGATGTAATATTTTTGGTATGCCTCGTTATTCCCCTGTGCCATTCGTGTGGAAAACGTTCTTTTTTTTAAATGATTTTCGGCTATGTAATTATCGTTTTTTCACACCTATAAAATTATCTCCCGTCTTTCCGGTTTATAAAAAATGTTCTGATTTTTCGGATTGAAATTTTCAAAAAATCCCCAGGATTTCAAAAATACGATCAAAAAAAAATACAGAATGTCTTAGAATATTTGTCTAAACCGGATTTTTTTTTAAATGTGATGCAAGTGGCCTATTGATTTTTATATATGTACAAAGAATATGGGTTTAAAAAAAATTACGTTTATTTCGAATTATAAAATTTGCAAGCATTTTTCATCACCTTTCAAAAACAGTTTTTAGTTTTCGGATGCGATTTGATTTTGTTGGAAAGCCGAAATATTTTGACCTTTCGACAAAATAGACTCGAGCCTGAATGGTTAACAGCCATCTAATATTCTATACAATATCTCAAAACACACCTTTTTCACATAACGCTGTTAACATAAGCATAAGGGATCAATTTTTGTAGGAACGTTTTGGTTTTTGGACTTTCACCAACGCTCTATGGAGAATTTTCTGAAATTGATTAAAGAGCTAATAATGATTCATATTACATTAATTTTCTTAACAAAAGTATATAAATTATATTAGATACATAAAATTCTATTAGCGCGCAATATTATAAAAATATTCAATGAAATTGTTCTTACAACGGTCGAAAATTATAAGAAACTAGCTGACCCGGCCAGGCGTTGCTGTGGCTAACAAAACACAGCGCCATCTACTGGATGGTTACCCAAACATTTAACTTACACCGTCATCTGTTAATTTGCATACAAATCAAATCGATCGGTCGCTCCATTTATATTATTACAGCGAGTTCCCGGTATGCGTTGCTATGCCACTTAATAAAGAAATTGTTTCTCCATGCGTGTCCTTTCCCATTAGCCGTTCCGTCTGCCCTTCCTCTCCCGTGTCCCCTTCCCCTCTCGCGTTCCTACTCCGCCTTCCTTCTCCCAACTCCCCTCGCCCGCTTCCCCGTTCCGCGAACCCCCCTCTCGAGTTCCCATCCCCCTCCCAGGTTCCCCTTCCCCCCCCCCCTCCCGTGAACTCCCTATCCCGAGTTCCCCTCCCCCCTCCCCACTTCTGGGTTCCCCTCCCCATTCCCGCATTCCATTCATTCAATCCCGGTACATTCAGTTTTCTAATAGCTCGCGTGCTACCTATTGCAATTTTATATATAGAAACCTTCGCGGGCGTGCACACATCAAATCCCCAAGGTTTCAATGAAATAGATAAAGTCGTTTGGAAGTTATACACGTACATACATTTAGGCGATTCATTTTTATTTATATAGATAGAAGATAGATGAAGATAGAAGGTAGATTAGATAGATAGATTTATATATAAGATAGATAGATAGATAGATAGATGGTAGATAGATAGATGCTCGTAGATAGAAGATTACAAAAAACCGAGGCATTTTTGAAGTGAAAACTTTTTTAGCACCGTTATAATTTGAGACTCGATGAAACGAAAAATAACGACACTAAAAAGACACAAACACATACATCTTTACCTAGGATTTAGCCTGCGAGAGAATGAGACAGTGCAAACGGTCTCCTCTTTGTGCGGTGCTTTGTAGCTTCCCCACTTTTGTCTACTTTAGTTTTCTGAAGGTTTCTCTTCTACCGCGTGTGAATTGCACACTCTGATATTTTTTGACGTGAAAACTTCTTTAGCACCGTTGTGATTTGAAACTTGATGAAACAAAACAACGGCACAAAAAAAGATAAAAATACATACATCTATATCTATAGGATTTAGCCTGCGAGATTATGAGATAAAATAATAAGCCTCCCCTCTCATCTACTTTAGTTTTCTGAAGGTTTCGCTTCTACCGCGTGTGAACTGCACACTTATGTTATTGTTTGTCTTCACGTACCTAATGTAAAATTCTTGATCTTTATTTGCCAGTAATTTGAGAGCTGGGGGCCTGGAGGTGATGACGCACTTAACTGTGTTTCAATCTCTGAGGTATTGCATTAGGTATAGTCTTTCTTAATTTCTTATTCTCTTCCGCTTACTCAAATGAGAGAAGTGCCGACGGAATATTACATATTCATAAGGATAATTAAATTGGTGAAATTATCTATTACTAAACAAAAATAAAATTGTCTAATTAACTGCCTAAAATCATAACGATTGTCATAAAGGATTTATAAAATAAAATATTTTGTGCCTTTAAGTACTTTAAAATTAATGTACGTATCTCTGGCAGAATCAACTATCCGTTATGGACTTACTTCTTGGGGACATTCTTGTAAAACTAATATAAATTATATCCAAACATTGCAAAACTCCCTGACAAAATTATTAATCCCTAAGTACACTAATGAACACAGAAGTGACACTAAATTAATATACAAGTCTCTAAATGTTTTACCTGTCATAGGATTATTGTTTTATAATATTATACACATTGAAGGAATTGGTAAATTCATTACAATTTTTGTAATACCTAATGTATATAAAACTTTTATTTTACTTGTGATTATATTTCATTTGTTCATACTAAATCCATCTGTA
Organism: Limnephilus rhombicus; assembly: GCA_929108145.2. Lineage (NCBI taxonomy): Eukaryota > Metazoa > Arthropoda > Insecta > Trichoptera > Limnephilidae > Limnephilus > Limnephilus rhombicus. Next base: position 62,443,262 of record OV815271.1, read on the forward strand.
CTTTTTTATTATATCATAACATACTAATTTTTTATTATATCATATCATACTAAATCCATTTGTACTTTTTTATTATTTAAGGCTTCTAGTGCTACTTACATGTATATACTATTTCGGTAATTTAAATAATCTATTTAATTGATATTTAGCATCAAAATTATAAAATTATATGTATACAATGTTTGAAAATGTACCAATGTTGTCATGGTACCTGCTGACAAACTACATAAGTAGTTTAGCGGGTTTAAATGTAAATAAATTTTTTAAAAAATAATAATAATAACACATTTGTTTTTACAGGTAGGTAAAATTGTGTCTAACTAGGGAATGCAAATATCGCGAGATTGGGGCTCAAACGAGATCCCGCGAGATTAGAATAACAATACTGCGAGATCTCGCCAATTTCGAGATCTCGCGAGATTGGCAGTTTTGTGTGTTTTTTTGCAAATAATCACAATATTTGAATAAATTAGGAAAAAAATACTTAAAAATATTAGTACCTATTATAAGATAAACATTTATTTTCACGAATTTTTCAATAGACTTTTATGCATCAAACATTGTTTGACTTATTTGTCTATAATTTTTTAATAAACTTCTAAGTAATAAAGTTTGACGTACGTATCTATCAAATAACAAATGAAAGAAACAACCAGTCTTCAAACAAACAAAACAACGAGAAGTCCAAAAAATGAAACTTAACAACTTGACATAAGAAGCTTCTTTTTGCATAAATAACCAAAAAAATACTCAAATGAAATCAAACTCAATCACCTAACACGTTAGCTAACAACAACTATTAGTAAACAAAACAAATGCGCGCTGATGACGCTGCACGAATCTGAGAGACACCTCGTCCCGTGACCGCTACCTCGGGCCGCCGCCTCACGTGCACCGAACGAAACCTACAGATCACAACTCCGTCTGTGTCAGTCCGCGCTTCGAATGACGTTTTTATGCTCAAGTGCAATCTCGTTAAACTCGCGAGATCTCGCCCTTTTTTCGTCCGAGATCAATCTCGCTAAAAAAGACCGAGATCTCGCGAGAACGAGATTGCATTCCCTATGTCTGAGTGCGGACTTTCTTTGTATTGTTAGTTGTTCGAATTATATAGAAGCCAAACTCATGGTGGGTTTCTTCATTTACCGAGAATGCTAAATGCAATGCTAATTGTAAAGTAAACGGTCAAATGTATAGAAATTTTTAAATTTCGATCGCTTACTTTTACAATTAGCATTGCATTTAGCATTCTCGGTAAATGAAGAAACCCACCCTAAATAAACATAATAAAGACGATAAACAGCAGATAGTCACACCATAGCGACCGAATATTTTGAATTTGAGCAGAGAAAATTTTAGCTTCGATCCCGATTGTGTATAACTACCAACTACCTACGAATGCGAACTGACAGCTTTCTTTTGAAATAGAACCATCGGCCATTTGAAAAGCTCTAAACATCATCCATAGTTTCTATAATTTCAAAAGGCGCTAGAATTAGAGCTGCTACTAACTGCTACTTCAGTAATTAATTCAGCTTTCTTTTGAAATAGAACCATCGGCTATTTGAAAAGCTCTAAACATCATCCATAGTTTCTATAATTTCAAAAGGCTCTAGAATTAGAGCTGCTACTAACTGCTACTTCAGTAATTAATTCAGCTTTATTTTGAAATAGAACCATCGGCTATTTGAAAAGCTCTAAACATCATCCATAGTTTCTATAATTTCAAAAGGCGCTAGAATTAGAGCTGCTACTAATGCTACTTCAGTACTTAATTCAGTGATTTAACTACGTACCCTACTATATTCAAGCCAATCATCGCCAATAATTCATCCACATAAATTAATCATGTTTAGCTTGCATGAGTGCCATCTGTTGGAATATTTTATAAACATTATTTTTTTAACATTATTTCTTTGTATACCTAAAAGATTTTCTGTGTTCGAATAAAATACAATAGATGTCTCCGTATTACTATCAAATGGAACTAGAGCTGAAACCAACTACGCTATTATCCTGGAAAAAATGTTATTTTAAATATTATAATAACAGATTAATGATTGATTGTGAAAAAAAATGCTATAATCAATATTCTGAAAAACTGATTTAACACAATTTAAAAAATAACTAAAAAAACGTGTTTCTTTTCATGATTGTTGTATTTTTGCATACTTTTGATGTGATTATTCGTCTTTTGTTCAGATTCCGTAATAATTTACACAATTTCATCACTTTAGTGGCACAGGGTTTTATCTTTACTATACGTTGTTCTGAGATATGAGGTGTCAAAGTTTGCAAAGATTTCTGATTATCTTTTTTTTATTTTATCCGATTTCTGATTTTAAGGTTCAATAATGTGTAAGGCTTTTCAAACACATATTAAAGAATAATATTTAAACAGGACGTATACTTACCATTTTAAAACATACCTAAACGTGCATTGGAGGTTATCCACCACTTACCCGTCCTGGTATAAGTAACAGATGGTGATTACCATCAAGGCTCTCGCAAGATTCTATTTTTTTTTGTTAAACGAAGCTACATTTATTTATTTTGAATGAATCTAGACCTCCAGTGTCCTTGCATACGTTGTTAGTAAGCTGTATGCAAGTGCTTAGCGGGAAATCAAGATACAATAAGTGTTAGTATGACTATAGACAAGACTGGTGATAGTCCACGAGGAGGCAAGCGCTGGGTTGAATCCAGCGTATCCTGCAAGCACCTGTAGGGAGGAAGACAGAGTACATAAATAATAAAAGTGTAGCTCTGGAAAACGGGTGGGATTCCTCTCCAATCGATTGGCAGTCCCAGCAAGAATGCGCATTATAATTCATTGCAGCTCATTTGGGAGGCGGGAATGGGTACCGCCGCCCCGGGAACCTTTACTGGATAACCAACACCTCTGCCATAGATCGCCCCAAGTGGTCCGCTACGTTAGGTGATTTAGCAGGGGTGTCCGGGTTCATGGGATGAGTTTTGTCTAGGTCTTGGAGGCGGATGACCAGGACACACTGAACCCCAGATTCCTACCCACCCCTTAAACCCTTTTCCTTGCCAGAACTCTACCTTCCTTCCTTTCCTTAAAAAAACCCTCCAAACAACATCCCCAAAGATGGCATACGCCCTGAGGGAAATTATTTTCTGTTACCTACCCGCCCTGGTGTAGGTAACAGATGGTTACCCCTTCAAGGCTCAAATTTTTTGGTAAAAACGACTCTACATTTGATAACGAAACTAGACCACAAATGTCCTCTAAACGTGCAGATAGAATATATGCAATCATTGCAATCAGCTAAGACATTATAATTCATTGCATAAGGTTCCAACTACATTTCCATAATGCTATTCTGAGATAGGGCCATGTTCAAATTAAATATTTTCCTCTGTTAACCTAAAATACTTTACACAAGATTGTACCTCAACATCATAAATTGAAATTATTTAAATTCTTCTTTACAAACTTTGAAATCTCAGAACGTGGTAAGGCGAAGTTAGAACTCTATCCAACTAAAGTACACATTAACTAGAAAGTTGATGTACACATTAACGACATTGGGCAAATCATTTAAAATGATGGGATTTATTCATACAATATGTAAACCTTTCAAAGAACCCTCACCCTTTACAATGCCTTAATTAGAAGTAAAGTTGAATATGGAAGCAGTATTTGGAATCCACATTACTGCATTTGAACCACTTTGAACCACTCCACTTTGTACCGCAAATCAAAACATGCATTACTATGCTGGGTTGAAGCCGGAAGGCCCATGGAAGGCCGTTTCGCAGACGAAAGAAAAACAAGTAAGAAATCTTTTAAAATTGCTCTCCGAAAATGCCAACACTCGGAAAACAAAGCACGAATGAATAGCATAGCCACATCTATACATAACAAAAATTTCAGAAAATTTTGGCAAAAAACTTCAACTGTGCTGAATGCCAAGAGCAAAGTTCCACTATGCGTCAACAACATCACGGGGGATGAAAACATAGCTAACGAATTTAGAGACTTTTTTTCTTTAAGCGAGGATCAAGGAGATACCACGAAACCTTCGATAATGACATGTTCACCTGCGGCCAATGATGACCTGGTCATGAACGTTACTCCTAAAATGATTGAAAGCGCAATTAAGCAAACCGCCCACGGTAAAAGTCCAGGGCACGATGCCATTGCAAGCCTCTTAAGACACACACATATTATGCCGATGGACATGAGCCAAACTATTATCGTACCAATCCTGAAATCCAATTAGCTGGATGCTTCGATATTAAGAAATTACCGACCGATTTCCTTGGCGACAATGCTTTCAAGACTATTTGAAAAAATCTTATTCGCGCTAGTCAAAGAAAAACTATTTACCCTGGACAACCAATTCGGCTTCAAGAGCGCCTCATCAATCGATATGGCCATTTATGGGGTAAAACAAACAATAGCCTACTACAAAAAAAGAAAAACCACCGTTTATGGGTGTTTTCTGGACCTAAGCAAAGCCTTTGATCGGGTTTCCCATCAATTATTATGGGAAAAACTCATAATATGAGATGTTCCAGCAGCAGTGGTCAATATGCTGGCTATTTGGTACGGACAACAGGAAAATCACATACAATGGGCAGGAGCTTTATTCCTTAAAAGCGGAGTCAGGCAAGGAGGAAATATGTCTCCAACTCTATTTAATGTGTATATTAACGACCTCTTACAAGAGTTGAACGATAAACGAATCGGTTGTCATATCTGCGGACAAGGCAGTAATAACATTAATTACGCGGATGACATGGTGCTGCTTGCACCTTCCATTAAAGCGATGAGACGACTTGTGCAAATATGCGAAGAGTACGCAAACTCTCATAACTTGTTGTACAATTCTAAAAAGTCAGTCATCGTCGCTTTCAAACACGACAAGGAGCCATTAAATATTTCTCCAATATATCTAGAAGAAACGAACTGCTTGTGGCCTTACAGGTTAAGTATCTGGGACATATCCTAACCGAAGACATGAAGGATATAGAAGATATGGAACGACAAAGAAGAGCAATTAACATACGGGCGGGAATGCTCTCAAGGCGGTTCTACCACTGTAGCGACGACGTCAGAAAATTACTCTTCAAGACATACTGCACTGCCCTGTACACATCTGAGCTGTGGACGCAATACCCAGCAGCGCAATGTGACAAATTGGGGGTGTACTACAACAATGCATACAGGCAACTTATGCAACTACCGAGGTTCTGCAGCGCCTCCACGATGTTCACCGAAGGGAGGGTGCAATCATTCCCAGCATTACTTCGCCACCGACTAGCCAGCTTCTGGAGCAGGACACGGAAATCAAACAACATCATTGTCGTGGCTGCATCCGGGTGACTCAGTTCCCCACTAAATGAGCGATGGATGCAAATGATGAGGCGACCTCCCTGATGGACGATAAAAAACGAATATTTCTTTTTTTAAATTTTAATGTCTGTTTAATTTAATTTTGTTTTTTTTTTTTAATTTTGTGATTATTATTATTTATGTACGAATTTTATTTTAATTTTTTGTTTTCGTTAGGTACCTAATATTTTATTTCTTTTAGATTTTTATTTGCTTTGTAAAATATATTTGTACTTTGTGTTTATTTAATATGGCAGACTGGGATTGCACTACCCTCCCAGCCCTGCTGGAATAAAAACTTAAATAAAATTAAAGGCAATTGACTGATCTAATATGTTTACATAAAATAATTCACGGCTATCTTGATACTTCATTGTGTCTTAGATAATAATCATGGATATAAATGTTCCCAATTCCCATATAATATGTTTCTGAAAAATATGTACTAATTTATTATGAATCATTTATGTCTTTAATTATGTCTTTTGTCTTGCCTCTCTTTAATTGTCATTTGAGTAAACTTTTTATTTTTATAATTTTTATTTCTATCTGTTTTTTGTTTTATGTTATCTTATTTTTATTTAAACTGTTTCAAAATTTAACCATTGTATAATTTGGCTGATTGATTTTGTTAAGATTTCAGGTACTGAAATATTAATATTTGTGATTGTCACCCTAATGGTTGTGGCAACATTCTTTTGTGTTGGCAATTGCCAGGGCGAGTTCGTATTGCCACGGATTTTAATTCCTTCTTCTCTTGTTACCATCCGTCTTGGGCGGGTCGTTTTTTGGCAAAACGTCTGCTGCCAGGTTTTCACTTCATGTGGGTTATAAAACCGCGGAGAGAGATAGCATCATTGAGCTCACCCTACATGAGCTACCCTACGGGTCTTTTTATTGTGTGAATAAAGACCAATTATTCAAGAGCTGGAGTTGTTATTGAAGAGTTACTCCAGCCACACTTCCCTTTGGAATCTGGTGTTACCACGCCGGATTGCTCTGTCAGGAGAGCGGAAGTACAGATCCTGAACATTGATCCATTCGAGCCGGGTGATCATTATTTGGATTGATTCATTCAAGCTGGGTGATCATTATTTGGATTGATCCATTTGAGACGGAAGATCATTATTTGGAGTGGCCCAGTCAGGCCTCATCATCATCGGGAGTGGTCCAGTCGGCGTCCTCATCACCATCATTGGATTGATCAAGCGAGCCTCATCACGACGCTCGCATGCACAGAAAATCAGGTTGTAGCCTTCCTTTCATTGTCCTTTCAAATTCCATTTTAATAAGCTAAAAATCTGTGTAGATGCCACATTATTTCGCATTGATTATATCGAATTACATTCGGGTGTTCATAATCAGATGCTTTCAATATAGCATAAATTTATTGGTGATAATAATTTTTATTGTTGTATTCAGTCTGCCGAATAACTTTGCTTTGCCTACCTACATTTCTAGCCACGCGTTTGCAAGTTTCGTCTTTGTATGCCATAGTATTGTGATTGGGTTCTCTATGATCTATAGTACTAATCATTTTTGTTTACGTCAAACCGCGTCAAACTGCCGTATTGTGTTTTCAGTTTTTAAATCAAGTTAGTGTTATTTCGTTAAAAAATGGAACTCGACAGGTTGATTAAACGGCGCGGGGTTTTGAAAGGTTCATTAACGAGATTCGAAACCTATTTAAGCAACGAAAATGATATTACACCTGGCGTATTGTCATCGAGGTTAGACGCCATCAAGCCTTCTCTGATAGAATTCTCCAAAATTCAGCTGGAGATTGATTTATTGAACAAATCAGAAGATAATGACGCGAGGGATAATTTTGAAGGTACATATTTTAATATAATTGCATTAGGAGAGGAAATGTTATCAAAATTTAAGAAGATTGAAAATGTCCCAAATATCTCAGTAAATTTACCACCAATCTCTATACCAGTGTTTTCAGGTGACAACCATAAATGGTTGACTTTTAAAAATTCGTTCATTGCCTTAATTCATGATAACAGTAAATTAAATAATGTTCAGAAATTTCATTACCTTATTAGTTATGTGTCCGGAGAGGCACTTGATTTGATTAGTTCTCTAGAAATAACCGGGGATAATTATAGTGCAGCTTGGACAATGCTTATTTCGAGATACGAAAATGTCCGACTTATAGCAAATAGACATTTGAATTTCTTATTTAATTTTACACCGTTAAAACGACAGAATCATCATGAATTACGGAATTTAATTGATCAAGCAAACATTCATTTGAGAGCTTTACACAACTTAAAGCTACCAACAGAACATTGGGATACATTAATCATACATATTCTAACCTCAAAGTTAGATAATCACACACGTAGCCTTTGGGAATCAATAGAGTGCGACAAAGTTTATCCTACATTCGTGCAGTTTAGCAATTTTATTTCACAAAGGTCTCAGATCCTGGAAACTATCCAAGGTGACATTGGTGGAATGCAACAGAAATCGGAACCAGTTGCAACAAAACCAAGGTTTTTTAATTTTAAGGAAAGGAATTCTACAAACAAGGTTATGTTAGCGTCGAGCAACGTTAATTGTATGCTGTGTAATGACAGTCATTTCATTTATTCGTGCAAAATATTTGTTAACAAAGAACCAGCGGCACGAAGAAAGCTCGTATCAGAGAACAATTTATGTTATAACTGCCTAAAACCGGGGCACCCTTCAAAGTTGTGCAGGTGGAAGGAAAAATGCAGTGTTTGTGATCGAAAACATCACACTCTGTTACATATCAATACTGATAATGTACAAGCGGATACTTCAACTGGCAAGGGTCAGTCGGAGGTACCAGTAAATTTAACATGTCATAGTGACATGAACGGGCGGGAAATTTTACTATCTACCGTAATAGTAAAAATAGAAGACGCGTATGGTGGAACACACAAAATACGCGCACTTTTGGATTCGGGTTCAATGTCTAATTTTATTACAAAGGATACTTGTAAAAGATTAAATTTGCATTGTACAAAGTTGAATATACCTGTTTCAGGTTTGCATAATAATTTAATTCATGTAAAGGAAACAGTTTACATTAAATTTAAATCATTATGTTCTCAATACCGGGATGAAATATCTTGTTTGGTATTAGATGAGATTTCTTGCAATCTTCCGCAGACCTTGATTAATCCAAAAATGTTGAACATTCCAGACGGTATCCAGTTAGCTGATCCGCAGTTTTACCAGCCAGCTTCTATTGATATGCTGATCGGAGCAGAGATATTCTGGCAGGTGGTTCGTACGGATCAGATACAGTTAGGAAAGGATAAACCTATATTGCATCGAACGGAGCTAGGCTGGATAATATCAGGAGCTGTACAGAGGCGTCATAATACGAGGCCAGTTAAAGTTTGTCATATTTCATTAAATTCTTTGCAGAATCAAATAGAAAGGTTTTGGAAGGTTGAAGAATATGAAAATAGTAAGCATCACTCTCTGGAAGATAGTGAATGTGAAAAGATTTTCAAAGGCACGCATAAACGCGATGCAAATGGTAGATTTGTAGTCAACTTACCATTTAAATCTAACCTATCTCAATTAGGAGATTCATTTAGTATTGCTAAAGGTAGATTAGTGTCAATGGAAAGAAAATTCTTAAGACAACCTAGTTTAAAGGAACAATACTCGGAATTTATTGATGAGTATCTTGCATTAGGTCACATGACTGAATGTGAACCTCCAAAACGCGATGAAACTACTTATTATTTACCACATCACGCTGTATTTAAAGAATCAAGCACAACTACTAAAATTCGTGTTGTTTTTGATGGGTCGGCTAAACCCGCTCGAGGGATTTCTTTGAATCGCGCTCTAATGATTGGGCCCACCATTCAAAATGATATATTTTGTCACTTGGTATTTTTCAGAAAACATCAATATGCAGTCACCGCAGATATTGCAAAGATGTACCGCCAAATTAATATCAACCCAGAACACAGAAATTACCAACGTATATTATGGAGAAAGGATGCGGAGGATTGTTCGAAACACTATACGCTAAACACGGTGACATATGGTTTGGCTCCTTCGCCTTATTTAGCAATACGTTGTCTGCATCAGCTAGGTAATGACGTTTCATTTACTCATCCATTAGCTAGTAAATCCCTTAAGGAAAATTTTTATGTAGATGATTTTCTTTCTGGTAGTGACTCCATTGATACTTGTCACTTGCTTAAATCACAAATCATTAATGCGCTTGCTACAGCAGGCATGGAGATTAAAAAATGGAGGTCTAATGCGCCCTCGATTAATGATTCTAAAGATAATTTAGAATTATTGCCAAATGAATCCAATGAAGCTAAGATTCTCGGATTAATATGGGACACCAAACTTGATGAGTTTACCTATCAGGTAGAAAGCATAGACTCAAAGTTAGAAGTAACAAAACGTCAAGTTTTATCATTAATGTCAAAAGTGTTTGACCCTTTAGGACTGGTAGGCCCAGTAATCATTGTCGGTAAGATAATTATGCAAAGATTGTGGAAGCTAAAAACATCCTGGGATGACAAGCTACCCAATGACCTTTTATTGGCCTGGCAGACTTACACGCTGAGTCTCAGTAAAGCAAATCATATTCGGGTACCGAGGAAAATTTTCTGCTTTAATAAAAAATCTTTTAGCTTACACGGTTTTTGCGATGCATCTCAAGGAGCAGATGGCGCTTGTCTGTATTTAAGATCTACCGATGAACACGGCATTCACCAATCACAGTTAATATGCGCTAAATCTCGTGTAGCCCCACTAAAAAATTTATCGTTACCAGCGTCTGTGAGTAATGGAAGATTTGTATCTAGGCGAAGCAAGGTAAAGGCACTAAATCCTTTTATGCAGGATGGGTTGTTGAGTGTTGGAGGTCGACTATCACAATCCGATATTACCTCGCTCTCTCAAAGACATCCAATTTTGTTACCACAAAATCATAAGTTGACTGACTTAATAATAACCCATCTGCATTATGAGAATTTACATTTAGGATGTAATGCTCTGCTCGCATTACTGCGTTTACGTTTTTGGCCAATATATGGTAAAAACGCAGTGAAGCGAGCACTGCATAAATGTATTGTATGTTTCCGAGTCCGTCCGCGCGAGTGTCGCCAGCTCATGGGTGACCTTCCTGCTGACCGATTCCGAATCCAAAGATCATTTTATGTAACCGGCATAGATTTTGCAGGTTCAATGTTAATTAAGTCTGGTTTAACCAGAAATGCTAAGAGTGTAAAATCTTACATATGTTTATTTATTTGTTTTTCAACAAAGGCAATTCACCTAGAATTAGTGACTAATTTAACTTCAATGGCATTTATGAATGGATTGAAAAGATTTATAGCTAGGAGGGGTAAACCCTCACGACTCTTTACTGATAATGGAACTAACTTTACAGGTAGTTATAGGGAACTTACTGAACTATTTGATTTTTTGAAGGCATCTGATAAAGAAATCCATAATTTTTTGGCCCAGCAGAATATTAGCTGGAGTTTTTTGCCTCCCCGCTCACCGCATCACGGGGGACTTTGGAAAAGTGCAGTTAAAATGACCAAGCAATGCGGTCAACTGTTTTGACATACGAAGGCATGAATACCATACTAATACAGATTGAGGCTTGTTTAAATTCCCGTCCTCTGACTCCATTAACATCAGATCCAAATGACTTAAACGCACTCACTCCGTCACACTTCCTTATTGGCGACAACCTGTTAGCATTGCCTGAGCTTGATATCCACCATCTGCCTACAAACAGGCTTAATATTTACCAAAAGATGTCTACCGTTGTTCAATCTTTTTGGCACAGATGGAGCCGGGAATACCTAGCAGAATTGCAGAACCGAGTCAAATGGCAAGAAGGACGTCAACGCAGTTTACAGCCTGGTGACATGGTCATCATCAAAGACAACCAACTACCTCCGCAGTACTGGAGGATGGCGCGAGTGACGGAGATCCACCCTGGCCAAGACGGACGCGTCCGCGTCGTCTCCTTGAGGACGGCCAGAGGTGTCACCAAAAGAGCCGTGACACAGCTCTGTCTACTTCCCATGGAGGATCCTTCCTCCAACCTGGATTAAGAACCAATTACAACACTAAAAGTGATGTGATGTGTAAATCAAAGTGCCGTCAGGCTCATCAGTGCCAAGTGTTAAACTATTTTCTCATAAGTGGGTGCAGCGCACCAGAAGGTTCTACGTTATTAAACTTTATTTTTTAATGTCAAGTCTGACATAGGGTTATATACTTAGTTATAAGTTTTTTTGTTATTATTTTGATATCCATATATTGAATATTGTTTATTTTTGTATGTGAACTCGTTGGGTAAATTCTGGGTATCAATGTTGCAATCTCTTCTTATATTATTGTATGAAAAACAACTATTCCTTAATACTCGTTTTTGGGCGGGAATATGTTAAGATTTCAGGTACTGAAATATTAATATTTGTGATTGTCACCCTAATGGTTGTGGCAACATTCTTTTGTGTTGGCAATTGCCAGGGCGAGTTCGTATTGCCACGGATTTTAATTCCTTCTTCTCTTGTTACCATCCGTCTTGGGCGGGTCGTTTTTTGGCAAAACGTCTGCTGCCAGGTTTTCACTTCATGTGGGTTATAAAACCGCGGAGAGAGATAGCATCATTGAGCTCACCCTACATGAGCTACCCTACGGGTCTTTTTATTGTGTGAATAAAGACCAATTATTCAAGAGCTGGAGTTGTTATTGAAGAGTTACTCCAGCCACACTTCCCTTTGGAATCTGGTGTTACCACGCCGGATTGCTCTGTCAGGAGAGCGGAAGTACAGATCCTGAACAGATTTTATATAAATTTTTACCTATTTGTACAATTAAGTTTTTATAACTGTGTTGTTCTCACGTGTGTGAGACCAATCTGTAAAAACCCAGTATAAATAAACAAATAAATAAAAGTTACGAATTGCACGTAAAAACGATCACTGTCAGGTACAAACAAAATATTAATTGCAAAAGGTTCAAAGTGATTTTAGAACCTTGTAAAATAAATGGAAGCTATAACTTGATGTTATAACTTCGTCGTATAAGTATCAACGGAAATACAACACAGATGGCTCTGGAAATTATTTTGTTTATAGAAAAGAGCCGATTATAATAAGCAATTTTAATTTTCTAAAAAATCGATTAATTAGTACTTAATCGATTTTTTTTACACTGCTGTTTTTTTCATTCGCAGCCCTGTTTCGCTTGGTCATTAGTCCGGAATCCGGAGCGCGAAGCTCTATTATGTTTATAAACAAAACATGACATCTGTGCGTCTACGATGACATTTCTTTTGTGCTTTGAAAGCAGTTTAGTTGAAGTTTCTAATCAAACTTATCACTAGATGAAGTCAACAGAGTCAACGAACAATTTGTAATTTGTGTTGATTATTTAAAAAAAAACTTTTAATTTCGGTTGATTATCTTAAAGCTTATAATTTCTGTTGAATATTTTTTTAATTAATAAAATTGCGATTAAAGATATTTTACGCGTTTATTTAAATTTGACGAATTTGGGGAAAATCGATTACTATAGAAAATTTTCAAGAAAAATCGATTATTTCCATAGACATCCGAATATTACTAGACCAGAACCTAAAGGTGAGGGGCAGACAACAACTACAGTGGGGCGCAGAGCGGGAAGATGACTTTGGAGATATGTGATTCGTCGATAACTCAGTATGACAGTAGGTATAGATATAGGCATCTCGCATTATAATATCACCATTTACTTCTTAAAAGTAAACTCTGCTTTTGAATGAATAGACATTTTTGCATGGGAGCGCGAATTGCTCTCCGCGTAATGAACAAATTTGCGAAGTCTAAATACGGCAAAGTAAAGTTCGCTTATTTTCAGACTCCAATATTTTGTTGCCGTATTTAGTTAGGACACTTTTACAAATGTTTCATAATTTACTTACCCCAGTAAACATCGACGAGCACACGCTATGTATCTCGAGTGATAGTATATATTTACACGTTTTCAAAACACAAACCATGTTTTTTGCGATGTTATTTCGTAAAATGCACCGATGAGTGCTCGACGCTGGCTCGCAGAAGAATGATGACGTCACATTTTTTAGATTCACGCGAAGCCGTGCTCAATCCCAGCCGGTTCCAATGGAACCGGTATGGGGAGGGGGAAATAACACGCTTTTATCACTTAGGGCAGGTCTACTAATATTCATAAGTCTATGATTATTTATAAATCGATTTTTCATGCTAAGAAAAAGAATCGTTTATTTATGTAAAATCTTAAAATTACGTCCCTAATTCACAGGTTATTATGGAAAAAAATGTCAGTTAGAATCTTGTCCAACTCAGGTGACGATATTATGATGTGAGTTAGCATGGGCATAGGCCCACGCGAACAACCCACATCATAATATCGTCACCTGAGTTGGACAAGGTTCTCAAAGTGGGGCGTTTGCCTCACCCTGGCAGGCCGATGCATGACCTCTGGGATTGTCGACGCGTCGCGTTTTCAAATTTACAGCACTTCATGTTTTCGCATGTTTTTTTCTTCTTCCATTCATATTCTTTGTATTCACACTTAATAAAGCATGAATATATTGTATAAGCCTACTTTTTTTCGATACCTACTCTACATATTTAGTTTTGCCACACTCTATATCATAACCTGGTTACGCCCATGGGTTGTTGTTGTTTTCTGCTGTTATAATAATTATTATTGTTGATTAAAAAACCCATTTATATTAAAGTGAAATGACCTCACAGCAGCATTATATTTTCCTTCAGGGAACTGTCGATGTTTATTGTCTGTATCTTCGTGTTATTGGTATTAAAATGTATCATTGTAATAAAACAGTATTTTGTGTCTTAAAGTGCTTGTTGGTCTTCCAAATAAGGACCGGACTTGCAAAACATTTTTTCTTTTAACATTTTCTTTTTTTTTTGTTACAAATTGAGATACCGATATCCTCACTGGAATACGCCGTGTTTAGGAATTGTTTTACATAATATTACATCGTAATTATTTTAATAAATTGAAGATGCGGTAAGAATTATGAAGTGTGTTAGTGCAGTTGTGTGATTTCTGTTTCAATTTGCATTTGTTGTAAGTATGTTTTCTATCCATCTATCTACGAGTATATCTTCTTCTAATAAATGAATCCCCGAAATGTATGTACGCGCATAACTTCCGAACGACTGCACCAAATTGGATTTTTTTGTGCTCTTTATTGTCAGGACAAGGTTTGTATAAAACTACTGGTGAGCTCTGGCATTATGGAATTTTTATAAAAAAATTGCAATATGTGGCACGCCAGCTGTATGAAAACTGAATGTACCGGGAGTGAATTTATGGAGAGGGAAAGAGGGACACAAGGGTAGGGGGTTCGCGGGAGGGGTGTGGGGAACCTGGGAGGGGGGGAACAAGGGAGGAGTGAGGAGAGGGATGGTGGAAGAGACGGAGTGGGAAAGCGAGAGGGGAAGAGGAGAGGAAGGGGAGGCGGAAGAGGAATGGGACGAATGGGAAAGGACACGCAGAGCGAAACAATTTCTTTATTAAATGGCATAGTAACGCATGACGGGAACCAGCAAGTTTCAAATATAAATTGTTCAGATGAGGTTGTGAGCTGTAAATAGATGCTTTAACCTAAAAATTCCATAAAAAAGCTGTAAGACTTTAATTAAAGATATTTTTGTGATTCACAAAAAAAAAAATTTAACTCAGTTACATTAATAGTTGAGTATTCATACATTTTTTATAAATTTTATTGAACATTTTCCATGGAAATGAAAATAATACTGTGTTTTCACCAAGCTAATCAAGCAATTCACTTATTCCTACTGAAATTTAAAAATGCTATTGATATACGTTTTGACTGTTTGGCTATTGGTTAGATTAAGCCGAATTTACATTATGCAACTAGTTGCACGCATGTTCCAAATAATTGCATCAAAAGTAGGAGTAAATTTCACAAATTTAGTGTCGTGCTAACGTCAGTATCACAGCAACCGTGCTGCTGTCAATATCAAAGCTTTTTCTGCAATGTACAATATTGTTTTACACAGCTCTCACGCTGCAGGGAACACTCACGTCCGCTTAGCTGAAATGGTTTCGCGACACTAGTTGCATCACGTTTTTACACTACACAATTAGTGTAAGAACACTAGTGGAGTCGTAATTTACAGTTTTGTGGCAAACAACTAATTCGTACATGACGAAACTATATGTTAACTATATGTAAACTAGCAGTGCAACTAATGTCATCACACGACTTGTGCGCAACTAGTTGCCTAATGTAATCTCGGTTTTAAACATATTAATTAATTAACACGATCTGGATTTTTTTTCGACGGCAATAATATAGGTCTATATTACGTAACTCTGTATTATATATTCAAACCTAGACTACTGAAGACACTCACTAATATTATCAATTTTTTGATTTATCTTAAGAAATTTTAGCAGGGGTGCTCAGATTCATAAGGTGAGGTTTCTCCAAGTCTTGGCGGTGGATGCGTTTGCCCACCTACAGCGTGCGGACCGGATCGGGAGATTCTGGTTAAGAGAGGCCTTTTTACCTCTTCAACCGGACTCTCTCGACCCATCGCCTTGCACCTCAATAGGAGGGATTTTCATAGGGATATTCATTCGGTTCCCGGTATGCGTTGCAATGCCATATTCAAAGAAATAAATTGTTTTTCCCTGCATGTCCTTTCATGTGCCTCCACGTTCCCCTCCCGCATCCCGCGTTACCCTTCAACCTTCCCCGCATACCCCCGCCCCTCTCCCGCTCACACGTCCCACCAACCCCCCTCCTGCGTTCCATATATTCAGTCCCAGTACATTCAGTTTTCAAATAGCTGGCGTGCCACCTAATACAATTTTTTTATTCAAATTTTCATTTTTCATATATGTATTACAAATATTCATTTTCGTATATTGTAAGAACCATCAATCTAATTTCGTACCTAACATAGGTACCTATTTAAAATATCTATAATATAAAAAAAAACTATTGACAACCCTTTTGTTACAAAAAAAAACAGCTACCTGCTAAATTCACATTCATCAAACGCGCGATCTGTCAAACGTGCGATGTTAAAATAGTCGTTAATTTTTCTGAGATTATCCAATTTTCTTAATTTTTTAACTTAACCTTCTATAAAGTATTAGAAAACTTTAAAAAAAGATTAATGAAATAGGTCAAGTCGTTCTGAAGTTATGGCGTGACCAAGGGAAACAGAGTTTCATTTTTATATATACATAGTATATTTACATTTTAATTGATAGAAATTACAATTAAAGGAATACCTACTTGTGTTTGCGGTTATATTATTTATTTGGAACTTTAATACTATTATGAACCAGATTTAAATGTCCGGGTTAAATTTTCCCCACAGGAAAAACTAAACCCTTTCACACACTTCCTCAAATGATCATCTAGTCAAACCACGCTATGGAATTGCACTATATACCTAAGTATTATAAATACAAAACAATACAAGAACAACATGTCAACCTACCAGAGACCAAACGGGAAAATAA
Source organism: Limnephilus rhombicus (assembly GCA_929108145.2). NCBI lineage: Eukaryota > Metazoa > Arthropoda > Insecta > Trichoptera > Limnephilidae > Limnephilus > Limnephilus rhombicus. The sequence continues at coordinate 62,460,168 of OV815271.1, forward strand.
TTCACTGACTCCAGATATTTTCATATCAGAGGGTTCGGCTCTGTGGAACTCCTAAAGACCTATAAATCGTACTGATCCCTCAATATAAATATTTAAAAAAATCTTTTGTAATCCTACATGTATTTAAAATGACTGATTTTTGCATTTTTATATATAAATTCTTTGACAAATCTAATATGCCTAAATTTTGAATGGTAGGTATCTAGGTATAATGCCAGTAGCCGAAATAACAAATGGTAATATTTTTATAGTCTGAGAATGCCAAATTCTTTTAATCTTATTTCCTAAATCTGTATATTTTCTTATTTTTTCAGAAACAGATTTTTTAATTTTACAGGAATTTTGAATAGCTACATCAATGATATAAGTTTTTTTTTTAAATTTTATCATGTAAAACTCTATCAGGTCTATTATGACTAATTGTTCTGTCTGTTAGTATAGTTTTATCATAACATATTTTATAAAATTCATTTTCTAAAAATGAATTTGGTTCATATTGATAATATGGTATCACATGGCACAGCATCCCCAAAGATGACATAGGCCCTGGTGGATTTTTTCCAGTGTGGCGAGAATGTAAAAAAACTCCGGCGCTGATGTTTAGAATTAGATTAATAAAACTGTGGAAAAATAAAACATCAAGTTTTCATAAATATGTTATTTTTTAATGATTTACAAGTAAAATAGTAGTGAAACACGCGAATATAACAACGAAGGTAAAAAAAATGAGGGAAAAATCATCTCACAACACTTTACCTATAACAGAAAGTGACTTTGGTAATAAATCGTTCAGTTCGGGGTATTTTTATAGAAAAATATGCGAATTAAGTATTTAAATATTTTTGGTCGCCATCCTTCAAATCCCGATAAAAAACACTTTTATTGTGAGTCATTTGTATTTTGTATTGAAATGTAATACACATGTTATGTGGCAGCGAGTTCAAGGATCTAGTTCAATGAAACACAATCGCTGTGTCTGTTTTTATTGTAGAATTATGTTTTCTGTGTCGCAGAATACTGATTTAAATTCATTAAAAACAAATTCAATAACAATGTACGATAACTTTTGGTGGAATTGATTTAAAAATTCTACGAGGGCGACACAAACGACAACAATTTAAACTATTTTGAAAAATTTCGACTAAATCAATTGATCCCTTTTCCGGAATAATGTTGTATCCAACAAAACGATAAATATTAAGTTATTGATGGAATAATGTTGGGCACATAAATATGCATCTTTTAAGGTAAGGACTATGGTAACGAAAAAATTTTTAGGGCTGTGGCAGCATTTTAAAGTTTGTTTTGTGGAAGAATGTTGTATAATGCCATTTATCGAAATCACGAAGCATGGTTTAATTCTTGGGATTAAATGGAGAAAACGAATGGCTTCAACTAGAAAGACTTCAAAGCCAAGAAGCTGAAGATTGCAGGAAAGTAGATTTTGTCCAGAAAAAATATTATTAAGCTGCTTTTTGCCGTTGAAACAGTTTTGTGGAATAATGTTGTAAGTTGATCTCAAGACAATATCTCGAACGTAAATGGTTTCATTTATTCATATCGTTTTTTTTTTGCTTTTTAAGCTCAAATACATCAAAGGCATGTGTTCATTAATGTTAGAAGAGCATCTTGCTGTCTGTAAGGTACGAAGAGTAAAAAAACGTTTGGTGGAATAACGGTGTGTAGAAATTTTTATATACAACATTATTGCATAAATTCAGCATAAGTTCTAGTAATACACTCTAATTTAATTGCCTTTCTAGACGACTATTCATTTAAAACTCTTATCATCGTTTCCGAGCATAACTGCAGATTTGAACAAACAATAGTTCATAACGACTAAGGTGTTCTTAATTCATTCGATGTGAACTGTTGTTTGTAAGTCAGTGAGGTGCTGACGTATTCGGGAACAATGATAAGTTGTCGACATTATTGATAAATTCTTTATCGATCGACCGGGCTATCGGTGAGAGACACCAATAACCGGAATATGAGACATTTGACATGTCAAAAACTGGTCTCTGAAGGTTTTTGATGAAGAAGAAATATTGGTACCGCGAAAAAGAGTAGTGGAGGTTTGGACATTGATCACTGAGCGTGAAACAGAGAAATTTTAAATAGAAGGCACCACGATTTTCTAAAAACCCCGACATGAACGATTCTCTAAACTCTAAGCGTCTGTTTGCTTAAATCAGGATGTCCGTTCTGTCGAGGAAGTGATCTTCGGGCAGTGTTTGCGCTTTCTCAGCCTCATGCAGGCAGTCTGCGATGGGTTTGCCAGAGGTGACGGCTGCAGCCAGGGCGGCTTTCACGGATTCGGAGTCCATGGTGCGCAGACCAGTCGCCCAGCCCATGGCCGCCCAGATGCGGATGAAGGTAGTAGAACAACCTGTGGCTGAAAAAGGTATAAAAAGACATTTTGTTCAACTGTAAATTAAGACTACTACTAACTCTATAATACTTTTATTGTCTATTTCTCTCGCAAACGCCGCAGGAGCTGCGATCCAGATCAGACTGCTATAAAAGGATGTATTTTTTTAAAAATATGATGATTAATATCATAATAAAGTAAGATTCATTACCGTATGATCCGTATTCTCCAGTCTTGTAATCGCTTGGAAGCAGATAGTGGTACTGCGGCCAGTAGCTCTTTGTAAGGATGAACACCATGTTGGTGTCAGCTGGGTACCTGTACAAAAAAACATTTCACAATTAATGAATAAAACAAGGATAATAATACAAAATGTTAAATATGTGAAGCGTTTGTTACGTCTTCAATTATAATTTAGAACATATTTAGGACCTAGCTAGGTTCACAGCTGTGAACCTTTTGGCACACCTGGTAGAAAAGTACAATAATCGTAAAAGAGTTCAAATGAATCAAATAATGAAATTCACTGGACCTACATATTATGATCCTTGTGGTATACCAGAAAAATTGTTTTTTAGAAATTAACCTAAATAGGTAGAATTATTTCATTAAATGGTGACCGATTTAGGATCTTATTTCAAACCATTTGGTACACCTAATAGATATAATTATTTGTAGCCGAAAGTAGGATTTCCTAAATAAGAGAAGAACAATAAGAGTAAAGCCTCTTTGGTAAGCCTGGTGGAAATTATTTATATTAAGCCCAGGAAACTGAGAATGAAGACGGAGTTCATGACAGACTCGCCCCAGTACTTCACGGGCGCGTTGATGGGCAGTAACAGGAACATCATTCGCTACGGGAACTAAAAGTAGAACGATGTGTTTAAAGTAGTTTGACTAACTTGTCTCCTGGCTTAAGCCCCCAAACCAGCGCGCCGCTGTTGATGAACCAGGAGGCATGCAGCACGATTGCGTAGCGGAGAAAACCGAGAATGAAGACGGAGTTCATGATGGACTCTCCCCAGTACTCTACGGGAGCGTTGATGGGTAGCAGCAGGAACACCACAGGGTACATTATCCAGTAGTAGTACCTGAGTAAACCATAAAATGAGTTAAATAAACATTTTTGGAGTGAGGAGGAAAAGGAAAAGATAATGTACATAGTGGTAAAAAGGAGAATCACAAGATATAAAAAGGGGAGGCAGATGTAGAAGAAGAAATGAGCTAAAGCAAACGCAAATATACGACTTTAATGCTTTGGTTATTCGAGGATAATAATTCGGTAACTTGCTTCTAAATGGGCCAGTGTTAGTTAACAAATTTCACAAGTTTGGTGTAGATTTTGCTCTATTTATCGAGATTTAATTTTGGAGAAAGCAATTTTTAATTGTAAAATTGCCCCCCAAAAAAAGGGAATATCCTTTTTCGAAATCGATAGTTTCTTTTAAAATTTGGAAAACAACTCGACAAAGTCATTTAAATTTCAAAGATAAGAGATACGGCCGGCGTCTCAACAATCCAAAATCGAAAAACTGGCCTTTTGCGTTAAGGAGAATTTGAGAGGGATTTCTCAATTTAGGAGGCGGGTATGGGTACCACCTCCCCGGAAACCATTTATTGGATAACAAACACCTCTGCCATAGGTCTTCTTAAGTGGTTCGCTCCACATAGCATCCCCTAAGATGACATAGGCCCTGAGGGAAATTATTTTCCTCAGGGCCTCGTGCGTGGAGCTAATGTAAAACAAAATCGAGTGCAGTTTACACGCGGTAGAAGCGAAACTTTATCAAAACATTCTTAACCAATACTTGAAAAGTGAGGTCATAATCAAAGCGACCAACGAGCGCAGACCTAGCGTAATTTCCGTTTCATATCTCAACGCCTTTAAAAGTGACATAAAAATCAAAGCGGCCAATGAGCGCAGTTGATGCGTCACAGGTGCAGTAATCGTCATTTCCGTTTCTATAGAAGTTTCAATTCAAAAAAGTATATGATTCATTTCAGAATAGGCAACAAAGGCAACAATATTAGAATTTTAATTATAAGTAGAAAGTGATTAATGAACTAACGAGTGCTGGAACATGACTATCGAGTCCTTCTCCAGATCGGCCACATCGATGGCCTTAGCCAGTTCCTGCTGTTTGGGGCTGAGTGACTGCAGGTGCGTGAAGAGGTGTGCGAAGCCAAAGCCCTTGTTGTGGTTGTAGGGATCCTGCTCGGTGCCGAATTGCTCGTGATGGAGGCGGTGGTCTACCACCCAGTTGTAGATGGAACCCTGGAACGGAGAAAACCATATTCAATTTACAGTAGATGATTTGAGTAGAATTTACGGTGATGAAGAAAAGGCACTGGACAACCGTTTACCCTCTATTATAGTACACTAGTTGACCCGACAAACGTTGTTCTGCCATATAAATTATTTGTAGTAAATATTTTGGTTGTTAAATAAAAAATAACAAATGTATTGTAAGTGTGTGGGGATGGGATCTTCGACAGAAAGAGGAATGAAGCGCTGTAGACGATGACCACCGATAAAAGCAAAAAACACCAACTAAAGTAGGAAAATTAAATAAAGAAAATCAATATGAATTTCGAACAGCAATTCAGTGTACGATATATATTTTTGTCAGTCCATCTATAGCCAACACAAATAAGCTCGATGGTTTGCCCACGCGAGAACATGATTCCGAATTAAATATCAAAATGACGCGACTCTTCTCGTGAATGTCTTGCGCAGGTGTGGATGAAAGTTCGATGAGGCGGACGTAGCGCCGTCTGTCATTCAACAACACAAATAATTTCGTTCTGTTTGAAATACGAAAGACGGTTAAGTTGTTCATACAAAAATACTAAAATCGCAATTAAAAAATGGAAGGGTCGGGGTAGGAGGGTTGAAATTTGGGGTTATAAGAAATAAATACAATAAAAAAAAATTGTCAAAAACATAGAAAAAAAAATCTGGGTAGGGACACCTAATCACCTAGCGGTATGAAATATATACTTTAAAACCTATTCTCATACCTACCAAATATACCTACATTAAAATTTCATAAAAATTGGTCAAGTGCGACCACAAACACCGTGACACGAGATTTTTTATATATAAGAAGATTATTCTTGCTTTTTCGTGTTATCTCTTTCATACTAGACGTCAGTCGCATAATCGTTGAACTTAGGTCTATCAATTTACCGGCGTCTATTTCTTACCCGTTCATTTATAATTCATACAATCCAATCGACCTCCGTAGTCCAGTGGGTAAGAATCTTGACTCACAATCCGGAGGTCGCGGGTTCGAACCCGGCATGTGCAGATAAATTTTATTTGATTAATTTGTGTTATTTCACAATTAATTCATTTAAAATAATATATAATATATTTGCGGCATGTTCCAGAGTGGAAGATACTATCAGTATCGCCCTGGTGTAAGACCACCATTCAGAATTGAAACGTTGCTTGAAAATGGCTTTAGCCGTGTTTAGTGACGAGATCTGAATAGCCAGGTACTTTACAACCTTCCTCTTCCCCACCTCCTTCCCCTCCCCACTACCTTCAGCCTCACAACATACCCCAATTGGGGATGCCATAGTCTCACTGGCTCCAGACGGGAGCAGTTGAGATTATTGTGAGGTATTCACTGTAAAAAAATGTTTTCAATATGGAAGGCAGAAGAAGACAGAAGGCAGAGTACCGCCTCCACGGGAACCATTTATTGAATGACCAACACCCCTGCCATTGGTCATCCCAAGTGGTTCGCTACGCTTAGCAGGGGTTACCGGGTTCATGGGGTGTGGTTTATCTAGGTCTTGGCGACCCATCACCTCGCTGCGCAGTGGGAAGGATGGATTTGTAGGATCGTCACCCCTGAACGCATTGACCTGCAGATTCCTTCCCACCACTCATACCTTTTTCCTTTCCAGAACTTCCTCTTCTTCCTTTCTCTAAAAATACCCTCCACTCAGCATCCCCAAAGATGTATATATATGGGGGCGTTTCTTTTTCTCACGGCTTCCTGTGTGGAGATAATGTAAATTTAAAAAAAAAACTTCATCAAAATCCCTCACTCTAACAATTTTATGAATATTAAGTAAATGGCACAAGCAATGACGTGAGAATAAAGTCAACTCAACACCTCCTTGAAAAGTCATTAGAAGCTATGAAAAGAATAATTTTAAATTATCCGATAACCCTAACCTAACGTAACCTACTTAACCAAATTTTTTTATCACTCTAAATAGTAGTTGGTTTCATTCCGAGTTGTCCGGTTACCAATGACGTTATATATAATGCACCTATAGGCTCGCCATTGTCTTCACAAACTCAAGATGGAATGTGGTAAGTAACAAACACTCTTGCGTTTTCAGCAAATACTTACTTCAAAAGTTTTTCACGTATGATAAAGTTTGACATTCGAAGAATATGTATGAACGACATAGGTTTAGGACCGGCGACGTTTGTGCATTTCCGCCGAATACCACATTCTACATCACGGGTGCGACTGAGATGCCAAGATACGCTTACTCGCTTACATACGAAATTCTACATGAGACGACCTGTCAATAAGCGGTGCTTCTTATACTTTAATGTTTACTATCTCACTTTCTCTAATGGTGCCAAAAATCTTCCGAATTAATTGTATTTTTTATAATAATATATAATTTGCGTGTATTTACGAATGAAATATTATTCATTTTTATTTTTAACTTTATGAGTAAAATCACAAATTGTAACATTTAATTAAATGAAGACAATATTAGCCAAACTCCATCGAAAATCTGGAGACAGAAAATCAGAAAAAGCTATTGGCACCTCTGGGACTCGAACCCAGGACCTTCTGCTTACATGGCAAATGCTCTACCAACTGAGCTAAGGTGTTTATATCCAATTCGGTCACTTTTAACTGTATCATACTTCGACTAAGAACCAACAACTAATATTGGTAGTTCTTAGATAAAAGTGACCGAATTGGATATAGACACCTTAGCTCAGTTGGATTTGCTCAGAGCATTTGCCTGTAAGCAGAAGGTCCTGGGTTTGAGTCTCAGAGGTGCTAATATCTTTTTCTGATTTTTCTGTTTCCAGATTTTCGATTGAGTTTCGCTAATATTGTCTCCATTTAATGAAATATTATTCCTCGGCTTTTACTAGTGTTTGCCGTGTAATGGAAACATTTTCTCATCACACACGTGGGCATTTTGAGACCTTTTTAATGGAATTTACTTACTAAGTAGGACACTACCTTACGCGAAGCAAGACAGTAGAGTACTAAAACTACGAAATCAAAGACAAATACAATTGTCTTGGTTTTGGCTTACCACCTTTGAGATTTCTGTAACGCGTCTGTAGATTGTATATAACGTCATTGGACCGAAGTCTTTGTTTAAAATAATGTGATTTTCTTCAACTGCTAGATCTCCATTTTCCCAACCTTCGGAATCTAACTGCAGTCGCAAGTAACAAAGATTGACATTCCATTCAGCAGTCACGCATACTCTGCGATTTTTAAAATTAATTACAGCCTACGCCAAGAAAAACAATGACCTTCAATCAATCATAAAGCACGCCGCATCTTGTGTAGTGCAATTAAAATTGTGATACTTGACACTTTTTGCAAACCAAGGGGAAATTTGCCGTCACTAATTATTGGGTTATTATTTATTGTGCCTTTTTGCGCTTCCTCCATCTTTAGCCAGTAGAGAACTCCAGTCTATTTTTTTAATTTTTTTTATTGAATAACGACCTTCTAACTTAAATAACTGCATATTTGTTTTAGAATTAGTTTTAATAGTTAAAATAATTGTCAAAGTTTTAATTTTTCAAGATCCCCGAAAACCACCGCATGTGTAGTGAATCGTGTGACGTCATCACTCCTGAAAAGTTATTTTTATTTTCAACAGATGTTCTTATTTTGTATGATAATTATACGGAAGAAAGATGATACTATTCGATGAGTTAAAACATTATTTTGGTGGAATTATTTATTCATTATGTTATTTTATTATATTTCTGAATATTATTACGGGAGAGTGGTATAAAAATTGTTTGAAATAATTATTTTTTTAGCTTTTTAAATCAATATTATCAAAAACGAAGCATCACCCACAAAAGTGTAGGCAAACAATATCAGCTGTTCGATTGCGGCCATTTTGATTTGGCCGTGGAGTAGTAGGTAGCATTATGATGTAGTATATTTATACGATTTTTTCGTACAGTTTAAAGTTTTTCGATATTTTACATAATAGAGGTAAACTAATAAAACTCTATTTTTGATACTGAATTATTTAGGCCTAAATAATTTTTCAATAAACACAACAACTAAATCTCTATAAACAGTAGATATGTAAATAAACGAATAAATTAATATGAAGGCTTGTGTCATTCCTACATTCCCATACATTTCCCATAAAATGACTTAACGGTGACGTCACGACACGAGGAACAGTGAAGTCACCACTAAACATTTCAATAATGCCAACTTGACGGCTTATTTTTACGATCCGATTCAACATGCACTTTTCAATATTTTTTTTTAAACTCTGCGTTTAATATTAAAAAATAAAACATTTATATTCAGAATCAGCGTTTATTGGTCTATATTAACATATTTTTTAAAAGTCATAATATTTTTCATTGGAGTTCCTTATTGTCGCCTTAGTTCTTAATTGTCCCAACGACCATTAGGAGCCATCCATAAATTACGTCACACGAATTTCATGATTTTTTTATCCCCCTCCCTCCCCCCCGTACCTGTCCTGTTACATATCGTCACATTTGTGAGAACCTCTCCTCCTAGTGTGACGTCACATATTTTGCAATTTTACATCTAAAAATAAGCAAAACAGTAGTTCGATTTTTTTTTTAAATGGTTTTTATATACGTCACAGAGCTAATTAATGGTTAGCCCCTTTACAGGAGAAGGTTTTCTTTAATTATTTGAATGAAGCATTATGATAGGGGGCATACATTATTACGTGAGCAGTTTATTTTCCAATTTAGACCCCCCCCCCCCTTGGTAAGTTTAAGTGAATTTTGGTGGGACCCCCCCCCCCTCATTTGAGATCAGTGGTGTATCTGGGGTCCCACCCTATCCCATCCCGCCCAATGCTATCCCATTACGCCCCCCCCCCCCCCCCCCGTTGATGTAAATATGATCGCAACAATATGCTGCAAAACTGTTCAAGATTTGGTGAGATTTTACTGGACCCACTCCCCTATTATGAACTCACGTAATTAATGTATGCCCCCGTAGGCGTTAAGATAAAGCTATATCCGTAAATATAAAGGTCTCATTGGTTTAAAAAATTCTTGATTGGCTATAATTTTTTATATTTTATTTTAAATTTTAAAGTGCAGATTAAACAAAAACAAAAATGGTCATTTTGGACAATTAAGAACTAAGGCGACGCAATGTTTTGGACAGCGTCACAGTTTCCATCAACAGGGCAGATGTAGGACATTGTAACGCTGCCCGAAACCTCGGCTAAAGAAGGGCACTGCTTAGTAATCAAAATAATTAATTACGATAATACTTTTGGCCGTGAAAATCTCAAATCATATCCAAAGGGGAAATTTCTCATTTGCTTTGCAATACGTAAAATCGCATTCATAGCGCATTAAAAAATAATGACTGAAGAATTTTATGATAATGAACAACGAGGTCTTTGCGAAGGTGAGTGATGAATATTGCAAACCAAATCTCATCTTTACTAACTCCCTGAAATTATTTTATAAACATTTTAACATTTTGCTATCAATATTTTGTGGACCGCAGAAATTCTAACACCATGCACACAATAACAGTTTTATAATTTATCAAACAACGCAAACACTTTTTGACTTGTTTGAAAATTATTATTCTGACCCATGGAGAAGAATAGTGGGTATTATGCTAACATTGATTATTATTAATGTATATCATTATAACCTGTTTGTAACTATATTCCGTGACGTCGAACAAATCTAAGACTTCTGAGAAAGTATTGCCAGCCGAATGCAATCTCGGTACAGAAGAGAATCTAAATGATTCATTCCTGATATTGTTGCAATAAAAAAGAATTTTAGATCGACTAGTTCTTGTTGATATATGGAATTAAGCTACATTAGGGCTGTCTATAATTACATTAACAATTTAAAAAATAAAAGATGTCAGAAAAAAAGTCATTAAACATACTTTGATTCTCGGTTAATACGGAATATTTCTTATTCAAACAGTTAGATTTAGCTTTATTATTACGAAAAGTGGGTATTATTGTCGGGGGAGATATTTTATGGTCGGGGGAGACAAAAATATGCATTTTACATTTTAATTTTGTTAAAATTAATTCACTTGCGCGATAAATGAATTATACTACGCCATATTCATATTTTTAATTCATAGATAATCAGTGATGCCAATCAAAGAAAAAATATTATTTCCATATAAAACATTCAAAACATATTCATGTTATGAAGTGAATGCATTATTGACAAGTTTAAATCTGTATTTATACCATGAGAACGTGGAATGAAAGGCATTAGAATAATTATTACAATAATTATTACATTAGACAAACCCTGCTTGCCATACAAACCATTCAAAACCTGGGATGCATATGTAAATTTTGATGACATGCAGCTCGAACCCCAAACCAGTACCAGTAGTACCGGGAATAATTCGAATTAGGTACTTTTGTTTTTATTTATACCAAAAAGTCTTCTTTCTGAGAGTTTTAATAATCAAACAGTATTAATAGGCTAGGATCTGCGTGGTTGAATTTCAGAACCCGACTTCGATTGCATGTCCGATATCCGTGTACGTGGATTTTCAGACAAAGCTACCATTGTAATTCGATTTTAATTCAAGAATTCCTCACAAAATGACGCAACTTTCTTCGGCAAGACGCAAAGAGATGTTCCCTTCCTAGGTATAAGTTCTACGAATTTGTGAACCTGGAGTATCTCCCGGATTTCGGATGGTTGACGGTAATACTCAATTGTATCAAGCCGCTGTATATTACATATGACGTCATCGTCCTTCCTGGTTACTTTTTCGCGATGACTTTGCATCACTGGTTGACACTGTTCCTATTAGATTTACAAAATGATCACCAACACTAACTTGGCAAAGCCGAACCAAAAGCTGCCCACAGGGCCTAGCAGTAAAAACCTGCGGAGAGGGTTTTAACTGCTAGGTTTAATTATTTCATCAAGTGGTTGTAATGTATTGTTTCTATAGGTAGATCGAGTATTTTGTATTCATTGCGAAAGAGTTTATTAAATATTTACATTCGTAATAAGTTATAAGTGAAATTTTTGTTGACTGATTAGTCGCGTTCAGAGACATGCTATTAGGAATTTTGATGAACCGAACTGACAGTGCCAGACGAATTTCAAGTTGGTTTTCATTGTGGTGAGTTGCGAAATCTGGTATCTCGCAATAATTATTAAAATAATAAGTCTAAATGAGTCGTTATTGTGTTGCAATCGTTTAACTGGATGCCCCGACATTCCGTTGACCAGATGCGGCTGTTGCCCAAGTTAACTACTCAGCCCATGTAAGCCTTACCTGACGTGATGTCATACAATTTTTGTAACAACGTTCTTAACAACAAAAATGTCTTCCAATTAATATTTACTATAGTTTTAACAAATATTTTTTTCCAACCACTCATCTTTTAGTACAAGTGGACCCGCAGTCCAAAAACGTAAGTTTATATTATTTTCTTATTTAATATGTAAAAAAACAATATTTCCCCAGAAATCATAAGATTTGCAAGTATGTAAGTACTTATCTACCTACTTTTTATAAATATTAACTCCACAAATTGTCGCCGTGCGTCAGCCGACACTTTTTTCGTAAGAACTTACTTATTTTTTCAAAATTAAGTTTTTGTAAATTGTACCGTCTTGTCTTACCAGATAATGTGTTTATATATATTTTTTTAAATTAGTATGATATATTGTAATCCACCATCTTGAATTTCCAAACTTACATGCAGAAAAAAAAATTTTTGGTCGTGCCAAAGCAGATAATATGTCCCGGATAATTTTACGCGAGGCCGCCAAAACAGACTTTTGATTCTTCCTAGGTGCAGAACTAACTTTCCAATGGTGATGCCCCTGGAAACACTCACTAGGTTCATTAACTGCCTCGCAGGCAATGTGGAGGTTTTCCACATATCCAACAACGATTTTATGTAAATGTATTTATTATGTAATTTTCTTTACCGCTTTTGCAATGTATTGGTTTTAATACTGTTTTTACAAATAAATAAATTAAAGAATTAAAACAGCAAGCATGTTTAAACGGAACCGGAACGTAACAAATAAATTTACAGAAAGACGAAATGCAAAATGTTCGAGTAGTCTGATTTTAAACGTTCAATAATAATAAATAAATCGGTAAGTGCATTAAAAAAAATTCTTTCAGGTTCTCCATAAAACAGTTATACACCAAATTATTACGGAGAATATTACAAAATTTAAAAGAAGAAAATAATAAAAAAAATCCGTGGGGGCAGTTTCACTATGTTTATGTCAAAAGATAGTTACTGAACTCTCTATAGGTAACTTTGAAGATGTCGATGCTCAGTGTAGAATCGTTACGCAGTTGAATTGCTCTGTTTAGAAGAAGTTCTCGCTTTCGGAGCATAAAAAAGTGCGTGGGATCTCCCACGAGTATACGCGTTAGGGACATATAGGTTAATCTCCTTCAACATAGGTGGATTCAATATATGTAATAATACTTGCTGAAGTCCCCGGCCTTACCCGTGCTTTACGTTAGAGTAGCTTTTGCCTTAGAGTTTTTTTTAGAAATATAATATAGGCAGTGACCTTCCACTTGTTTTGAAAAAACTTTTTTTGAACTTGTTTTGCAAAATTTTACAAGTCACAGAATAAAACTGTACATTTTTATACAAATCAAATCCACGCCACCCGCCGCAGACACTCTTCTTTAAATCATATAAATAATCAATATAGGTAATAATAAATAAAGATATACGCTCATAGATGTTTTTCAAATCATTCCAGAAAAAAAATTTTTTGTAGTTTCCTAACACGAGTTTTTTCGGCGGTGGTGATAAATGATTAGGTCAACGTTCAAGATTCTCCTATGATAACCAAGAACTTAGGTTTTCACACAAATAAAGTAGGTACCAATATTTAAAAATCACAACAACATGGTTACAGCATAAATAGAATAATATGGCAACATAAAGAATATAACACTAGAAGTGCCTTCCATACACATTTGATTCGAGATAAATGCTCCATTTAGCTCAACCGCCCAGCCTAGCGGTTCCATATATTTTTGTGAGATCGTTATTGGATAACGGACGTTATCTCCTGTCAGATTTGTGTGATTTTTACGTATTTACTCTCACATATTTTAGTTTAGATCGATTTGAACACGAATTCTTGCAAGTGCGTATGATTATTTATTCAAAAATGAAACAATTCAACTTTGTACAAACCACTTATATAATGCGTAAATCCGACCGGTTTCGGAACAAACGTTCCTTCTTCAGGAAAAGCTTATACTAATTTGACAGTTTAGGTTTAGAACAATGATTTATTATGGTAGGGGTGGAGCCGTTGCTAGTTAATAATGTAGATTGGGTGGGTAGGTATTAGTGTAGAGTGGGTGGGTAGGGGAACAAATCCATGATTCATTATTTTTAAGGGATTTTATAATTTCCATTTTCCATTTGATTATTTATTCATTTAATGTACGTTGTACATGAAAAAAGCAAATAACAGCCATAAAAATCACACAAATCTGACAGGAGATAACGTCCGTTATCCAATAACGATCTCACAAAAAATACGGAATCGCTAGGCTGCTCACTTACTGTGGGGAATGTATGTCTTAAGGTATGAAAGAGGCATGCGTGTATGAGTGAGACAGCATAAGTAATGCATAAAAGGGTGTGATTGTTGTCCATTCGTCCTCTTTAGCATACAAGATTCCTGGAAGAACGGTATTGTGCAGGTCTCACAATAAATGTAATAAGACTATCCACTTCTTCTTATTGTCTTCACACAACAGAGAATTCTTGGAAATCTATAAAATATAGATATACGCATATTAGTGATCCGGTACACACATGTGAGCACTACACTTACAATAGCCTAAAATCGTATATCTCCATCTCATTTGATTTTCGAAAGCGCAGTTTTGTGTGGAATTATAGGCCCAAATTAGGCCTACAATTTTATTATTTATGTTTTATTGAATTAGTTTATACTACATTCGTATATAACCTAATACGCAGAAGTTTTTTTTACATTAACTCCACACGGGAGGCCCTGAGGAAAATAATTTCCCTCAGGACCTATGTCATCTGAGATGCTGTGTGGAGGGTCTTTTTGAGGAGAGGAAGGAAAGAACATTGGTCTTGAAGAGACCCATCTTGTAGGAAGGAGGAAACACAGAGGCCGGCAAATCATCCCACAGCCGAGCTGTTCAACCAAGAATGAGTCGAAGAAGCGACCCGTTCTCATGTGACAAATGTCAACAGTGATATGTTGGGCACGCGTTTGACGTGTTTCCCGACTATGCACCGGTGCCGAAGAGATCAATGACGCTAGTTCCTCTGAGCATCTTCCATTATAATACCGGTAGAACAAGGATAGCATTCCCACCTGACGCCTGTGCTCTAAAGATTGCAATTCGTCTGTTAAGATGGGAGAATCTATCAAACGGAACGCCCGTTTTTGCAGAGAGTCGAGGGTATTTTTCAGATATTTTGGAGCTCCAGACCAGAGGTGGCTGCCAAATTCAAGAGTGGGGCGCTCTTGTGATAGAAGTTAACATTTCATTTCATAAAATTGTATTTTTATAGTAAGCATAACATCCCTTTTTAAATACATTCATTTTTCCTTCATTCTTCAGACTTGCGGGCATTTCATCATATATCTCATGTGACTCTTTCTCATACGCGGCAATCTAACTCTATTTATATATATGATTTCGTAATTATGTATATATTCTATTAAAAACAATTTCAAACTTAAAGTAGATAGGCATTTGGTGTTTCACTTTCATTTGCATAAAGATGCACAAAAATTAACACGTTGAAAGCAGTCTTTGTTTATTTGAATCTAATTTAGCTCCTCTCTAATTTGATTAACCCTTGCGTACTTGCCTTTCCCTAGTAATAATAATAATAATAAATTTGGACAACTTATATAGCGCTGTGTTTGCGAAAAATCGCCTCAAGAGCGCTGGTCATATATAGCCAGTTTTATAACACAATTGTTGGTAAAATGTTATTTATTTAAAGTAAGTTCACAGATCACATATAGTAAAAATAGTCACAAATTCACAATGTATCAATTCACAATAATAATAATTAACTGAGCAAGGGATCGGAGGGAACCTTGCTGTTTAGTCTTTGGGAACAACAAAACTGACTGTGGTTCTGCTTAGAGGGTCGTACCATAGGACGAAGCGCAACTAAGGCAGCAGTCGGGGTCTGGTTGGTGCTTTACTTATGGTAGTAGAATACTCCTTAGAGGGTCGTGCCAAAGGACGAAGCGCAACTAAGAGAGCGTACTAGGTATACATCTCATCAGTATACATCGTCAGTATACATCTCTGTTTTGTGTAAATTTTAGTTTGTTAAGGGGTAGTCTAAAAATTTAAAAAATCTAAAAAAAAAATAAAGTTATATGTCCAAAGTTTAGACGTTCAAAACATTTCTCTATACATCCCTCTATGCGCTTAGCAGATTAAAGCCAAAAATTCAATTTTTACCAATTTAAAAAAAAAGTGATATTTTTTTTGTTCAAACGGTCGCCTTTTTTTACTTCTCTGTGGAAGGGGCAATAGCGACATCTTTACTGATTAAGATCCGTTGGATTTTTTGTTTCAGATGACCATAAGGATTGGAACCGTGCACGCCGGAACATCCCTTTTTTTGACCCCCCACTTTACCAGCCGACAACTTTTTGAGTAATGTTTTTTTTCTATGTATTCTTAAAATATAAATAAACGAATGATAAAAATTGGATAGTAAAAATATTTTTTGATTATTTTTTACAGAGCTCGAGAAAACACCCGAAATTCGTGCCTCTAGACTAGATTACCACCTTAAGTTAATATATGCTAATATATTTATTTGATTGCCCTAACTTAAAAAAGGGTGACTAAAATCAAATACTTAGGTAAAAAGAAAGAACATATTTTCACTACAGCAAACAAACTTAGAAAATCAATATACTTCTTTAGACATATTCGCCACTTTCTTAACTTGAATCAACTCAAAACAATTTACTATGCACTATGTCAATCTCTAATCGAGTACGGTATTATAACCTGGGGAGGAGCAAACGCTGCCGCCATTGATTTAATTTTTAAAGCTCCGAAACTAAATTTTTTTTTTTTTTACATTAACTCCACACAGGAGGCCCTGAGGAAAATAATTTCCCTCAGGGCCTATGTCATCTGGGATGTTGTGTGGAGGGTCTTTTTGAGGAGAGGAAGGAATGAACATTGGTCTTGAAGAGACCCATGTTATAGGAAGGAGGAAACACAGAGGCCGGCAAATCATTTCACAGTCGAGCTGTTGAACACAAGAACGAGTCGAAGAAACGACCCGTTCTCATGTGACAAATGTCAACTGTGTACAAATGTTGGGCACGCGTTTGGCGTGTTTCCCGACTATGCACCGGTGCCGAAGGGATCAATGATGCTAGTTCCTCGGAGCATCTTCCATTGTAATACCGGTAGAACAAGGATAGCATTCCCACCCGACGCCTGTGCTCTAAAGATTGCAATCCGTCTGTTAAGATGGGAGAATCTATCAAACGGACCGCCCGTTTCTGCACAGAGTCGAGGGTATTTTTCAGGTATTTTGGAGCTCCAGACCAGAGGTGGCTGCCAAATTCAACCGTGGGGCGCACTTGCGATTTGTACAGGGTTAGCAGTTGTGTACTGTTAAAGTATCTGCGGGCCCTGTACAGTACGCCCAGTTTTTGGGAGGCTAACTTTACTCTGGCTTCGATGAAGCCCCCATACCTGAGCTGGTCACTTAGGGTTACACCAAACATATCAATGGAGGGCCTGTTCGGAAGATTGCTTCCGTTGAAAGAGACTAGATTTTCATTGCGATCCCTTTTGGATCAGACAAGATTGGGTCTTTGAAACATTAAATTCAACGAGATTATTTTTACCCCAAGAGAAAACACTCTCGAGGTAACCGTCCATTCTTTGCTTCAAAGCCTTACGAGCTGTTGGAGTTTGTGAGCCCTTTGGGGGCTTGTCAAACAAAAAGCTATCATGAACTGTACTGTCATCCGCGTAACAGTGAATTGGTGCACATGACAAAAGGTCGTTGATGTGCAACAAAAACAGAGTTGGAGATAGAACCGATCCCTGCGGGACGCCAGCATTTATCGAGTGAGAGGAAGAGGTGAAACCATCGACTACCGTCTGAATCGACCTCTCCCTCAAGAAGTCGGCAATCCACGTACACAAGGATGCGGGAAGTCCGTAAGAATGCAATTTGTTGACAAGTCCTCGGTGCCAAACCCGGTCAAAGGCTTTGGATATGTCCAGTGCAACCGTTTGGGTCTCACCGAAACGTTCCAGGCATCGCCCCCAAACATGCGTCACATACGCGAGAAGATCACCGCACGAGCGGTTCCGCCGGAATCCGTATTGACGGTCGTTAATAATTTTGTTCTTCTCGAGGTATGTGAGCAGTTTGTCGTTAATCACACGTTCCATCACCTTAGACAGAACTGATGTGATCGTTATGGGGCGGTAGTTGGCCGGGTTGGAGCGGTCACCCTTCTTTGGAATAGGATGGATAACCGCTTTTTTCCAACCAGAGGGCACAGAGCCAGTCTTCAGGGACAGTTTAAAAAGATTCGTCAAAATTGGAGCTATTTCTGCAGCGCACCTTTGCAGTACCAGGGCAGGTATTCCGTCAGGCCCACTAGCTTCATTAACACAAGCAGTTCGGATGAAATCTTCAGGATAATCTGTGTCTTGGACATTAGGCAACTTTATGCCAAAAACATACTAGCATACCTCTTCAAACACAGGACTACCTTTGAAAATGTCCAAACGGCTCTAGATACTAGAACCAAAGGGCATAATCTCTTACCAATCCCTTTTGCTAAAACATCTTTTGGCCAAAGAAATTTTAGATACTTTGCCACAAAATTATGCAATGCACTTCCACTGGCCATTAAACAAAACACAATGTATCTTAAATATAAATCTGACATCAAGTCCTGGATTTCCAGCCAAAACGGATCCAATATCCAATCCAATCCAATCCATCGTCGAAAACAAACATACAGTACGTATGTATGTTTTCGACGATGATTGTCTATTAAATATGTATGTACTATTGTTTTTAATTATAAAATGTCTCACCCGATCGTACATGGTTTTACCACACATACGCCTCAGGGATCTCATTTCTACAGAATTCAGTCTACTTTCATCCTTCCTCTGCCAGTTTCATGCCTCACTGGCATACATCAGGGTAGGTACCAGCACTTCATTATGGACGGCTAACTTCGCTTCTTTGCACAGTTTTTTGTTGGCGCCAACGGCGTTCAGTCCTCCATTAATTGCCTGCATTTACCCTTCATTCGATATCTCTATCAGCCTTCCCATCTCTCGTAAATATACATATAACAGGCAACATACTTCCAGATTACTCTGTTTTGCGTCCAATCCCATTTCTTTCAATTATCCATGTATATATTGAATAACCACGGTGACATTACGCAGCCTTGTTTAACGCCTTTTGTGATGCCAAAACATCCTGTAAAATCGACGTTCACCCTAATACATGCAACGCTTCCCTCATATAGAGACGCAATTGCCTGTTTGAGATTCGTACTCATTCTATACTTGGACAACACCTTCCATAGCTTTTTCCTCTCAACTCGGTCGAATGCTTTTTGTAGATCTATAAAGGCACAGAAAAGTTTCTGCTTTTTTTGCAAGAAACTTCTCGGTTAGCATACGCAATGAGAAAATCTGGTCCCTGCACATCCCATATTATATCATTTGTTTCCATGCGTACCCTTTCAATCAATATATAAATATGGATGAATAAATAAATAAAAAAGTTTATATCATTGGCCAAATATCACATCGTACCTGTCCCACTAATGTTTGACACAGCATGAGTAGTGTTCTGAGCGCTGCATTGGCCTTGTAAGTCCCGTGAGCCCATAATCTGTGGGCCCCACTCGTCGCTCCCAAAATGCCGCACAGTGAAAGGAGTAGACCTGCAAAGAAAGAGAAAAAAAAATCTTTAATCAAATATAAAATATTGTTACTGAGGCAGTTCAGTTAGGTACAATAAATTCTGTATATTTCTTACTATTCATATGTAAAAGCCCCGAAAAAGGGCGTTAATAAATAAATAAATAAATGAAGGGTTCTGGTGTCCCTTATGTTCGTGTTAGAATAATGCATTTAATTTATTGAAGTGAAACTTCTATAGCCCCATTGTGGTTTGGAATTCGGATGAAACGGAAATGACGTATACAGCACCTGCGTAGCATCAAACTCCTATCAAGGCTTCCTATTGGTGGAGATATAAAATGGAAATGACGCTGGTCTGCGCTCATTAGCTGCTTTGATTATGACCTCACTTTTCAAGGCTCCTTGGTTCTTCATTGGTTGAGATTGTTTTGGTAAAGTTTCGCTTCTACCGCGTGTTAACTGCACTGGAATTTGTTTTGTATTTTGGTTGTTTTATTGTGTTTACTTACACAAGAGTCCCAACTCTTCAACTTTTCGGAGTCCTGAGTGGGGAAGTTGACGTGGAAGAGAAATAGTTGTGGAAAAAAGGATGACAATGGCCAATAATATGGCCATTCTCATGTTTTTTTTACATTAGCTACACACAAGAGGCCTTGGGGAAAATAATTTCCCTCAGGGCCTATGTCATCTTAGGGCATGCTCTGTGGAGGGTTTTTTATGGAAAGGAAGAAGAGGAAGTTCTGGAAAGGAAATAGGTATGAGGGGTGGGTGGGAATCTAGGGGTCAGTGTGTCCAGGAGTGACGGACGTATGAATCCATGGCTTCAACAGCGGTGCAAGGCGATGGGTCGAGAGGTCAAAAGACTTCCTCAACCAGTCTCTCTCGACCCGGCCCGCCACGCAGCAGGTGGGCAGACACATCGGCCGCCAAGATCTTGACAAATCTCACCCCGTGATCGTAATCTATAATCTATTATAGATATAATTATTTTTAACTCCAAACATAAAGCCCAGAGGAAATAATTTAATAATTTCGGGATGCTGTGTGGAGGGTTGCTTTAAGGAAAGGAAGGAGAGGAAGTTCTGGGAAGGATACAGGTATGAGAGGTGGGTAGGAATCGAGAGGTCAGTGTGTTTAGGAGTGACGGACGAATGTCACTGGTCTCACTGGGAAGGCAATGGGTCGAAGGAGTCCGACTTGAGAGGAGAAAGGGTCTTATCTCCCTCAATCAGAATCTCCCAATTCGGCCGCGTATTTCCAAAACTTATACCGGTTCAGTCGCGGTAGCGGCAATTTATATTTTAAATACACCTCTATATTTTACACAAAAATTTACACAAAAACATTGTAACTCATCTGTTTAAAAATAAAACACACATTTTATGAAAATACACAAAATATTGTAAACACGCGGCACAAAGCCAAAGAACTCATACAAACACCTAAAACAAACACAACATTTGGTCAAAGAAATTACAAATACATTGCGCCTAAAATATACAATAACCTACCTGACAAAACAAGACAATCGAATAATATTAACAAATACAAAATTCAGATTTTTTTTTTTTTACAGTGAATACCGCACAAGAATCTCAACTGCTCCCGTCTGGAGCCAGTGAGACTATGGCATTCCCAATTGGGGTATGTTGTGAGGCTGAAGGTAGTGGGGAGGGGAAGGAGGTGGGGAAGAGGAAGGTTGGGAAGTACCTGGCTATTCAGATCTGGTCACCAAACACGGCTAAAGCCATTTTCAAGCAACGTTTCAATTCTGAATGGTGGTCTTACACCAGGGCGATACTGATAGTATCTTCCACTCTGGAACATGCCGCAAATATACTATATATTATTTTAAATGAATTAATTGTGAAATAACACAAATTAATCAAATAAAATTTATTTGCGCATGCCGGGTTCGAACCCGCGACCTCCGGATTGTGAGTCAAGAGTCGTACCCACTGGACTGATCAAACAATGGATCATCGAAAGGGGTTGTGCAATAATTTGTCACCTCACCCAAATAGTGGGTGGTTTGGTATATTTATGCCCAAATATAATCCTCTATCTCATTATTGTTACCACTACCTACCAACCTGAAAATTTTTGTCAAATTTTTTTTATTTTACTTTATTGAAAAATGTACTTTATTTAATATTTAAAAAATATTTGTAAACTAGTCTGTCTCGACACAGTATTTCCGAGTGAGACAGGCAAGGCCAAAAAAAAAATATATGTAAACCTTTTTATATCTATAGATGCACATAATAAATAAAATAAAAAAAATATTGATTATTTTTTATCACTTTGCAAAATCAAAATTTGTTCTAACATCTAAATCATAGGTTCTCAGCGTGACGATAACGCCCCCCTTAGGGGCTTTTCAGACCTTCAGGGGGCGGTAGAACACCAATAAAAAATTGGGGGCGTTTCAGACTTTTAGGGGGGTGGTAGGAGACCCAGAGAAACCCATCCCACCCCATCATATCTTGCCCCATTCCATCCCATTAGGGGCCAAATTACGTCACACCTTAACATATTTTCCCTATCCAATTCCGCGCTCTCCGTTGTGGCAAATGTAACCCTATCGTGGACTCCCATTATGCCCCTCCGTCGTGGTATCCTGTTACGCCCCCTCCATTGTGGCAAATGTAACCTGTCATGGTATCCCATTACGCCACCTCCGTCGTGGTAATCCATTACGCCCCCTCCGTTCGGATTCACGGGTTAGGGGGCGCTAGATATAAAAATATTGTCAAAGTGGGCGGTGGGCAAATAAAGATTGAGAATCTATGATCTAGATAAAATAATCTTTCCAATGTGTATACTTATTAGAAATTAATAATTTTATTTCTAAATATTTAAATTTTGATATTGAAAATGTAAATTGCCGCTACCGCCATTGAACCGGGATAGGTTTTGGGAATTCTCAATCCGGGCCGCCAAGCCGTAGGGGGGCAAACGTATCCGCTGTCAAGACCTACAAAAACCACACCCCGTAACCAGGGCAAAAATATGGCAAAGGTGTTGGTTAACCAAATTATTTTAATTGCATTTTTCAGAATCGGCAAAATATTATATGCCGTATTTCACGTGTCTGCGCTAGTTACACATAGTTAGAAGTATAAGTGAGTTGGAAGTCGATTTATTTAATGATTTTTCTAAGTATTGGCTAATTTGTACTGTAATTAGGGAACATTGATTTAAACGTTAATGTCGTAGAATTCAGACAATTATTTCTACGACAAATAATTAAGTGATGTAAAATTGATACAAGTAATTAGGTTTTAATAACTGTAATTAGTTGAAAAATAACATAAAAGTATCCAGGTAAACATAGGTAAAGGAAATCAATAAGTATTACATTATTGCGCAAAAGACGTCACATAATATTATCTACCTAAATATGAACTAAGTAACCATCATGCCGTATCCCGCAGTGGTAAGCAGAGTGGACGGACCGCCAAACATCTCGGTTTTGGCACACACTCCTTTCCTCATTCACATTCATACATACTCTTCTATTCTTCTGACTCTTATAAGTATCTGATTCTACTTCTTCTGCTTCTGTCTTGGCTGCGAAATGAACGAGAGTGGATCGGCATTAGAAGTGTGGAGGAGCTATTCTGGGCTGCGCAAGACGGAGAGACATTTTCAAGAGTGATCGCCAATGTCGGGGGGCCCTGATGGGCACGCAAAGAAGAAGTACTTCTTCTGCTATGCACATAATATGCGTAATATAAGTTAAAAGAAATATAATATTTCGCTTTCTTAACTTAAGTGCAGAATATAGTACCTAGTATAAGTAATATTTTTATTTTGGTTCTAACAATTTAAGTTTAAATAGTTTTTTTTAAAGGCATTTATATTCTTCTCCATTTTTAGGTTATCTGGGAGGAGATTATACATGTGTACGCCCTCGTGGCCAATGCTTCTCTTGCCACTTTCAGTCTTGACAGTATTTGTGCAATGTTCGTGTACTTGTGACGTTTTTATAAATGTTGTTTCCTTCATTCGCTCTACTTTTGCCACATTCGCCACAATTTGGGAGGCGGGAATGGGTACCGCCGCCCCGGGAAGCTTTATTGCATAACCAACACCTCTGTCATAGGTCACCCCAAGTGGTTCGCTACGTTTGGTGATTTAGCAGGGGTGCCCGGGTTCATGGGGTGAGGTTTGTCTAGGTCTTGGAGGCGGATGACCAGGACATACTGAACCCCAGATTCCTACCCACCCCTTAAACCCTTTTCCTTCCCAGAACTCTCCTCTCCTCCCTTTCCTTAAAAAAAACCCTCCACACAGCATCCTCAAAGATGACATAGGCCCTGAGGGAAATTATTTTCCTCAGGGCCTCCTGTGTGGAGTTCATGTAAAAAAAAAAAAAAAAAAAAACTTGCCCAAACGATCTAATGGTCTATTTCTCTATCTTACTCATTACTAGTCATTACCCTTACATCAGCCTTGCATGCTTTGCAGACTTCCACATTTCTCAGACGATCATACATGATTTTGCCTCAGAGATCTCATTTCGACAGCATTCAGTCTACTTTCATTCTTCCTCTGCCAGTTCCATGTCTTATCAGCGTAGTTACCAGGACTATATTGTGGACTGCTAGCTTCACTTCTTTGAACAGTTTTTTGTTAGCGCCAACTGCATGCAATCCTCCATTCATGGAGTTACCTACATTTACCTTTCCTTCAATTTCTCTATTAATCTGATTCTGACAGCTTCAAATTAGCATAAAAATATTTTTAATAAGCTTTAATTTTTTGTAAATTCATCGCCGGCAACCCGAACGTATCTTGACATTGAATATGCAAAATTTCCACGTTATCAGCCTCACTAGACGATATCTGTTATGAGATGGGTAGCAATAATCGTTAGTATTTTTAATCTGTCTAAAATGTAATAAAACATTTGTCAAATTGCTTTAAATTTGTTGTTCAAGGGTAGTGGATTCTTTCATCTCGTCCGCTCTTTGTATTACATTTTGAGTCTTCTGTTTTTGCATACTTGTAAGCCATTCTTTTAATGTAATCTTATTATGTTTATTATTAAAGCCATAACATATAATATAACCATAGATCTCTATGATCTGAGCTAATAACAATAACATAACAATCTTGAAACTCGTTAAAGAGTTCAATTATATTGTGAATACGTTTACCGATGTCAAGTTTTTTAAATGCGCCAGCAGAGTTTATCTAGGCAGTATAATATACATAATACTTGCTTTAAAAAAGTTTGCATCTCCCCACTTTTCAACCCCGCAAACCGCCACTGGTATATGTTAACTAGACATGGGCAAATTCATTCCCTGGAGTGAATCGATTCTGTCTAATTCCCCTGGCCTTTTGAATTGATTCCTTTTATTCATTCCTTTGATTCAATTAAATCAAAAAATATATATATATACATCCCGCTATCATTTCTGCGTCCTTTCATCAGATCGACATTACTGCGTCTATCGGAAGGACTTGATTTTACATAGTTCTAATTAAAGTATATACTATCTTTTCAATGTTTGATTGTAGCTAGGTATTTACATTTTTGAAAAACATTAATTTAAAAACATACAAAACGAAAAAAACGCCCTTTAACGTTCCACCAATCTGAACTCCTTTCATATTCAATGCAGAGAGGCATCCTGCGTATATTTATTTTTATTTGGTCCACAATGAAGCGTCCAATTATATATTCATTTTCATGTGTACGACAAAACGACGTCTTGCGACGTTGCCGCTCATTTGTTCAAGTTTTTGGTTGGACGACTGTATAGGTATTTATAGAATATGAAGGCACCAAGATGACTGGCCCATACGTCGCGGACTCTAATCAACCCGGCGGCAATGCCCACGTAAAATTTATTAAATTAGTATGAGATTTTTTTGAGACTTATTATTATTATTATATTTGAGATTTTTTATCATTCAGAACTAAAACGTTGCTTGAAGTGTGATTTATTATTTTTAGTGACTAGATCTATATTGCTGGGTTCTTCCTATACTTCCTCTTCTCTCCATTTTGATTTCGCATCACGACAGTTATTACCATATTATGACTATATCAGTGGACTTCTGTATGGTTTTCTCATCAAAAACAGTTTTTTCATGTTAATTTTAAAGAATGCACTCTAGATATAAGTGGCTAATTATTACTACAACACGATTATCAGTAGAAATATTATGTGACCTATTTATTATTAAGAAACCGCAGACTTCGGAAAGAGTCAATTTGGGAGGCGGTATGGGTACCGCTGTCCCGGGAACCATTTATTGGATAACCAACACCTCTGCCATAGGTCACCCCAAGTGGTTCGCTACGTTTGGTGAATTAGCGAGGGTGCCTTATAATATGTTATGTTCATGTAGTGAGGTTTGTCTGGGTCTTGGCTGCGGATGCGTCTGCCCACCAGCTGCATAGATGGCCGGTTCGGGACGGAATGGTTGAGGGAGTTCCTTTGATTCTTCAGCCGTACTCTTGCCGAAACCGAAACCGAACCTTCGGTCGGTCAGTAATTATAAATATATTATTATTTTGAATTATACTATAGACCGGTCAGTGGTTGAGTGGGCATCGCATTTGAGTCCCACCCAGGCGTTTCGTGTTCGATTCCTCGGTTGACTAAGTCCTCCATCGCGACTCAAGCAACATTTTCGGCTTACTGTGGTGGTAGTGGGAGATTTTCAAATATTGTCGGGTTATTCGTTAACTCGGGAATGTTTGTCTTTCTTTTAAAAAAAAATGCTTATCATGCTTGACGATGCATTTTCGTTCACGGGAGAAACAATTTCAGGGGTTTTAGGGTTTTAGGTTTTTAACAACTAAATTATATGATAAATCCTTTTGAAAGGAAAAGGGGAAAATAGAAAAAATAGAAGTTATTTTACAAGTTATATGTATGAAAAAAATCATTGTTTTTTTAAATGCTGTTTAAGACAGTCGTGTTTTATTAAACATTTTCACAATTTTTGCATCGACTTCGTCGATTTAAATACAAGCGCGCTCCTCTAGCACTCGTAATTTCATGTCTCTCCATCTTCTTCTTTTTGAGCCCGGTTGCGGCTTCTTACGTGCTAACTTTTGAGTATCTAATTGTAGCCAGTCTATTTATGCCAGTTCTGAAGAATGAATTCTAAACATAACAGGATTGAAAAACATTTAGTCCATTGATATCAGATGATAATTAAAAGGGTTAATTATTACTTCAACATTGTATCGGATGTACCATCAAGACTTGTACGGTGTACACTTAGTGTACTGGTTCACGAACTTGACCTAATAATGAAAAATTTGTTTGTATTATAAATATTATAAACAAATACATCACATCCAAACACTTGAAATGTGGTTCCTAGAACCCGATAATGGATTAGGAGGCCCGTTAAGTAACAAGAGATTCATTCATTAATTTTGTCTTCTGGAATATTGCCGATTACTCTAATGAACGGTTCATACCATTAAAAAGATAACGATTTTAATCGACATTTTGACAGCAGTACAGTATCTCTCAACGACAGCGGATACCTAAATATCGAGGACATCAACCGCACCTACTTTGAAATTCATCGTGTTCTACCTTGCCGGTATCCGTGGTCGAGGTGTAAGGCTCTCGAATTGCAATCAGGAGGTCACGGATTCAAATCGCAAAGTGAGCTAATATTTTTATTTATTTGATTAATCTGTATTATTTCACAATTTAATCACTTAAAATAAAATAAGGTATATTTGCGGCTCGTTTCAAAGTGTAAGATACTCTCAGAATCGCCCTGGCGTAAGATCACCATTCAGAATTGAACGGTCAGTGACTGAGAGGGCATCGCGTTTGGGTCCCAACCGGGGGACGCTTGTTCGATTCCTCGGCTGGCTAAGTCCTCCATCACGACAAAAGCAACATTTTCTGCTTAGTGTGGTGGTAGTAGGAGATTTTCAAACATTGTTGGGTTATTCATAGACCGGGAATGTTTGTCTTTCTTTAAAAAAAATAAAAAAGTAAAAATAGAATTGAAATCCCCGGTGTAAGACCGCCATTCAGAATTGAAACGTTGCTTGAAATGGCTTTAGCCGTGTTTGGTGACCAGATTTATATAACCAGGTTCTTCCCCACCTACCTCTTTCCCATATCCTTCTCGTCCCACTACCTTCAATCCCGCAACATGGGTACCCCAATTGGAGATGGCATAGACTCACTGGCTCCATTGGTTGAATGGTGGTCTTACACCAGGACGAAACTGAAATTATCATCTTCTCCAGAAGGAGTCACAAATATAGCTACTAATACAATTATTTTTAATTAATACATTTTGTAGTAATACACGTATTAATCAAATAAAATTTTATTTTTGGATTTGAATCCGAGACCTCCGGATTGCTAATAGAGAGCTTTGCCCTCGACCACGGAGGTCGTTATTTCCTGTCCTTGGGTTTTCTTGCACGTCTAAATTAAATAGAACCGGGTCTTTTCCCTATGATTACACACTTCACGTTAAAAAATGTATTAATATTTTTCAGTTGGTTAAAATCGCCAATAGCCAATTCTTAGTAGTTTTTCTCGATTAGTCTCTGAAGTTCACCTGAACGTTTTCAGTTTAGTAGGAGAACTTGGAAAATACTATTTCTCTCATTAGAAATAAGCCGGAATACAGCATCACTTGCCTTGATTTTTAAATGTTAATCTAACAATGAATTTCAACACGTTTTGCGAGTAAGAAGAAAAGTCATAGTTTTCAAATTACTTGCAGCTTTGGCAGATTGGGCAATTATTACTACAACACGATTATCGATAGAAATATTACGTCTTTTGCGAATCTTACAACAAAATTATAATTAATTCAATTTGGGAGGAGGGTGTGGGTACAGCCGCCGCAGGAACCATTTATAGGATAACCAACACCTCTGCCATAGGTCATCCCAAGTGGTTCGCTACGTTTGGTGACTTAGCAGGGGTTCCCGGGTTAATGGGGTGAGATTTGGTAGCGGATGCGTTTGCCCACCAGCTGCATGGCAGGTCAAGTCGGGAGAGATCGGTTGAGAGAGCCCTCTTGACTGTCATTCCTGGACACATTGACCCCCCAGATTCCTATCCACCCTCAATACCATTTTCCTTCCCAGAACTTCCTCTCCTTCTTCTCCTAAAATGACCCTCCACACAGCATCCCCAAAGATGACATAGGTCCTGGGGGGAATTATTTTCCTCCCAGAGCCTCCTGGGAGGAAAATATATGTTAAATCTCTTAAAAGGAAAATCGACAGCTTAAAACTGTGTAAACAAATAAAATAACATGCCTTTAATAATAAATAAACATTATCTCATAATAACTAACCAACCCGCTGTTTCTTCGCAGGGGTTCGCAGGGGTTCGCAGAGAGGACCGCCAAACAACTCGGTCTGTACATACACTCCTTGCCTCATTCACATCCATATATCGCTCTTTTCTTCCGTCTTTCGACACGACTCAAGAATTCGGTTTACTCAATCATGCCATGTCTTTCTCGGGCATCCCCGACTTTTTCTACCATTCAAGTTCACGTCATATATTCTTCTTACAACCTTTCTTTAGATAATTGGATCTACATGCCAAACCATCTAAGAGTCCTATTCTTATCTCATTACACTCATCAGTCTTGTATTCTCCGTGAATCACATATATTTTTTACTGTCAAATCTGTCATAATTTGAAGAGAAAATTGTTTTATTTTGTAGTAAGTAAGTTTTCAAATTACTAATACATTAAGCACATTGATTTTATCTTGTTTAGGAATTTATAATCGTGTATAAGAAAATAACCAATATTGGTTTAAAAATAGTCATATAAAAAAATAAAGTTGCTGAAATATTTACTGTACTATAATAACATAATGACAAGCTGAATTTGAATGAAATCTTGTTTTTTCTTATCTTAATTGCAATGTGCGATGTTTTTACTATGATTGATCAGTATCAGAAGAAACGCTATTAGAAAGCGATGTTGCCAAATGTAGGAGTTGCGATACGCGAGTCAATGAAATGTATATTTTGCTAAAAATATACGCTCGTCTACTGCAGCGCCGCGGCTCGCCGCTCGGTGACAAAGCACTGAACTAAAATCGTATATTTCAGTTGATTTAGGTACCAAAACCGCGTCTGGCTTATTTTCGTTTTTGGACTGTATGAGGGTATAGGAGTGGGGAAAACTTGAAATTACATGTGTTCAATCCTGCGTCCGTATACCGGACGCAGAATGACGGTCGGACGCAGGATTGAATGAAAGTGGACCATTAGAAGACGCAGCAATGATAGCGGGATGTATATATATATATATATATATATATATATTAGGCGATTAATTAAATCTTAAAATTAAACAGTTTTTCGTTTCACCCCTAAAGTTTTGATAATTTGATTTAATTTATTAAACTTAAAATAATTCCAACTCACGCGATCTAATATAAAGGTACATTTTAACATTTAGGCTAGTACACTTACTTACCCGAGAGGTGACTACAGCCGTTTGGCCTTATAATTCTGCAAATTTACATATTATAATATTATCTAAGAAATTGACGGCTTGGCCGCGGAGGAATTGATGAACCGCACGGACGGATTGGCGGCGAGCATTGAGGAATGAATTAGTAAGTTTTGACTAGTGTCTTGCCTCGCAGTGACTTGATTAACTCGCGAGCTGCGGACCTAGCACAGACTGTAGCGTTTCGGACACGAGATTTACGGGATTGAATATGGACGATGACGTCACAATTGAATGAAGATTTAATTCCCGAATAAGTGAAACAGATAACTCTAAACAGCTCCTGACATACTCGATAGCGACAGACTATGGACAGACTGGAGACTAGGTACGTGGACCCGGGACGACGGGACTTTGACTGGAAATACTGAGTTAATTCCTTGCATTTGAAATAGACGCGTTGCTCGGAACCAGACTCGGCTGATTCGCGGTCATTTTTCGCTTGGGACGGGGACCATCATAGTACGTACAGGTGTTTTACGAATGGCGCGCGGGAACGGGATACTTTACGTTTTTAAGTGATAACTGATAAGAGTCGTGCACCATTATTTGAATATTATTCTATGGGCGCGCCTATAGAATACCTACGAAATATTATAATATTTAAATCTTTTACGGTACATATCATTAATTGAATTAATTTAACAGTAAAATAAGTGGAAATTAAAAATTTATGGTGCCGTTAAAAATCGTAGGATGCAAGGCCAAAGGTAATGAATGAAGAACTAATTCCTTTTGAATTTGAGAATCAGATCGAGTGTGTCACAAGATTGAATTTATTCATTTAATTCAGTCATTCAATTTTGCTCACGTCTAATGTTAACACGATAAAATTACAGCTAATGCCTCAGCGGAATGTTTCACGTGCAAATTGTGCTGCGTACCAACTTATAGCAGCTTTATTAGGCTTATAAAAAAGTCCTTCAGATTTGTTTTACAAATTCTCAATTATACGGTACACATAAAACACCATAAACATTTATTAAATTCTATTTCCCAACTTTTTCAAGGTGCGTAGCTTGATATATATTATCTTGGAAACACAGTTAATATTATAAGTATTCGAATTGTTGTCACCAAGCAGGTTTCCTAGGATTTTCGGAAAATATTTGTTTAAAAATATAAAATTTCGGAAAACTTTTGCCAAGCGTCTCCTTACTAAAATTCACCTTTCAACAAATCGAGCTTTATTAATTGAAACAAAACAATAACTTTGTTTGTAACCACGATTTTTTTTAAATACCGACCGGTTTCGCTTAACACAAGCATCTTCAGGGTATAAAACTAAACTGATAAAAATATATATTGTATGAGTTTATATATATAGATACAGAAAGAGACAAAACATAATATAAAGGAATACCGAGAGAGTGAAATTAACAACTTACATAGAGATAGAGAAAAACAGACGGGTGATATCTAATGAATTAAAAAAATACAAAAACTGCGCTTTATTATTAAAGCCATAATATTTTTCACTCGAGTTCCTTATTATAAAAAGATTTTCTTGGCGAACCTGGCAGAGAAATCGATTAATATTTAAAGAGAGGGGGGCAGTTTGGGAGGCGGGCGTGGGTACCGTCACCCCGGGAACCATTTATTGGATAACCAACACCCTTGCCATAGGTCACCCCATGTGGTTCGCTACGTTTGGTGATTTCGCAGAGGTGCCCGGGTTCATGGGTGAGTTTTGTCTAAGTCTTAACGGCGAATGCTTTTGTCCACCTTCTGCATGGTAGGCCGAATTGGGAGAGACAGGTTGAGAGAGACCTGACTTAGACCTATGGTCTTGCACCACATTGAGAGGGATGGATTCATACGTCCTTCACTCCTGGACACATTGACCCCTAGATTGCTACCCTTTTTCCTTCCCAGAACTTCCTCCCTTTCCTTTCCCTAAAAAGACCCTCGACAAAGCATCTCCACAGATGACATAGGCCCTGAGAGATTGTTTTATTCCTCAGGGCCTCCTGCATGGAGCTAATGTAAAAAAATAAATTTAAAAAAGATTCCATTATACGGCAAAATACCAAAAAAATGATTTGGATAAATTGAAGTTTTTCCTATCGTTAAGCTTTATCTTAAAAAGCTTTAGTGTAATTCAAATTAGGCCTCCCTGGTCTAGGGGTAAGGCTCCCGACTTGCAATTCGAAGGTTGCCGGTTCAAATCCCGGCATAGGTCATAAATTATATTTGATCCGATACGTGTTTAGATTTTCACGGCCAAAAGTATTTTCGTTATTTGTTTTTGGGGTGTTTTTCTCCTTCTTTAGCCAACATTTTGGACAGCGTTTAAGTGTCCATCATCAGGGCAGATTCCTGATTATGGACGTGCCGGATCTGCCCTAATGATGGATCTACAACGCTGTCCGAAACGTTGGCTAAATATGGAGGTAGTGCAACACCCCAAAAACAAATAACGAATATATTTGATTCATTTATGTTATTTCATCTATGATTAATTTTTTTTTATTTTTTATAGCGACTATATAAAAAAAATTTACATACAAAATGCAATGTGAAATTAAGTATAAAGTATTGTATTTCTTAGTCCTCCTCACTAGGGGGTCCTGTGCCGAGGCGGACTAAAGTTATTTGAATATAGTTCATTTGTCTTCTATGTCGTTTTTAGCGGATTCGCTAGGGTTTTCTCATTGACCTCTTTAAGCCATATTTTTAATCTTGATTTGTATTCAATTGGATTTTTTATTAGTTTTATGTCTTGGGGAAGGATGTTATGGAGTTTTGTTGCAAAGTATGTATAGTTTCTTTGTCCAAATGTGGTTTTATAACTTGGAATATTTTTTATATCATTTTTATTCGATCTAGTGTTATGCATACACGGTCTAGTAGAGGATTAATTATTTTTGAAGAGCTTCAGTAATATGTTTTTGGCATATATTTGTTGTACATTTGGTACGTCAAAATTATTGAAAATTTCAATTGAAGGCGTTCTAATTGGTACTTTCAATATGGTCTTTATGATTCCTTTTTGAATCGTATTCAGGCTGTGTAGGTACGTATTTGCAGCAGATCCCCATCCTATGATTCCATATTCAATTCGAGAATGACATAACGCATAGTAGACCTTTTTCATATCCTTTTTATTTAACACGTTTCTTAGATTTTTGAAGAAATATATAAGGCTTGTGAGTTTTTCCGTAATACCTTTGATGTGTAGGTCCCATCTAAGATTTTCGTCAATTATTACTCCGAGATATTTTATGTTTTGTGTTTTTTCGATGACGGGACAGTATCATTGTATATTATTTCCATGGCATTCATGTAATTTTAGTTCTAGTGATTTTATTGGTTGGCCCCTTGAGTACATTGAAAATATTATATATTTTGTTTTGCTTATATTAAGGGTAAGCGAGTTGATTTTAAGCCAATTTTGAAGTGCACTAAGCCCCCTTTCAGCCTCATCAATGTATCAGTCCAATTTTCTTCTTGAAATAATAAAACAGTATCATCAGCAAAACTGATTATTTAAAATAATATAAAGAATATTTGCCGAACGTTCCGGATTGGAAGATACCCTCAGTATTGCCCTGGTTTAAGACCACCATTCAGATTTGAAACGTAGCTTGAAATGGCTTTACCAGATCTGAATAACCAGGTACTTCCTCGCCTTCCTCATTACCATCTCCTTCCACTCCCCACTACCTTCAGCCTGACAACGTACCTCAATTGGGGATGCCATAGTCTAACTGGCTCCAGATGGGAGCATTTGGGACTCTTGCACGATATGCACAATAAATAATACATACAATTATATATATTGTTTTATTACTTTTTTAAATATATATATATATAATACGGTATACCTAATTACACAAAATATAACAAAGTGACCCCGAAGGGATATGCAGAGAAAGTAAAAAACATATTTTTATTCAATATGTTCATACGAACGCATCAAGGAAAAATCTGCTTCTCTATATACTTTGTCCACCAGCGCATAAGTACAAAAAAGCGACACTGAATATAAATTCGTTTGATATTCAAACCAACTTTATGATTAACGGTATTGTCTATTTTACGTTTGAAATTGGTAAATAATGCACAAAAAATTATAATTTTTCGGCGGATCAACTGTCAGGTCACCATTTTTTCATTAAAAAATTATCAAAGCTTATAAGAAACGATTAAAAAAACGGTCATTTTCATGACCGAGATTATTTTTGACACTTTCCCTTTATTACATTTTTTTGTTTCTTTATAAAATTAATTACATAATAAATAAAATCCACTTTTGCACTTAAATCCACTATTTTCAGACTCCGTTTGCCAAGCGATTTTTATGCCTATTAGATATATTCGTGGTGAAATAAGATACTGAATCGCGAACCTGAAAACTGGGGTTTTTACATACACGCTAAGAATGCACGTATTTTTGGCGTGTAATTAAAGTTTTAAGTTTAAATACGATTGTTCCAAGCAATTTTCCAAACTTATTTAGTCACCCTTCGAACTGCGTGTAATAAGAACAGCAGGCCATGTTATGTATGTTGTGAAATGGACACGGCACTTCCTACGGCAGGACGCGGTTTTCCTTGACTAGTTCCACATATCAACATGGAAAAACGGCATTTTAAATTTAAACGATGTTGTATCATTATATGTATTTCGCCAAAATACCTTACATGTGTTAAATAACTTGGCTGCCTCAAAACGATCGCTCATTACCACAGAGAATGCATTTTCTTATTTAATAGCCGACAACGCTTAGGTACACATAATAATTATGTCGTGTAGGTAGGTGTATACACACTGTTAGAAGTGTATTAAAGTGTGAAATGACCGTGTGAAACTGAGTGAGGAGAGGATGGGAATGCCATGGACGGAGGCCGAACAAGCAGCATAAGACAGGGACGCATGGAGGAACCTTGTCGATGCAGTGGGTCCCTGACCCGAAAAGGATAAGGGGAAGAATATGATGATGATGATGAGTACCGAACCAGATATCAAAGGACTCCCAACTGCCTACGCTCAGAATCTTAAGTTGAGGGGGGAGGGGAACTCGGGTAGGGGGTTCGCGGGAGGGGGGAGGGGAACCTGGGAGGGGGGGGGAGAACTCGGGAGGGGGTTTGCGGGAGAGGAAGGGGAGGCGGAAGAGGAACGGGACGAATGGGAAAGGATGCGCAGGGGAGAAACAATTTCTTTATTAGATGGCATAGCAACGCATGCCAGGAACCAGCTAGTTTATAATATGTAGAGATAGGTGTTTTATGGGGGGAACATGAAAAATAATAAATAACATTTTTATATTTATTTATTAAATATAAAAACGGATATACACATTGACGTAGTATTTGATCGAAGGTTATACACCAATATATCACGAAGAACTTACAAATTTGAGCTACATATAAGTATAAAAAGTGGATAAGGAAGAGGGATTGTATATAATTTCAGAGAACCTAAAAATATTTTTCAGCGAGCTTCTAAGCGAGCGTTGAAATCGAGCTTTACTGTTAAGAACAAGGATGGTTACAGGAAAGGATAGTTTGTATATTTTCTCAATTACAGGTAACGCATAAACCACTTTTGTACTTTTCTATTTCTTTTGTTCGCAAGGAGCCCAAATAATGGAGCTGTATTCCAGGATTCTGCTAACAAGTGATTCATAATATGTTTTCTGTATTGCAATAGGTCACTTGCATCACATTTTTAAATTTTTTTTTCCGGTTTAGACAAATATTCCAAGACATTCCGTATTTTTTTTATGGTATTTTTGAAACCCTGGGGATTTTTTGAAAATTTCAATCCGAAAAATCAGACCATTTTTTATAAACCGGAAAGACGGGACATAATTTTATAGGTGCGAAAAAACGATAATTACATAGCCGAAAATCATTTAAAAAATAATAACGTTTTCCACACGAATGGCACAGGAGAATAACGAGGCATACCAAAAATATAACATCTCATAAATATATTTTTCCTTGATCCATCTTATTGATCATAAATCATTATAATGTACAACGTATATATTACGAAATCCAATGTAATATACTTGTACTTGTAAATTATAATAATAATAAGAATATTATAAAATTTGATTTTGTTAAAATCAGCACCATAACCATTATACCTCTAAAACACGTACCGACTTCTAAATTGTACGGGGTTCTCTTCAGAACATCTGTCAAAAAGTCGAACCAAATGATAAGTTCGCAGAGAACAAACAATAAATCTAGTGAACGAATTAAAAAATTCGCCCGAAATCAAAGTGATGCCATATTAAAAAAATAAATCAGTGTGGAATTTTACAAAATTAATAGGAACATTTTCGGAGACGGGACATTTTCATGTAGTGACGTCACGAGCCCAAATAATGGATTTATTTATTTAAAAATAAAAAAAACTGTACATTTCTAAAAAATTTTACTAACATTTTCGCCATCTTCATCAAATCAAAAAGATCTATCCACACGATTTTTTCCAAGTCGTTATGAATGCAATGCAAGTGGCCTATTCCATTAGTGAATGATCATAAGTCATAGAATGCAAAAACATTTGACATTTCTCCACCTGTTCATATTTTAGAGGCCATAGAATAATGACTGCTTGAGTGTTCCGTATTTAAATTATATTTACGTGCCAAATATCGCGATTGAATCAGATGAAATGCAATGTGAATTTAATAGTGGCCAATTATAGGTAACTAAAACATGGTATTGAAACTTGAGAAATAACCCGTAGTCCCTTATCTTCTTCTTCTAATATATAAAGTTCATTGTTTGTGGCGGGCGGGTGGATTTGATTTGCATACAATTCTACATTTATTTTCGGAGGTTAAAGTGCACACTTGACCTTCAAAATAATGGGCAGGTCACCCATCCCCATTTTCTATCCCTTAAAGCAGTATTTCGTCATTTTTTTATGAAATTTTGCACAATTGACGTTCAAAATAAGGGAAAAATTACTGTCCACATCCGATTTCGAAAAACTATGCCTAAAGCCTGGGCAACGCCGGAGACATCAGCTGCATAAATCTATTAATATCCATATAAATATAAAGAAGTGTCCCGGTGTGGACAGTTGCATTATATTGATTAAATTTAGGACAGTTAACCTTCAAAATAAGGGAAAGGCCACTGTCCCTATCAGATTTCCCTAAACCACACCATCCACTTTTCACACCCCTTAAAGCAGAATGAAACCCGGGCAACGCCGGGTAGTTCAGCAAGTTATTCATATAGCAGATACTAAAAGAAGTCATATAGTAAATTGCGTAACTGTTTGATATTTGATCTGTATTGGGTGCTCCTAAGGTAATGCAAATCAGGATTCTATTCTTAGGCAATACGAATTATTTAAGAATTTATCAATGTACCTACACCATACGTGCTTAAAATGTCACATGGCTTGATCAACTTTGGTTCAAGTTGAGAGAAAGAGATGCTGCAGATCAGTAGGACGTTGGACAGAGACGGCACTAAAACACCATTAAATAACATTAATGTATGCAAGTGCCTTGCAATGCGTACCAACTGGAACTGCTAAATACGAGTAGGTACTCTGCCTGTGCGTTAAAATTTTCTTGATTATCGTTAAAACCTTTTATCACTTCATAAAGTCGTAATCATCAACGAAGTCAATAATTTAAATTTATGGACATTTAGACAAATCAACGCAAAATTAGATAATAAAGAAGACAGTTATTAAGACAATGATTTGAACATGTACCTAGGTTTGTATTTATTAATGTGTTAGGGTAATTTTCACGCCTTATGAATAAAAGCAAAGAAAGCAAAAGATGTTAAAATTTTAAAGACAAAATATAATATTTCAATACCATTGTGGGCGTTTTGAAGAAACATAATGCACCAAATTAAAGAAAATTTTGAAGAAGAGAATATGAGGGTTATCGGAAAAAATTAAAAGAGATATATAATGTACATCAATATATATCAATGTATATTATACGCACATTACAATGTGCACATTCTTGGTGTGTCGTGGGGGAGTGTAATCTTCCGTCGTGGTGCCTTCAGGGAACCATAGAGGAGGGGAGAGGAGAGCTGGGGGCACCTCCGTAAACTCTTCCCCTATGGGGCCTTCAGGGAACCAAGAAGAGTGGACTCTTCCGGCGTGGTGCCTTCAGGGAACCATAGGGGAGTGGAAAGGAGAGCTGGGTGCACCTCCGTAAACTCTTCCCATATGGGGCCTTCGTGGAAGCAAGGGGAGAGGACTCGTCAGGCGTGGTGCCTTCAGGGAACCATAGAGGAGTGCAGAGAAGAGCTGGGGGCACCTCCGTAAACTCTTCCCCTATGGGGCCTTCAGGGAACCAAGGGGAGTGAACTCTTCCGGCGTGGTGCCTTCAGGGAACCATAGGGGAGTGGAAAGGAGAGCTGGGTGCACCTCCGTAAACTCTTCCCATATGGGGCCTTCGTGGAAGCAAGGGGAGAGGACTCGTCAGGCGTGGTGCCTTCAGGGAACCATAGAGGAGTGCAGAGAAGAGCTGGGGGCACCTCCGTAAACTCTTCCCCTATGGGGCCTTCAGGGAACCAAGGAGAGTGAACTCTTCCGGAGTGGTGCCTTCAGGGAACCGTAGAGGAGTGGAGAGGAGAGCTGGGGGCACCTACGTAAACTCTTCCCGTATGGGGCCTTCAGGGTACCAAGGGGAGTGGACTCTTCTGACTCCGACGTGGTGCCTTCAGGGAACCATAGAGGAGTGGGCATAGAGCTGGGGGCACCCCCGTAAACTCTTCCCATATGGGGCCTTCAGGGAACCAAGGGAGAATTGAGAGAAGGAATGAGATCCTGTTCCCTCGTGGGGCCTTCAGGGAACCAAGGGGGAATGGAGAGGAGAGATGAGACCTGGGAAGACACATTGTGGAACCAGAAGACATAGCCCCCAATGACAACCCTGATGAACTTTATGAAAGGGACCGGGTTACTGTTAAAAGAGTGAGGTTAAATAGGACATAGCACGATGAGCCAAGTGCTCACAGAAACTGAACGTAAACCAAAAAAAATAGTGTGCCTTGTATCGCCACGAATAGAGGTGGTAGGGATAAAAATCGCTTATCAAACAATTTTATAAGATAGAAGAAAAAAAATAATCAAGGAAATCTGTCAGAGATAATTTTAACCATAAAAATGTGTTTTTTCAAAATTGTTTCGTAATTTTTTTATGAAAAACTTAAAAAAATTGTCGTTTACGCTTATATATTTTTTATAAAGTAATTAACTATTTTATTTTAATTCTAAGTAAGCGAAACGATAGTATTTTAATTTCATGTGCTGATAAAAACCAATTCGTTGTAAATAGTGATTTCACATTAATCTTCGCCAAAAAGAATAAGTATTCACAAGAAAATTAAAAGACCCGCTAGTTGGTGTTATGTTGGTGCGATACAATGCGGTGGTTTTTATTTGACCCCTTTCACCTTTTATGCATTTTATTGTCAACTGATGCAAATTAACGCAATATCTGCAAGACATGTGTAAAGGGAAACTGACCTTGGTCGGAGGAACCTTATGCAGTTTGGTTGCATCATTGTATCGGATTCATGACCCACAGCCAAACCAGTTCTTCGAGTTACCCACGAAATGGAAACTTGTTTACAAAATGCACTCTTGATCTTACACATCGAATCAGGTCACGATGTACGAGTAACACAGAAATCCCGAAAGAACTGGTAAAATAAAGTCGAAAATTTGATAATCCGTACATTAGCATATTTGCCGCTTCTGAAGGGGTCGGCAGACTTTCATGTGAGAAGAGCCAAGGAAACAGAATATTAAATATCGATCGTCCAGTTGATTAGGCAGACATCTCTAAATGCTTAGTTTTGAGAAATTGAGGAAAGCAATATTCCATAAGTCAAATATTATTTATACGTGTCTGTGTTTTACATATTAAATATGCTATAAGATAACATCGGAAGCATAAAAAAAAAAAATTTTGACATTACCACCAGGAGGCCCTGAGGAAAATAATTTTCCTCAGGGCCATTGTCATCCTTGGGGATGCAGTGTGCAGGGTCTTTTTAGGGAAAGGAAAGAGAGGAAGTTTTAGGAAGGAAAAGAGGCGGGGTGGGTAGGAATCTGGGGGTCAATGTGTCTAGGAGTTACGGATCTATGAATCCATCCCTCCAACTGCGGTGCGAATTTGAGAAAGACCAGCTGGAGAGGTCCTAGGTTAGATCTCCCTCAACCAATCTCTCCCTCAACCAATGCATTAGGTGGCCAAGACCTAAACCTCACCCCGTGAATCCGGGCACCCCTGCAAGTCACCAAACGTAGCGAAACACTTGGGGTGACCAATGGCAGGGGTGTTGGTTATCCAATAAATGGTTTCCGGAGCAGCGGTACCCACATCCGCCTCCCAAATGGTTTATTTCATTACAAGTTTTTCTGCATTATAATTGATATTGTGGTGTTTATGAGTAATCTATATTTTTACCATAATGCCACACTTCTGCACTTTTAAAAGGTTAAATAAATATTTAAAAAAACATCTTTGTGTTCCGTGTGTAATTATAATATTCATGTTGCAGACCAAATGCTGTAAGATTAGCAGCAAAACCATTTACGTGTTTTGGACTTTCTTACGTTTTAAACCAGTCAAGTGTTCAGAATGCAATATAAAATTCAAGTATTTCGAAGGAAATCATTATTATATTCCAAGTACAGTAATAAAAGTCTACTTGCAAGCTATGTGCTGCAAAAATCGGAGAAAACCCATATTCGTATTCTGAGTGTAGTTTAATTAAAGTTGGAGACTCGCGTACAGGCTAAGTTAAAACCGGTTCGTTGTTCCGAATGCCACGGTAAAATTCCAGTTGCGGTTTCATCTGTTGACGCATTTTGACGTCAACACAATTATTCTCATGTAATAATTCTAGTTGCAAATCTAATTGCTGCAAAAGTCGTAGGAAAACCTTTTGTGAGTTCTAAATGCTGTAAATGAATGCTGGGGACTTTCGTACCGAAATCATTCCGATTTTCCGAGTAAAATTATAAAATTCTACTTTCTGACTAAATGCTGGAAAATTCTAAGGATAACCATTTGCGTGTTCCGCGTGTAACAATAATTTAAACTTGTGAACTCTTATGCAGAATTACTCTTAAGTTTAAACCAGTCTTATGTTCCAATTGAAATTGTAAAATATTCGCATTTCAAAGGAAACCATTCTAACGTTCCGAGTGCCTCGTTCAATAGATCTCGTGTTCCAAAACTGATGTTAATCGAGTTAAAGGCTGGTTGAGTGGAGGTGAAATTGGAGTTGATCTCTGAAGAACCTTAAACGTCTGTCTACTGGTATAAGTAAATATCTCTACATTCGCTGGTCACCGGTACTACGCACACTATTTATTATTTTTAAAACGATTCGTATCTGTTTAATAACAATGAAGAGTTTTTTTTTCAGTCACTAGCTGTTTCGTTAAAATTAATATATAAGTACAGACAATTTAATGTCTTTTGTCCACACCATATTTAGGCACATATGTGAAAATAGGTTTTCTGAGATTTTTTTATTTAAACCCAAACTAACAACCTAAGAACCTATTTTAGATTCTTTACTTTTAGAAACTAATATAATTTCTTATTTTGGGTTAAATAAAAGAAGAAAAAATACTATCTAAAAACTGTCACACAAAAGCCGCCAAGTGTAAAATCAATTTTAATGTTAACGAAATAGGTATTAAAATATATTATTCTCCGGCGACTAAAATAAAGGAGCATTTATCTAATTCAGTGGTTCCCAAAGTGGTCCGTACGGACCCCCAGGGGTCCCCAGGATCATTCAGGGGGTTTGTGGAAAATATAAATTAATTTGGGGGTCCGCGGCTTGGTTTTGACACATTTTTATTCAAATGGAAGTTTCGTCGGGGGAGGGGCGTAATGGGATGGGATAGTTCGGGATGTGTTGCCCCACCCCATCCTACCCCGTTCCCCCCATATCCCATTTCGCCCCCTCCGTTGTGGTAAATTTGCCATTCCATCCTATCCCATTCCCCCCCCCCCCCATTGTGCTATCCGCCCCGGGGTCCGTGGGCCAAAACAGTTTGGGAAAGGGGTCCGTGGTCCGTGGTCCGTGAACCACTGATGTAATTGAACTGATACAAAGTGATATAAATGATGTCCAGTGATTTTGGATTTTAACCTCGAATAATATTATGTTGCTACTCGTGACTCTCGACTCACGACTTATATGTGACTCTCGACTCACAATACGAAGGTCGCGGGTTCGAACCTGGCGTGCGCAAATAAGTTTTATTTGATTAATTCGTGGTACTCCACAATTCATTCATTAAAAATAATATTTAGTATATTTGCAGCACGTTCCAGAGCGGAAGATACTCTAAGTATCGCCTTGGTGTAAGACCACCATTCAGAATTGAAATTTCCCCCTCTCCTTCCTCTCTCCTTCCTCTCCCTTTTACCTTCAGCCTCACAACATACCCCATTTGGGGATGCCGTAGTCTCACTGGCTCCAGAAGGGAGGAGTTGGGGACTCTTATGCGGTATTGTGCATAAGAGCCTTGATGTGATATAAATTAGCCAAATATTATTATTATTCACATAAAAAAATAAATTGACTCATCCGATTTTCGTAAAAACAGATTTTACACAAAAAAGCTTGTTAAAACAATGCACGGGTATTGCATTAACCACGTTTTCAATAAGGGCTTAAGTAAGGAAGGTGTTTTGGGGGCATTAAATGAATAAGTAAACCTTCAAGATTCAACATCTATCTTCCATAGAATAGACAACTAGGTATGGAACTTACAAGAAAGTATCTTTCCTCAAAAATTCCAAAACATTTCTAAGACTCACAGCTGGCCAAAAAAGGTTTATTTACGATGACCTGCTGTTCAAAAGTCCTTGAAAATGTTCTGGTTCTGAACCTGTAGATGGTAACCTAACCTACTCATTAATTAATGTCGTCTTATCTTTTATATTGAATAGCGATACCATAGTTTGAGGTCCAACAAATGGAAGGTAAAGGCTACTTACCTTAATGTATCAAAAAAAAATATTTTTTTAAATCTTTTAGTTGTCCAACATTATAACATCAACCAAAAAAGTTGTTATGGATTAATGCTAGGTTTTATTGAATATTATTTGTCATAAGTTATCAATTTTGAATGGTAATTTAATCTAAGTCTTTTTAAAATTCCTTTGATCTATTCACAAACCATTACCATTTTAACTAATCAACTACATACTTACAACTTATCTCTGGCTCTGTCAACCCAACAACATTTTCATAGTGCCTAACGTCAATGCTATGGCTACTCTGGAAGCCATTATAGGTAAAAGATCCAATAATGGTACAAGGTACAAGAGATCATCATCTATATCAGAGGTTCCCAAACTTATTTTTCTCGTAGACCCCTTTCAAAATTTTACTGATTCCTGCTGCTACATTTCTACCATATTTCCAAAACTGATCAAAAATGTGAAGATTAGATCTAACGATGGAAATTTGCGTCACGGTTGTGTTCCAACCTTAAATTCGGAGTGGTATAAATAAAAAGAAAAATAGTATATTTTCTTTTGTTCTATTTATAATATGATTACAGAGTAAATATAAATTAAACATTAATGACGTACCGTACCGGGGTGGCAGGCGGCGCTTCGCAAGTCTCGACACGCGCTATACTTATACTGAATATCTAAGTTTTTACAATTAACAGTCGCTGATCTTCTTAAAATACACTAATCAAAAAAATGAGGGGGGCTTTAAAAAAAGGAAATGAATGCTAAATAAACAGGCTATCTGATCCATATGCCGGCCTAACTGAAAAAAAATTCAAGCCCATGGAACAAAAAAAGCAAAAAATTTGCAAAATAATTTTTTCGCGCTCTCTGTTAGGATTGCATGAGAACCGTAGCTCCTAAAAAGTTTAGCCAAAAATCTGTAAATTAGAATCTTAAAGCTTCACAACGTTTTTTTTTAAGTCTCAATACGACCATATTTTACCGAAATACAGCCTGTCAAAAATCACCGAAAAATTTGAATATTTTTTGCTACAATAATTTTTTTGAGTAGTGTTCTGCCTACATTGATAGGTAAAGCCAAGCCAACATTTTTGTTCATTACTATCGAAACCAGATACATTTTTGTGAACCCCCACTTACAACTTGTGAACCCTATTTTTTTATCACGGCAACGCCGAGTCTCCCGTGGACCCCTGGGTGAATCACTGATCTATATCATTCTAAGATTGATGTTTTTTTTTAATGTAGGTACCTATAGTTTTATTTTTGGAAGGTATTTATTTAATCGCGCTACCCTGCAATGTATGTGTATCCCTACTTCATTTTTTTTTTTAAATCTACGAGTAATTACAATTTTTTTAAATTTTACATTCATAGAAGATACTTGAATATAAATATAAAATATATACATAGATTATTTCCGTAGTCCTCCTCAATAGGAGATGCTGTGCTGAGCGAGATTGGATAAGTTTTCTGCCACTTCTACGGTACAACTTCATTGTTGTTAAGGGGTCATCCATTAATCATGGGAGGCTCGAAAGGGGGGGGTTAGTATGCCTATTTGCTTGTCTCTGGTTTTATGAGTGTGTGAGGTGATTGCCTCTTGGTTATTTTTTGAGGTGATGAACCAGAATATCTTTGGCATAGAATTTTTTATACTCGGAGCATCAAACTGTTTTAATATTTCTGTTGTTGGGGACGTTTAGTAGTCTGTTATTATGGAATTAATGTTACAATTAAGTAC
Source organism: Limnephilus rhombicus (assembly GCA_929108145.2). NCBI lineage: Eukaryota > Metazoa > Arthropoda > Insecta > Trichoptera > Limnephilidae > Limnephilus > Limnephilus rhombicus. The sequence continues at coordinate 62,504,968 of OV815271.1, forward strand.
ATTATAAAACGATTAATATTATCAGAACCCGTTTCTCACAACGCAAAAGCCCTTATTGGTGATTGCATTATGATGACATTCGTTGAAGCCGGAGGTCATTCAGGAAAGTGATTATTTACCTTTACGATTTTGAGATAGGAAATCATTAACATTTAAATATGATACTCCATAGGGAGATTTCTGTTCATATTTATTTGGGTAAGAGATACAAGGTCATCGTGCAAATTTACATGGTAATTCACTCCATTTGATGTCACTTTTATTTGTCAAATGGGATATCATAAAATTACATGTGAGAAGTGACGATTTGGCAATCGGATTTCAACACATTTATAATGGGTGTATGACTGGTAGGGACTTGTTGTTCATTCAAATATAGTATATGATTAATTTAGTTTGTAAGAGGAAGAACATGTGCTCAATGAAAATGAAATAGACAGTAAAAATCTTTGATGAAAAATTGGAGGTCATTATAATCTAAATTATACAATATTACATTTATTACAGTTTTTATTAATATTACATCGGCCGATAAAAAGATTTATAAAAGTAAGAGGACCTGCTGGGTAGGGCCTGTAACAAGAATGGAAAATGACCCATCATCAAAGAGGCTTCTCACGCTTCTTCTTCATAAAGAAGCCTCTTTGATGCCTCTCGCCTGCTGGAAGAAGGAATTTTGGGAGACCTAAACATACAGTGGGTGGAAGAAAACACCATTTTCCTTTAATCTTAAAATTTTTTATTAGAGCCGTCGCCCGTATAGGAATTTCCTAGAGGCGACCAGAATTATAGTTTTTTTCGTTATTTGTTTTTGGGGTGTTATGCCGTGTTGCGCTACCTCCTTCTTTAGCCAACGTTTCGGACATCGTTGCAGTGTCCATCATCAGGGCAGATCCGGCAGATCCGGTAGATGTGTAATATTTAGTCGTGAAGTGTGCGCTTATTTACTTCGAAGCGATACCGTGTCGCCAGCACCACTAACTTTCACCAGTACAAAATAATCGTGACAAGCAGTGGCGTCATCGCTCATCGCTGCGGAACGGAATAGAAAGTTCATTAAAACGTGGTATTTATGCTAGCCAGGGGCAAGTCCGTTTGCAAGATGCCGACGGAAGTGGCTCCATCTCTTAATGAAATCTAAAATTAGAAATCACAATGGTAAGAATTTAAATTCCGTCGGCATCTCGCAAACGGACTTGCCCCTGGCTAGCATAAATACCACGTTTTAATGAACTTTCTATTCCGTTCCGCGGCGATGACGCCACTGTTTGTCACGATTATTTTGTACTGGTGAAAGTTAGTGGTGCTGGCGACACGGTATCGCTTCGAAGTAAATAAGCACACACTTCACGACTAAAAATTACACATCTACCGGATCTGCCGGATCTGCCCTGATGATGGACACTGCAACGATGTCCGAAACGTTGGCTAAAGAAGGAGGTAGCGCAACACGGAATAACACCCCAAAAACCAATAACCAAAATGCTTTTAGCCGTGAAAATCTTAAAACTTATCAGAATTATAGTTGTCTTTTTTATGAACGATAATAATATGTCACGCCGAGGAATAGAAGGCACTTGATAGTAAAAGTGATTGTCACCTTTACTATAGATATAACAGCGTTTCAATGAACTTTAAAAAAAGATGTAAGTAATATGTATTTAAAAACAAAAATAATTTCGAAATAAATGAAAACAGAACGAGCAAAAGAATAAATAATATATTTTACACCCCACAAACCAATACTAAATTGTTGCAGACACATAGCAGTTTCATTGGTCCTCGTACATTTAACCTTCTACCACTACAAACTCAAATGATAAATAAAATGATAAAATATGCAAAAGAGGTAAAATAATTATGGTTGAATAATGTAGATATTGAAACGCCTTTTCTATAAATTTATCCATGCTTCTACAACTCACTTGCTGTAACTTTCTAAACTGTAGTACAATAAGTTTTCTGTTTATTTTTTTATGATAACTAAAAAAAAAATCTGGATGCTTTTCTCCATATTTTTATAATAGCTGAAAAAAAAACCTTTTTCACTTATTCTACCTATGTAATACTAATTTTTTATACTATCTTTATATTTTATATGTTTTTATAAGTCTATTTTATATTTAGGGTACTTGGAAATATAGTATTTTGTTTTAATATTACCCACACTCAGGCAGTGCCTTAGTGGGTTTTCATTTCTTGTTCATACTATTTGTTATTATATATTATGTTATTATGTACTATTTGCTATTATACATTTTATGTACAAAGAAATGGGAATAAATAAAGTTAAAAAAAAAAAATTATTTGTCTAAATTGCCAAAACAGTATAAAAACCTGTTCATTGTTAGTTTATTACCTACCTAGCATAAAACAAAAAACTGGTGGTATCATAATAAAAACAAATACTACGCGTGATTGCAATTACTTGCAACTTGCATGCATCAATCATTACAAGCATATCTGCTTACTTGCATTATTGGTAATAAATGCAAATGAATATTATCGGAAAAATGGAAAACATGTGGAATTATTGAATATAGAATACTTGTTCATAACGTAAGTTTAAATTCCCAATTTTAATTTAACTTCCTATATATGTTTGGTTTTACATACTAGTGGCTCCCAAAGCGATGACGAGGTCATACAAATCACTGGGGCAATTTTCGCAGACTCGCTGATCAAAAACTAGAAAGAAATAGCATGTAAGAATAATGCGCTACTTTCATTCTTTAAAGTAAAAAAAATTGTAACATACATAAGACATTAGTGAGGATCTTGGCATCTGTGAAGGCTAACCAGAGTCCGTACACGCACAGCACGTGGATGTGGATGAAGAAGAGGACATGAGGCCAGTTGGCTTCGCGCCTGTTGGCTTTGTTGGGGTTGGAGGCTGTCATCTTACTCTGGATACACCTGAAATTAACAATATGTTTTATTAAATTTTCAGTCTCAATAACAAGAGAACATGTACGGCGTTCCACAAGATCGTGGAACGAGACCGCGGCAGTTTAAATTATTTATTTGAACAGTTATTTGTTTATTGTTGTTTGCTAGAATAGAGAAAACTAATAGAGTGATCAAAATATATTATGACGTTTATCAATGTCAACAGCATTAGCTATAACTACAAGCCTTTTTAGAATCCTGGTCGCTTCGTGGAAATGCTGTCACTCCTGTCAGCCCTCTTTAGTTCTCTACGTCCAAGGATGTGTAGGTTGCTCCACACCATCCACTGATCACCCAAGTTTAGCTCTCTAAAAATCCTACACATAGGTTTATTTCAAAGACTATACTTCGGTGGTGGGCTCTCCATTTTTGCTATAGTATGTCCTTACATGCTTGACATTGCTAAAGTCTTTCTCGGCTTAATGGAGAATATCTATCAAGAATAGTACAGCAGATCAAGGTGTGGAGTTACCAGTTACCACCACAATGGAATAGAGAGTTAAGTGATCTGATTTGTTTTTAAGGATGCATTATTTGAGCTACTCAAACCACGACTTTACCCGACGGAAGAAGGAAACTAGTTGTCTATTAGCAAATTTTATGATGTAAGTAAGTTGTAAGATTTTATACAACGGAGCTGACTCACGTCAAGTAAAGTACCTATTTGTGGAATGACAAGTTTATTATATAAATAATTAGACTGATCGCAGATTGTGTTTTACAATTCCTTTGTGCAACGACTCAAAGTTCAAAACCTTCAGCTCGTCAAGAATGAAATTATACCGATCGTACTTAAATAATAATAGAGATATATGCTTTATTTTTCCATAAATCAATATGATAATTTCCGATGCATAAAACCTGTATTATTATGATAATACAGGTTTTAAAATAATGTCCAACATGCGGATTCCCCGTGGGGATTGAGGATTAAAAGTCATGCATATCTGAGTAAAGACTTGTGGTTTTCAAAAAAAGGCCATGATTCGACTCCAATTTTTTAACACACGTGAAAAAAAGTTATTAATTTGATCATATCAAATCTTTCCACTACCGCTTATTCAGCGTCATATATACTTTCCTAAAGCTCCTTTCCCCGTCCATAAGCGTTTACTAGCGTTTATTAATGCCCTTTTTGGGGGCTTATATATGAGTATTAATAGTAAAAATGTTTCTTCTTCTTCTTCTTGTACCCTGTCCGTTCAACGGACGTTGGCTATCCTGTTGGCTATGCGGACTTTGTTTACTGCGGCCCGGAACAGCTCCACGGTAAACTGGCCAAACCATTGTCTCAGGTTTTTCAGCCATGAGGCTCTCCTTCTTCCAGGGCCCCGTCTTCCGGCAATCTTTCCCTGCATTATGAGATGCAGGATCTCATACTTCTCTGGATGTCTCATCACATGTCCAAGATATTGAAGTTTTCGGATTTTTATAGCTTTACTTTACTTTACTTCCTTTTCTTTATTCATCCGAACCATAACATCTTCATTTGTAAACCTGTCCATCCAGCTTATTTTAAGTATTCTTCCGTAGATCCACATCTCGAATGCCTCAAGTCGCCTAATTAGTTCTTCAGTAAGCGTCCATGCTTCCATTCCATAAAATAATATCGAAAACACGTAGCATCTGAAAAATTTTCAGTGATAAATTTAAGACATCCATTGACTTGGTATAATTATTTTCCTCCATTAGTATTCTGAGCAAAGAGGAATTCATGTGAAAGTTAGTCACAGTTTTGATATTCCGTATCCAAAATCCTATCGATGCAAGCAATTCTGGACTATCAACTACGTCATTTAAAATACCAAGTCAGTGAAAATCTTTCTGTCTGACGATTTAAGCATATTCATATCTTTTAAAGTGTTGTAGTTCAACAAAACAAACAAAATTCGAAACGGCACCAAGATTCACATACCTAGGCTCCCTGATAACAAACGACAATAATAACACAGAGGAGATCCAGAAGCGCATCGTGAACTCAAATCGCTGTTATTACCGCCTACAAAACCAAATAAAATCCATTTTTGTTATTTGTTTTTGGGGTGTTATGCCGTGTTGCGCTACCTCCTCCTTTAGCCAACGTTTCTGACAGCATTACAGTGTCCATCATCAGGGCAGATGTGTAAATGTTAGTGGTGAAATGTGTGCTTAAGTACTTCGAAGCAATACCGTGTTGCCAGCTCCATTCCACTGCGAGCTGGCATTACAGTATACTTGAAGATGATTTTCTGTATTTAGGTTTGGTGTAGCCGTCAATTACCGGATACCAAGAACTATTGAGCTTAGCTCCGTCGTCTCTATTAATGTTAATAGGATTTTTATAAATTTCAATTGCCTCTGTAATTAGGCGTGCTCTATAAGTTTTGGGTCTTCCCAGGACTTTCGTAACAAATCTAAAGTAATGACCGGTTTCAATTAAATGCTCGACGATTGCCGATTTGTCGGGGTGGCTAAGTTTACACGCTCGAAAGTGTTCCAATATCCTTTTTGAGATCGTCCGCTCTGTCTGGCCCACATAGACCTTATCAAATCCGGAACAGCTGAGTTTATATAACTCCATCTGTTTCCAGAGGAAACTTGGTCTTTGCAGACCTCAGTAGATCTTGTATTTTGGTCGTGGTTCCGAAGACAGTCTTGATGCTTTCTTTCCTCAACCGTCTGGCAATTCTGTCAGTCACATTGTGAACATAAGGTAGGAAAGCACAGCCTTTAGACTCTTGTTCAATTCTGTCTTCGTTTGGTGTACATTTGGCTCTTATTATTTGCCTTGTCTGCCTTGCCGGGTAACAGTTACGCTCCAGTGCATCGGTGAGCTTTGTAAGTTCCGCTCCGATTTTTGTTTCTTCACATATTCTGGTCGCTCGGGTTACCAACGTATAGATAAGTCCTTTCTTCTGCGCTGGGTGGTGATGCGAATCAGCATGAAGATACTGATTTGTGTGAGTTGGTTTCCTATACACTGTGTGTCCTAGGCTACCATCTTCTTTTTGCATCACCTCCACATCTAGAAGAGGCAGGATTGTGTGGTTATTTTCCAGCTCCATTGTGAACTTAATTTTACTGTGAAGTGAATTAAGATGGTCTAGGAATTCGTTCAGTTTCTCCGTTCCATGAGGCCAAATGGCAAAGACATCGACATAACGCCACCATACCTTTGGAACAGCCGAAGCTGTGTCTAGTGCCACTTCTTCAAACCTCTCCATAAAGAAGTTAGCTAGAAGGTAATTGACGGCTACACCAAAGCTAAATGCAGAAAACCATCTTCAAGATACTGTAATGCCAGCTCGCAGTGGAATGGAGCTGGCAACACGGTATTGCTTCAAAGTACTTAAGCACACATTTCACAACTAACATTTACACATCTGCCCTGATGATTGACACTGTAACGCTGTCCGAAACGTTGGCTAAAGGAGGAGGTAGCGGAACACGGCATAACACCCCAAAAACAAATAACAAAAATACTCTTGGCCGTGAAAATATAAAATCATATATATACATATAGACATACTGTACTGCCCTGTACACGTCAGAACTGTGGTCACAATACCCAGCAGCGCAATGGGACAAACTGAGGGTGTGCTACAATAATGCATACAGGCAACTTATGCAACTACTGAGGTTCTGCAGTGCCTCCACGATGTTCACCGAGGGGAGGGTGCACTCATTCCCAGCCTTACTTCGCCACCGACTAGCCAGCTTCTGGAGCAGGATACGGACTTCAACCAATATCATTGTCGTGGCTGCATCCGAGTGGCTCAGTTCCCCATTAAATGAGCGATGGATGCAGATGATGAGGCGACCTCCATGATGGACGATCCCAAAATATCTTTTTATTTTTAATTCTGTCTACTTATTATTTATTTTAATTTTATGCTTATTTTTTGTTATTTGTGTGATGAATTTTGTTTTCATTTTATGCTTTAATTAGGTACCTACCTAATATTTAAACTCTTTTTTTCTTTTCTTTTATAGTTGTTTATGTAATATGGCAGACTGGGATTGCACTACCCTCCCAGTCTTGCTGGAATAAAAACTTAAATAAATAAATAAATAAAATATCCAAATAAAATCCAGACTGCTGTACAGAAACACGAAGATATTTGTGTACAAAACACTTATCAGACCAGTACTTACGTACGCAGCTGAGACTTGGGTACTAACTAAGAGGAATGAGCGAGCACTGGATGTTTTTGAAAGAAAAATTTTGAGGCGCATCTTCGGACCGGTTCTAGAAAATGGATTTTGGCGCAGACGTTACAACAATGAGCTCTATACTTTGTTTAAGGAGCTAAAAGTCGCAAAATTTATAAAACTTGGAAGACTTCGGTGGCTGGGTCATGTGGAGAGAATGACCGAGCATCAAGCACCAAAGTCCCTGCTGAACTCAAGACCAATAGGGCGAAGGAGCCTGGGAAGACCAAGGTTAAGATGGAGCGACAACGTCCTCAAAGATATATCTATCTTGGAGCTTCTAAACCGGAGAGAGCTGGCACAAAACCGATATAAGTGGAGAAAGACTCTTGAGGAGTCCAAGACTCGCCAGGGGTTGTAGAGCCAATAGTGATGATGATGATGTAGTTCAACAAAATTGCTGGAATACTCATCTTAAAACTTAGAAAACTTAAGAATTTGTTTTGTATTCTTTCATTAGCTTGTATATATATAAATATTATAATGTGAGTTCCAAACGGGAGAATTGTACTCCAGTTGACTTCTAACAAATGCAAAATATAACAGTTTGATTAATACACGTGTTCAAAACATCTACAATTTAATTTGTTAATTTAATAACAAGTGTTGCAAAGAGTTTGTGTTGTTTACTAGGTTTTCCTGATAATTGCAATTTTGCTGACCCTTTCAATAAACATTCTGGATACGAAATAAACCGTCACCCGCAAACACCGTTAATATTATTGTCATCAAATTTAAATTGACATTACATTTCTGTCACAGTGTACGTCTAATACAGCAAAATGAATTGGTGTCTTTTTTATGCTTCTACTAGCTGACCCGTAAAATTTCGTACCGCCTGAGAATCAATAACTGTTGTGTTAATTTTTTAGCTGAATTAAGTTCAGTTTTTTATTAAATTAAAAATTGCACAATGAAGCAATTATCGATGTGCAACTGTCCGTGTTTTGTTTTTGTCAGAATCAGAGATGGCGTTGTGTGCGGTTTTAAATTTTTTTTGTGATTTTTCTTACTTTTTCACTTACTTACGGGAATTGCGTTTCATTTTTTTTATACGTGTGAGGGAGATTTATTATAATTATTGATTTTTTCCTTTGGAGGGGCGCAGACGTACGTTCACCGTTTGTCTCATTTTAGACTATTGAAATTTAGTGTGTTAGAAAGAGAGGCAGCATTATATGTTTAAGAACAAAAGCAAAACACTCGGTGCACTGAAATTTGACGTTTTTGAATTTTTGGAATTCACTCACTACTCAATATTGTATTTATCACAATATTGCTGCAACTCTTTCAAAAGATGAAAATTTGTTCCACACTGAGGAAAAGAATTTTCTTCATCATTTTTTTTCGTGAATTTTTCCGATGTTTTAATAGCTATTATGTTATTCGAGGCGGGGACAAATCCAAAAAATCAAAGATCATAAAAATCGGTCCAGCCGTTCTTGAGTTATAAATGGTGTAACTACTTTGTTTTGTGTATTAAGATTAAATTGCGGGCTAAGCCAATGTGAGTGAAATTATTGAAAGATATTATTTAGTTCAACGTGAGAAAAATCACAGGAAAGGCTTTATACTAATTTTGCTTAGTAAAATAAGGACAACGCTTTTGATGCACTTCCCTCTTCTTTAGACACCGTTTTGGACCGCTTTCAATCACATCAGGACAGATGAAAAGAAGATGACTAAAGAGGGGGAAGCGCAAAGCGGCATAATAACCCAAAAAATAATCACAATAATACTTTTGGCAGTGAAAATCTCAAATCATTAAATCTAACTAAATTAAATTGTGTAGTTGATTGTGCGTGTGCAAGAAGATCATTAAAAAGTAAGATATTTTAAAATTGTTAACAGTCGATTTGACCTTTGTTTTTAACATGTAAAATCACACCAAAATTCTAACTCGAAATTTTAGAATTTAATTATTGATTTACGGGAACGCTTTGTCTGGTACCCTTTTGATATTCTGTCTTTAAGTACTTTGACCTTTGTTTTTAACATGTAAAATCACACCAAAATTCTAACTCCAAATTTTAGAATTTAATTATTGATTTCCGGAAACGCTTTGTCTGGTTCCCTTTTGATATTCTGTCTTTAAAGTAATCTATTTCATTGTCTTTTGCATGTCATTGACCAATGACCGATGCCAACTGATTGTGAATTCAAAGCACAAATAATTGGTTGGCTAATCTGCATAGGTCAAAATGGTAAATAAATTTCAATAGATTGTCATAAAAACATTTAGAGGATGATTTTTTTGATTATCATTGTTGGCGAAAAGGATGCATCAAATTATTGTTGTCATCCATTTTTTCACAATTTTTTTTAGCTTTTTTAATATTTGAGTTTTGGAGTATTATGAGAAAAGATATTAGTAACGTGTACATGGATATTAATCAGTTTAGAATGATTATATTCATTATATTATGACGAGATATGATTTATTTATAAACATGATTATACATAAACCCAATCTTGTCTGATTACTTCTAAAAGGGATCGAAATGAAAATCTAGTCTCCTTCAACGGAAACAATCTTTCGAACAGACCCTCCATTGATATGCTTGGTGTATAACTCTTGGACCAGCTCAGGTACGGGGCTCCATCGAAGCCAGAATTATGTTATCCTCTCAAAAACTGGGCGTACTGTACAGGGTCCGTAGATACTTTAATAGTAAACAACTTACTGCTAACCCTGTACAAATCACAAGTGCGCCCCACCGTTGAATTTTGCAGTCTGGTCTCTGGTCTGGAGCTCCAAAATACCTAAAAAATACCATCGACTCTGTGCAGAAACGGGCGGTCCGTTTGATAGATTCTCCCATCTTAATGAACGGATTGCTTTAGAGCACAGGCGTCGGATGGGAATGATATCCTTGTTTTACTGGTATTTCAATGGAAAATGCTCTGAGCATTGATCCCCTCGGAACCTGTGTATAGTCGGGAAACACGCCAAACGCACGCCTAACATTATATACACGGTTTTGTATGTATATATGTATTTGTCACATGTTTCTACGACTCGTTCTTGAGTTTAACAGCTCGACTGTGGAACGATTTGCCGGCGTATGTGTGTTTCCTCTCTCCTACACTATCAAGTTCACTCTTTCCCCTCCTCTGAAAGACACTCTACTCAGAAAGCATCCACAAAGATGACGTGGGCCCTGAGGGAAATTATTTTCCTCAGGGTCTCCAAGTGGAGTTGATGTAAAAAATGTAGGTGGTATAGTAAATTGTATTAAGGCAGTTAAAAAATATCACACTCAATAAATACATGGTTGGGTTAGGTTGGTTTAGTTTAGGTTAGGTAGACATCTTTTAGGAGGCGGGTAAGGGTACGGCCGCCCCCGGAACCATTTATTGGGTAATCAATACCTCTGCCTTGGGTCACTTGCCAGGGGTGCCTGGGTTCATCGAATCAGGTTCAGGTCTTGGCGGTGGATATGCCTGCCCACTATCTGCGTGGTGGGCCGGATCGGGGAAGGCCGGTTCGGGAGACCCTTAGTCCTCTCCAGCTGGCCTCTCTCGACCCATTCAAACAAAAAAATAATTTCCCTCGGGGCCCATGTCATCTTAGGGCACGCTGTGTGGAGGTTTTTTTAAGGAAATGAAGAAAAGGAAGTTCTGGAAAGGAATTTGGTATAATGGGTGGGTAGGAATCTGAGGGTCAGAATGTCCAGGATTGACGGACGTGTGAATCCAACAACTATAATAAAATAAATAAAATAATTTTTATTTTAGTAATTTGTACATTTAAGTTTACAAATTACTAATTGATTATAATATTTCATATTCACTATATTTTTTCAAGTTTTATGTAGCTCCTGCAATACATCTTGAACTTTCCAATTGGTGTGGACTTTAAAGTTTCTGGTAGTGTGTTATACAACTTCATTCCCTTGTACAGTAGACTGTTCTGCGTATTCGCTTTGTCCTTTTTTTGTAGCCTAATTTCCTTGCACGTCCTTGTGTTATATCTGTGAATGTCTTTATTATATAAAATTTTATTTGAGAAGTATTTTGGTAACGTGTTGTTCAATATTTTGTGGATAAATACCATCGTGTTCAAGGTCAGCATCTGTTTCACGGTCAACCAATTTAGTTCCTTTAACATTTTAACTATTTTTGAAATTCTGTTTCGTCGAAGAATTATTCTCATTGCCCTGTTTTGGAGAATTTGTAACTTATTTTGTTCTCTTTCGTTACATAGGAAAAGTATACTTGAGCAGTAGTTGAAGTGTGGAGCAATAATTGAATTGTATATGGTGATTGCAGTTTTTCTAGAAATTTTTGGCCGAATTCTTCCAAAAAAAGATATCTTTTTGCCAATTTTCTTTTGGGTGTATTCAGCATGTCTATTGAAGTTTAGTTTGGAATCTAATATAACTCCTAAGTATTTCATTTCAGTAACATTTTCAATAATTTCACCATCAATTTTAATTTTGCTTTCACTGGATGTCTTCTTGTATCCAATCACCATACATTTTGTTTTTTCGTATTTAATTTAAGCTTATTTATTTTTAGCCATCTTGATACATCATTTAGTTCATTATTTAAAATGTGTATTAGTTCTTCATAGTTATCTCCAATTAAGTATATTAGTGTATCATCGGCAAATAGTCGTACTTTGCATTTTGAAAATATTTTCACCATGTCATTAATATAGAGTATGAACAATAGAGGTCCAAGGACCGATCCCTGTGGTACTCCTAACTTATTTTCCATTGGTTTTGAAAATTGATTATTTATTTTTGTTACCTGCTTTCTGTCTCTCAAATACTCTTGTATTAATTTAATGGCTACAGATGAGAAACCAATTTCTTTAAGCTTTCTTATTAGTATGTCTTGATCTATAGTTTCGAATGCCCTTTGAAAATCCAAAAATATTGGTAAGATAAATTTATCATTATTCATTCCTTCCTTCCATTCTTCGACAATTACGTTTAATGCTGTTTCACATGAGTTATTAGATCTGAACCCTGATTGCTCTTGGTATAAAATATCGTGTTTATCTAGATATTGCAAAATTTGTTCTTTTATTATAACTTCAAGAATCTGCTCATATTTTGGTAAGGTGTTGATCGGTCGAAATTCTTCACATTTTCTGATATTTTTAACCTTTGGAACCGGTATAATAGTAGATAGTTTCCATGACTGTGGAAATTTTCCTTCTTCAATCGTCTCATTGATAATATTTAATAGAGTAAATCCAATTTTTTTTTTTTTTTTTTTTTTTTTTTTTTTTTTTTTTTTTTTTTTTTTTTTTTTTTTTTTTTTTTTTTTTATTATAGCGACTATATAGAAAAATTTTACATACAAAATGAAATGTGAAATTAAGTACAAAATATTGTATTTCTTAGTCCTCCTCACTAGGGGGTCCTGTGCCGAGGAGGACTAAAGTTATTCAAATATAGTTCATTTGTCTTCTATGTCGTTTTTAGCGTCTTCGCTAGGGTTTTCTCATTGACCTCTTTAAGCCATATTTTTATTCTTGATTTGTATTCAATTGGATTTTTTATTAGTTTTATGTCTTGGGGGAGGATGTTATGGAGTTTTGTTGCAAAGTATGTATAGTTTCTTTGTCCAAATGTGGTTTTATAACTTGGAATATTTTTTATATCATTTTTATTCGATCTAGTGTTATGCATACACGGTCTAGTAGAGGATTCATTATTTTTGAAGAGCTTCAATAATATATTTTTGGAATATATTTGTTGTACATTTAAACTGGAAAAGCATCTCTTATTTTACTAATAATTAATCCATTTGAACTATTCTTTGATTTTATTTTGTTTAAAATGTTAAATAAATATTCTGCATTTATTTTTCTGAAGACCAATGATTCTTTGTTTGGGTCGATATTATCATTTGTGGGGTTAACAGCAATGTTGGGTATTAATTTGTTATACTTTCAATAAAATATTTATTAAAGTTATTAGCCATGTTTTCTTCGTTTATCTCTTTTGGAAAGTTTACAATTTTTATGTCGTCTTTATTTTCGCCATGTAGTAATTCTTTTATGCTTTTCCAAATATTTTTGGGATCCCCTTCTTCTGAGTTTATTTGATTTTTTTATGTACTCATTATGCGTTCTTTTTATGTCTTTGGAGTATTTGTTTCTCGCTTTTTTGTAGTTATCCCAATCCGTAATACTATTAGTAAGGGATGCTCTTTTGTAAAATGCATCTCTATCGTGCTGCAGTGTACGTAGTTCGCTTGTGTACCATTTGTTATTGTTTCTTTTATGTATCTTCTGTTCTGGAACAACTTTATCAATAGATTTTTTAAGCTCTACCTCGTCAACCAATCTCACCGGGCACCGTTGCTAAGTCACGAACGTAGCGAACCACTTGGGGTGACCTATGGCAGAGGTGTTGATTATCTAATAAATGGTTCCCGGGGCAGCGGTACCCATACCCGCCTCCCAAATAGAAACTTCCTGGACTCGGTATGATAAAATATGTGTAATTTATTTAACCAATAATAGGTTTTCACTGACGTGTTTAGAGTGTTCATTTCCCAAGGTAAAATTTAGGGTGTTGATGTCCCAAGGGGAAATAAGGGTATTTAAGGACATTAAGGGGTAGCTAAATATCTTTGAAAGGGGATCGACGAGTCCAGAGTGTTTGAGAAAACTCTGAACTAGTCTCTAGTAGAACTGTTATTTTCGCTTGACATTCGGTATAATATTTTGAGGTGAGTCTTAACCATTTATTATTTTCAATGATTGACTTTGAACAAGCTAAATATATTGACATTGATACAATCTTATAAACGCCCGTAACATATAAATATTCAAATGTAACGCATAATTAACATTTTAAAACCTCTTGTTAGCCGGGAAGTATTTCTTATGAAATCTCGGAAAGCATACTTTGAAGTGACATTTTATCAATTTTTTTATAATTATATTTAATAAAAACACCCTGTTACTCTCCGACTTCGCCCGAGTTTCAAAACCATTTCTTCTTTTTTTTACATTAACTCCACACAGGAGGCCCTGTGGAAAATAACTTCCCTTAGGGCCTATGTCATCTTTGAAGATGCTGTGTGGAGGGTCTTTTTGAGGAAAGGAAGGAGTGAACACGGGTCTTGAAGAGACCCATGTTGTAGGAGGGAGGAAACACAGAGGCCGGCAAATCGTTCCACAGCCGAGCCGTTGAACTCAAGAACGAGTCATAGAAACGACCCGTTCTCATGTGACTAATGTCAACCGTGTACAAATGTTGGGCGCGTGTTTGGCGTGTTTCCCGACTATGCACCGGTGCCGAGGGGATCAATGACGCTAGTTCCTCGGAGCATCTTCCATTGTAATACCGGTAGAACAAGGACAGCATTCCCACCTGACGCCTGTGCTCTAAAGATTGCAGTCCGTCTGTTAAGATGGGAGAATCTATCAAACGGACCGCCCGTTTCTGCACAGAGTCAAGGGTTTTTTTTAGGTATTTTGGAGCTCCAGACCAGAGGTGGCTGCCAAATTCAACCGTGGGCGCACTTGCGATTTGTACAGGGTTAGCAGTTGTGTACTATTAAAGTATCTGCGGGCCCTATACAGTACGCCCAGTTTCTGAGAGGCTAACTTAACTCTGGTTTCGATTGAGCCCCCGTACCTGAGCTGGTCACTTAGAGTTACACCAAGCATATCGATGGACGTTCTGTTCGGAAGATTGCTTCCGTTGAAGGAGACTAGATTTTCATTTCGATCCCTTTTAGACGTTATCAAACATGATTGGGTCTTTGAAACATTAAATTCGACGAGGTTATTCTTACCCCAAGAGAAAACACTCTCGAGGTAAGCGTCCATTCTTTGCTTCAAAGCCCTCCGAGCTATTGGAGTTTGTGTGCCCTTTGGGGGCTTGTCAAACAAAAAGCTATCATGGACTGTACTGTCATCCGCGTAACAATGAATCGGTGCACATGACAAGAGGTCATTGATGTGCAACAGAAACAAAGTCGGTGACAGAACTGATCCTTGTGGGACGCCAGCATTTATCGAATGCGAGGAAGAGGTGAAACCGTCAGCAACCGCCTGAATCGACCTCTCCCTCAAAAAGCCGGCAATCCACGCACACAAGGATGCGGGAAGTCCGTAAGAAGACAGTTTGTTGACAAGCCCTCGGTGCCAAACCCGGTCAAAGGCCTTGGAAATATCCAGTGCAACCGTTTGGGTCTCACCGAAACGTTCCAGGCACCGCCCCCAAACATGCGTCACATACGCGAGAAGATCACCGCACGAGCGGTTCCGCCGGAATCCGTATTGACGGTCGTTAATAATTTTATTCTTCTCGAGGTATGTGAGCAGTTTTTCGTTGATCACACGTTCCATCACCAAATCTTATTATATTATATTATCATCTTATTATACTTTAACCAGCCGCAACCCGAATTTTTACCGATTTCTTACATTTCTCCCTTAAACATTTGAAGTTTTTAAACTCTTAAAAAAATATGTGTTATTTTTAAAGATTATTTATTTTATTCAAATATGAAATTCCCTCGATAGAAAAAAATCGCAAAGTATGCTCCAAAAGTTGTTAAAAACAAGTCTGTTTCTATTATCTTATAAATTATACTTGTGAAAAAACTCACAATGTTTCTTTAAATGATACTTAAGATGCTCCCCGCGAGATTTTTGCTCTATTTTAAACGAGTCGTGTTTTATTAAACATTTTCACAATTTTCGCATCGATTTAAAATGTAAATGTTAGCGCGCCCCTCTAACATTCGTAATTTCGTATCTCTCCATCTTTTTCTTTTCGAGCACGGTTGCGGAGTCTTAAACGTTTTCACATTTTTCTATGTAATATTAGCAAGCTCTCTCCAACATTTCGTAATTAATTACATATCTTTCATCTTATTCTTTTTGAAAATTTTAGAAAAAATAATAAGTCGTTTTGCTCATGTTTTCAAGGTGACCGGACAACTCAAAGAATGAATTTAACTCAACACCTCCTTTGAAAAATCATTAAGAGTGATGAAAAAAAATGGTTAAATAGGTTACGTTAGGTTAGGTTATGGGATATTTGTACAAAAAATCATAGCATTTAATGACTTCTCAAAAAGAAGTTGAGTCAATTCTGAGTTGTCATGAATCATTTTGACGGTTAAATAGATATTTTCTCTACATGGTTAATTTTTTTTTAAGGAAAAGCGTATGCGGAATGGGTAGCAATCTGGGGGTCAGTGTGTCCAGGAGTGACGGACGTATGTATCCATCCCTCCCACTGCGATGCAAGGTGATGTTCCGAGTGAGTACGGCTGGAGAAGACTCCCTCAACCATTCTCTCCCGGTCCGGCTTTCCATGCAGCTGGTGGGCAGATGCATCCTTCGCTAAGACCCTGACAAACCTCACCCCATGAACCCGGGCACCCCTGCTAAATAACCAAACGTAGCAAATCACTTGGGATGACTATGGCAGAGGTTTTGGTTATCGAACAAATGGTTCCCGGTCGGCGGTACCCATACTCCCCTACCAAATTGAATTAATGATGCAAAATTGTGCTCTTTGATCCAAAAATATAACAAATATCCATAAAGTTTTATCATTTTCCTGACGCCAGTACAAAAAACTCAGCTGTCATCGAATTTAATACTTTTTACTAGATTATGTATTACAATTTTATTCAAACGCTGACATAAAATATGCAAAATCGAAAATATGACATAAGACTGCTCTATGAACTTAGTACCCATCCGTTTTGCGTTCTGTAATACCGCATAACTATCTTAGCAAACACAAAAAAAATTATTTACTCATTTTATTATTGTTTTTCAAAATAAATTCAATTCTGTCTACTCACATCATGAAAAACTATAATAATTGAAGTTTGTACTGTGTTGAAGCCTGTCGGTCACAAGTCGAATTTAAATCAATTCTTTAACGGAATAAAAAGAAAAACAATCTGTAAAATGATACGTTTTAAGATTTTAACGGCCAAGAGCATTTTCGTTATTAGTTTTTGGGGTGTTATGCCGTGATGCGCTACCCCCTTCTTTACACATCTACCGGATCTGCCCTGATGATGGACACTGCAACGATGTCCGAAACGTTTAATCAAATCAACCACTCGAGCGTCAGACCAATTTATTTTGCTCGTGATTTTTTGCTGAATATTTTCCACTCACATTAAAAAAATCATACTTTAACATAATAACTCAAATTAAGTACAAATGCATCTAGGAAAAAATTGCCTAAAACGGGCAGCAAAGCAATCCGAGGTTTTTTAAATAGTGCCATATTGTGGCGAAAAGCGCTGCGGTGGTTAATAGCATAGTACAAGTATAAACGTATAAACATCAGTAGTATAAACGTTACAAATGAACACGAACAGTCACATCAATATATAGTACGGATATACGTATCAATAGTATGGACATAAGATATAAGTATCAATAGTATGGATAGAAGTATCAATAGTATGGATATAAGTATCAATAGTATGGATAGAAGTATCAATAGTATGGATAGAAGTATCAATAATATGGATATAAGAATCAATAGTATGGATAGAAGTATCAATAGTATGGATATAAGTATCAATAGTATGGATAGAAGTATCAATAGTATGGATATAAGTATCAATAGTATGGATATAAGATATAAGTATCAATAGTATGGATAGAAGTATCAATAGTATGGATAGAAGTATCAATAATATGGATATAAGAATCAATAGTATGGATATAAGATATAAGTATCAATAGTATGGATAGAAGTATCAATAGTATGGATATAAGTATCAATAGTATGGATATAAGATATAAGTATCAATAGTATGGATAGAAGTATCAATAGTATGGATATACGTATCAATAGTATGGATATAAGTATCAATAGTATGGATATAAGTATCAATAGTATGGATAGAAGTATCAATAGTATGGATAGAAGTATCAATAATATGGATATAAGAATCAATAGTATGGATATAAGATATAAGTATCAATAGTATGGATAGAAGTATCAATAGTATGGATATAAGTATCAATAGTATGGATAGAAGTATCAATAGTATGGATAGAAGTATCAATAATATGGATATAAGAATCAATAGTATGGATATAAGATATAAGTATCAATAGTATCGATAGAAGTATCAATAATATGGATATAAGATATAAGTATCAATAGTATGGATATAAGTATCAATAATATGGATATAAATATCAAAAGTATGGATATAAGTAACAAGATATATCAAGTATATATAAATATTCACGGTTATGCACATAACAACTCAGCAAAGTTTCATTGGATGAATAGTATAGGAAATAATTTCATAACGCTCACCATTGCATATAGAAACCTTCCCGGGCATGCGCACAGTACACCAGAGTTTCATCGCAATCGGAAGAATGGTTTAGGTACCGCGTAATAGATAAACAAAGAAACGTTCTTTTTTTCTTTATTTGTTTTTGGGGTGTTAAGCCGTGTTGCGCTACCTCCTTCTTTAGCCAACGTTTCGGACAGCGTTGCAGTGTCCATCATCAGGGCAGATCCGGTAGATGTGACACAAATCTACACGGCATAACACCCCAAAAACAAATAACGAAAATACTTTTGGCCGTGAAAATCTAAAATGTCAAAGAAATATTCATTACAATCCTTAGTGCATGTTGCCTACTATTTCTTAATTAATGAAAGTTTATTTTAAGATTAACACAGTTTATCATTATTGTGCTTTGTGGTTCCTGTAAGAATAAATAAATATCATAGTGGCCCCTGGTTAAAAAAGGTTGGAAACCATTGCTTTAAAGAGGGAAGGTAGCACAATACGAACTAACACCCCGAAGTAAATCAGCTTTGCAACGTCGTAAATATCATGCGCTAATGATTAACATTGCAAGGCTTTCCTAAAAGTTGGCTCCAGACGTTAATGAGATAATAAAGGTAGTACAACACAAATTAAACCAAAACCAGACGTGTAGTGTAATTTGCCCTGATGACAGATGCTGCAAAGCTGCCCGAAAAGTTTGCTCAAACTGGTGAAAGAAGGGAGCACACCACTGCTTCACATCTCAAAACGGTAATCCCCCAGACAGTGGGCCTCCCGAAATTATAATTAAGTATTATAAATTATATTTTTTGTCCATTATTTACCAATTTCAAACCTAAAATCAACTTCAAAAGTATCTTTAATTATAAGTTGGTATGAATATCAAACGAATTTATACACAGTATCGATTTTTTTGTACTTATACGCTGGTCAATATAGTATATAGACAAGTAGTTTTATCCTTGATGTATTTGAATGAAAATATGTTTTATAATTTCGTTATTCGGCGGTACATCTTCTCTGCACACCCCTTCGGGAACACTTAGTTATATTTTGTGCAAGTAGGTATAGCGTATTTTACCTAAACCGACTGCATATGTATACAAGTAGTGTCCGACCGAAACAGGAATTTCTGCCGAAACCGAAACCGAATCTTCGGTACCTCTCAGTTTCGGCCGAAACCGAAACTAAAACCGAAACTTTTTTAGACATGTTAAAAATCTATTGCTTACTGAAATTTGGCTTAGTTTTACACGTATACAGACAGTAAGGGGCCATTCATTTATTACGTAAGACGATTTAGGGGGGGAAGGGGGTCGACCATGTCTTATTTTTTTCTTACAAGGGGGTGGGAGGGAGTCTCGATAGTTCTTACGTAAGATCACAAAAATGCGCAAAGTTAAAATTAACTTTAAAAAGTATAATTTTAACTTTGTTAACAAAGTTAAAATTATTAGTATCTCTGTAAGTACAAATAAATATTTCTAAAAATTGTTACTTTGAAAAATCAACATTAAAACAAGTCAAACGTGTATTCATTTCTTCCTTTAGGTTCTTAGGTAATAAATATTAAACAGGGGGAAGGGGGTCGGCCTATTCTTATTTTATTTTATAATAGGGGGGGAGGGGGTCGAAAACTAGCAAAATTCGTCTTACGTAATAAATGAATGGCCCCTTAACACGTATTAAAGAAATAAAAAAAAATTATAATTTATCTTACTGCCTTAAAACAAACAAAAATTATAAAAATTAACAAATATGACATAACTACTTCTTGGAACAATAATTTGCCAATAATCAACACTAACATTACACACGAGCCACGAACTCAGAGTTTCGGTGCGGCCGAAGGTTCGGCAGATTTTCTGCCGAAACCGAAACTGACGCCGAAACAAGATTTTTTTGCCGAAACCGAACCTTCGGTCGATCAATATACATAATATAATTGACGGGGGGCAACTATCGGGGGACCAACTGTCAAGGAACTTACCCAACACAATATCTGATCAGATTGAAAAAAAATCAGTCAACGAACTAAGGGCCAGTTGTTTCACAGAATTTGAACAATTTATCAAATTTCATAGTTAATATTAAAATTCTGTGAAAGTTCCATTCAAGTTACGCCATTATATAATTAAGGGTTAGTTGATTAAATAAAACTTACACAGAATGTGAAAATTTACTTTGAAATTTAAAATTCTGTGAAACAGACCGTCCTAAGTATTTACTTGAAGAAGGACTTTGTGAGTTCATGTCCCAACTTTGCATAGTGAACAGATGTAGTAGATGCTCATGTGTTTACTATAATATGATTTTTTTAATGTCTCACTTTATAGCAATCAGATTATGATGCAAAGTAATTTTAGATACCAAAATATGCATTTTATCTCGTATTCTAATTTCATTACTTAAATTGTTGAATTGAACGTCGGAAATATCTTTGGTATGCACAAGTAAAACAAGCTTTCTTATTAAAATATTATAAATTGACGTACTTAAACGAGTTAAGAACGTCATACCGGTAAACACACACTTCAAAATAACCCTTGTACCTTATTATTATTACGCTTGTGACAATGGTTTACATATTTATGCAAATTTTCAGAACTAGTTAGTTGACTTGCAAAAAGTTAGTTTAAAAAATACATTTGCAATAACGCTCTGAATTAAATAACGTTTGTCATGTTTTCATTATAAAGATAACAAAATCCGCGATAACTCTTAAATTAATTAATTATTTATTTACGTTCCCGCAATGTGATTTTGGTTGCAAATTAGAGTTTAAACAAATTCTTAAAAATCAACAAGTTATGCCGTTTTTCTTTTAAAATGTTAATTTTATTTACCTTTGGTTTCGTGTGGGCGATGCTTTTTATCTCTGCTTCTTATCAGGATCACATAAAACAGAGGAAAGCGTCGGTAACCACTCACCAAGCAGAGTTAGCGCACAATACACTGAGTTCAGTTCGCCCAACCCCCGCGATAAGCTTTAGCTAACTAAACGAGTGACTGCGACTGATTGGCGCGGTACGGTGGCGAGTGGCGACGCTAGCGGACAGTTTCGCTGACTCTGCGGGATTATGCGCTCCGGGCACCCGAGTGACGCGTGACGTCGCGAAACATGTCGCGTCGCTCTGAAGCGGGGTCTCCTGCGACCGTTTCCACAAAAGGTGAATATGCTAATTGTCATTGATCAACTTTCTTTCTTTTTTGAAGTGAAACTTCTTTAGCGCCGCTATGATTTGAATTTCGGATGAAACGGATAAGATGATTACTGCACCTGCGACGCATCAACTGAGCTCATTTGATTATGATGTTGCTTTTAAAGGCTCCTATTGGTTGACATATGAAGCGGAAATTACGCTGGTCTGAGCTCATTGGTCGCTTTGATTATGACCTCAATTTTCAAATATTGGTGTAATTGTTTTGGTTAAGTTTTGCTTCCATCGCGTGTAATCTGCATTCCATTTTTGAAGTAAAACTTCTTTACGCACGCTTTACTTGAGGAGTGCGTGGCGAGAGCGTTACGAAAAGCGAGGCGAACGGTAGTTGAGCGGGAGATATAAGTTAGTGGAGATAGAAAGGGAGAGAGTTACGTTTCGTATATTACTGTAGGGGCAAGAGAGAGAGGTGGAAGCACACATTTTCTTTCTCTCTTTGCCTTACTTTTCGTATATCTAAGACACAGTGCAGGCCTATTGTCTGTATCACACTGTAGGAGCAAGAGAGAGCAGTGCGCGCACACATTTTCTTTCTCTCTTCCTATCATATAGATGGAGCTAAAGAAGTTTTATTTCAGTCGTGTGGTCTAAAGCTCTAAAGCACACTCGTTTTTTTTAGTTGTAGTGTTAGCGTTACAGTTTTAAAAAAAGCAGTTTCAATACGCGGGCAAGGTCAAGGGTACGTGAACCCGTTATTTATTAATCGTGAGTTATTTTAATGATATTATGCCGTATTTCGATACCACCTTCTTTAGCCAAGGTTTCGGACGGCGTTACAGTGTCCATCATCAGGGCATCACTATCATGCGTCCTGACATTCATCACCATATCTGCCCTAATGATGGGCACTTGAGGTAATCCAACCGCTTTCCCGCCCCGGTATAAGTAACAGATGGTTACTCCTTCAGGGCTCTCCAAGGACTCTAATTTTTTTTAATAAACGAAGCTACATGTCCCTGAAAAATTAGTCTGAAAATGGGATGACGAGTTAGTGTAATGAATGATGAACATTATATGAGATAATACAGAGAATATGATTAATATTATTTTATAAAAGTGTGTTGAAAAATATAAGAAAAAAAAACAATAACACCACTCAAAACAATGGAAAAATTATAACTGAAAAAATACTAAGATTACAAGTAAAGTCACCTGGTAGATACGGGGACTGAGGTGGAGTAGACAAAACAAAATATAAAAGTTCTAGGAACTTTGCACAACCAAAATCAAAGTAACTAGATTGATACACAGCGATATCACAATAAAAAACAAAATAAGGAAAAAAAAATTACAAAAAAATTCTTTTTACGCAAAATTTAAATTAAAAAAAAGTGATACACAGAAAGATCACAATAAGAAACAATGAAAAAAAAAATATTTTTTTATTTTTATTACATACCTAAACTCGAAAGGAGAATTAAGGACAACCATAATCGGTCATCCTGACTTGTATATCAATAGCGGCTCGCTGTGCAGGACAGTTTCTATCACCCGTGGGGTGATCATCTTTTTTTTTAAATGTCTAGTATAAAGTAGCACAGACAGCGGCCTCTGCTTTTTTGGGGCAATCCTCATAATCGTGACCACTTTCGGCACAATGACGACACGTAATTACGTCCTGAATGCAAGTCTTGCTTACACGGCCATGCAGATGACACTTGAAACATCTGATGGCTCCAATAAAATCGCGAACGCGACAGGCGTTCCATCCAAGAAAACAATGACCGTTATCCATTAGAACCTTTCTAACCTCAGGATGAACGGAAACCACCATATTCATAGTAGGTTGGCCACGTTTTCCAAAGAGTGAAACTGAATGATGGGCACTGTAACACTGTCTGAAACGTTGGCTAAAGAAGGAGGTAGCGCATTACGGCATAACGCACTAAAAACAAATAACGAAAATACTTTTAGCCGTGAAAATCTAAAGAACGTATTTAACTTTCTTTCTTGCTTATAAAATTATTCACAAAATATATTAAAACCATTGTTGCACTTGAAATCATCAACTCTAGACTGGGTTTGTCAAGCGATTTTTATGCCTATTACCTATATTCGTTGCGATTTAATACACACTAAGAATACATTTATTTTCCGGTGTGTGGCTTCCTCTTAACATTACCACAAACATTTTGTTCGAACATGCTAAATGGGGGCGTGGCTTGGTGTGGTTAGTCGCGGAGCATAAATTGCACGAGATGAAGTACTCTTAAATAAACAAAAATTTTAACAAAAAAAAACGATTTCAAAAAAGAAACTATTCCAAAACAAAATAATATGCACTGAAAAGTTAAAAAATAATTGCGTATTCTTCTACAACTTAATAATCAACTTTCTTTTTCTACTCATCAATATGTAGGTACGATTGTTATTTTTGGAGTCGGTGTCACAGTAAATATTACAATTTGAGGTGTTACTCATAAAATTATCGCAAAAAATACGTACATTACTGCGCTATTATTGTTTGCGCTAATGTTTGGATCGATGTTCTCGGTAATGTTTGTGGAAACGGTCGCAGGAGACCGGCCTTGACTGAAACATTTTCTCCTGAAATTTCTGTGCTCCGGGGAAACAGGACCGGGCGTCGAACTTGTTTTGTCAATCAAATCAATTTTTAAGTGCGCAAAAATTTATGCAGAAAGTAAATAATTAAGCAATTATTTCTTCTTTGTAAAAAAACTTGTAATTTTTATGGTTCACTTATTGCGTCCGTGCGTAAATCCGTCTTTGGGAGTCTATATATACATATATATATAGATATGTTAGACAGACTGCTTATAAAGTTCTTGCCAAAACATTCATAAACTTGATATACTTAATTTAATCAGTGATTTCTGACATCTGTAGTAAAAAATGTAAATAAAACTTTGTTAAAAAAATTTTTGGTTCAAATTTTTTTTCTTCAAAATCAAACAAAAAAAATTCTTCCACATGTCGCCACTGTAACGACTAACCAACCAACCACTCGCCC
Organism: Limnephilus rhombicus; assembly: GCA_929108145.2. Lineage (NCBI taxonomy): Eukaryota > Metazoa > Arthropoda > Insecta > Trichoptera > Limnephilidae > Limnephilus > Limnephilus rhombicus. Next base: position 62,529,574 of record OV815271.1, read on the forward strand.
GCCCCTAACTGTCCAATACCTACTGATTTTTTAAAATGTTTTTAGTTAGAATTTTAAAAAAAAATCAATAATGTAATCGGAGATCAAAATTTCATTTAAATTTTTCACTCCAAATAATGTCAGGAATCACTGGTTAAATAAAGAAAGTCACGTACGTCCCTTAATACCCTGTATTGAAGGCAAACTAGATCTATCGTTCCTAGCTTATTATTTACGGGTCAAGTCGTTAGTTAATAAATAGTTTTTTTTATAACTAGCACTAGCAGACCCGGCCACACGTTGCTGTGGCTAACGAAATACAACGCTATCTACTGACAACGCTATTACCCAGCCTTTACAACCAATGCCATCTGTTAATTTTGCATACATATCAAATCCACACCGCCCGCTTGCTCCCTTTATATATTAGGGAACGTACTCATACTACGTGACCCACTTTTTGCAATTTTTACCTCCCTCCCGCCCCCCGGTGACCACGTGTAGTATATTCCAAGACCCCCCCCTCCACCTACAGTTTTCACGTAGTAAATCATATATATGGTTTTGAATCATTTCTTGCTAAAAAAAAGTTTAAAAAATATATTTGGCTTATATTTGTCTTTATCAATACGGCGCTTGCTGCGTGACGGCAAGAGTGCATGCATACCTATAATTACAAGTGGAAAAAATATTAAAAAGTTGGTGGAAAAAATATAAAAAGATTTCTAGATTGACTACGTGATAAAAACCTAAGCCCCCCCCCCCCCATTGTGACCAAGGGTGGTATTTTGAAGATCCCCCCACCCCTAAACGGGTCACGTAGTATGGGTATGTTCCCTTATATATTTCAACCAAAACCTTGACAAATTATATACCTAAACCTTCATAATGAATCACTCCATCTATTGGCAAAAACCGTTTGAAAATCCGTCGCGTAGTTTAAAAGATGTAAGCGTACAGATAGCGGGAGCGACTTTGCTTTATACTATGTAAAGATTAAAACTTTTTAATTAACGAAATTAGTGCCTATTCCCCATTATAAGTTTTTAGTTTTACTTAGGTTGTGGTTAAATTAGAAGACAGATTAAGATTAGAAGGCGCTTTGTAAGTTATCCACTTTTTAAATTGAAGGATGTTTCACCATCCCATTGATAGCTTATCCATATGATAACGTACATTTTCGATTTATTTGTACTCAAGCTCGAACTCGGTACTTGAACCTATGAATAGTGACTTACATTGGATAAGTTCCGTATTTTCAACCCATTACGTATATTTATATGTTCATTTATTAATTTACATTATCCCATGGGTAAACTATCAAGAGGATGGTGAAATAGCCTCTGAATCCTTGAAAATTTACCTTGGCATTCGGTTTTATAATATTATTGAACAAATCACCACGATAATCACCGTTATACGTTTGTAAATATATATACATCCATATTATACAGGGTGTTAAGGTACGTACTTGACTTACTTTAACCAGTGATTCCTGACATTATTTGGAGTAAAAAATGTAAATGAAATTTTGGTCTCCGGTGACATTTTTGACGTTTTTTTTTTTTTTTTTTTCTACAAAAACATAAAAAAATGGTAGTTGTTGAACAGTTAGAGGCGGGGTAAGGGGTTCGTCGGACACCCGGCTGAGTGACCAGTGACGACATGTGGAAGAAAATTTTTTTCATTTGATTTTGAAGAAAAAAATATTGAAAAAAAAAAAAAAAGTGGTCAAAAAAAGTCACCGGAGACCAAAATTTCATTTACATTTTTTACTCCAAATAATGTCAGGAATCACTGGTTAAAGTAAGTCAAGTACGTACCTTAACACCCTGTATATATTTTAATTTGATGAGCTCAAATTCGGGATGTTCCTACCTACCACCGGATAGCATTAGGAGGCATTCCTGCATATATAGATTTCTAGATCAGTGGTTCCCAATATTGGGGAGCGAGCCAGTTTATGGTTAGTCGCGGAAACTTCACCCATTATTTTATTACATATTTTTATGTCATATTTGTGGAAGCTGTGCGGAGGGTCTTTTTGAGGAAAAGAAGGAGTGAATATGGAGACTCGTGTTGTAGGCGGGAGGAAACACAGAGGTCTTAAACCGTTGAACTCAAGAAAGGTCATAATATTATCAATTTATAAATAAGTATATTTAAAATTACTAATTATCTAAATGTCCTCTTCCATCTAAAAAGCATCCATTTTTTCGGTGTGCCTGTAATTACTTGAGAATAAATTTAAGAAAACTTTTTAAAGTGAATTCTATTAATTTAATGTGGGTTGTAAATTTCCAATGCAAAAAGTGCTACTTTCGGCGCGAGAAGCAAAAAATATTAGGTTGGTTATAAGATCGTAGTCACCATAAATTTCCAAAGAAAATTACTATCTACGTACACGCAAATAAAATTTGTGTATATGTACATCCAAAGAAAATTACTGTCTATGTAAAGTAATTACTGTCTATGTACATGCAAAGAAATAACTGTCTATGTATATGCAAAGAAAATTACTGTCGATGTTCATGCAAAAAAAATTACTGCACATTCAAACAAATTATTGTATATAAAGAAAACTACGGTCTATGTATGTACATGCAAATAAAATTACTGTCTATGCACATGCAAAGAAAATTGCTATCTATATACATGCAAAGAAAATTACTGTCTATGCACATGCAAAGAAAATTTCTGTCTATATACATGCAAAGAAAATTATTGTCTATGCACATGCAAAGAAAATTGCTATCTATATACATGCAAAGAAAATTACTGTCTATGCACATGCAAATTGCTGTCTATATACATGCAAAGAAAATTGCTATCTATATACATGCAAAGAAAATTACTGTCTACGCACATGCAAAGAAAATTTTTGTCTATATACATGCAAAGAAAATTATTGTCTATGCACATGCAAAGAAAATTTCTGTCTATATTCAGTCAAAGAAAATTACTGTCTATGCACATGCAAATTGCTGTCTATATACATGCAAAGAAAATTACTGTCTATGCACATGCAAAGAAAATTGCTATCTATATACATGCAAAGAAAATTACTGTCTATGCACATGTAAAGAAAATTGCTATCTATATACATGCAAAGAAAATTACTGTCTATACACATGCAAAGAAAATTGCTATCTATATACATGCAAAGAAAATTACTATCTATACACATGCAAAGAAAATTGCTATCTATATACATGCAAAGAAAATTACTATCTATACACATGCAAAGAAAATTGCTATCTATATACATTCAAAGAAAATTACTATCTATACACATGCAAAGAAAATTGCTATCTATATACATGCAAAGAAAATTACTGTCTATGCACATGCAAAGAAAATTGATATCTATATACATGCAAAGAAAATTACCGTCTATGCACATGCAAAGAAAATTGCTATCTATGTATATACATGCAAAGAAAATTACTGTCTATGCACATGCAAAGAAAATTGATATCTATATACATGCAAAGAAAATCACTGTCTATGCACATGCAAAGAAAATTGCTATCTATCTATATACATGCAAAGAAAATTACTGTCTAAGCACATGCAAAGAAAATTTCTCAATGTGCGTGGATCGTGAAAGTTTGTTATTATTATAAATCGGTGCCACAAAGTTTGGAAAAGCCTGTTCTAAATGACGAAGGCGACTCGAAGACTAATCAATGAAGTCGTTTATATTCTGTAATAAATATTTATTTCGTATAAATATGATTAACGGGAAAACGCAAGGATATTCACGCGAAGATGGCGATAAGTTGTCAATTAATGTCGTTACAACGTCATGGGACAGATTGGTTCTATATTCTACCCAAAGCAGACAAGCAGTAAAAAATTGGAAGAACATTTTTATATTAATTCTATATTATATGAGCAAGACATAAATGTCCTTGCGGGGAAATTCTTTTTAACGTTTTAAACGCTTAGGTGTAATTAAAAACAGTGTAAAGTAAAATAATAACAGTGAATTCATAAAGCGCAGTTTTGTGATTGTTGAGAGATTGTTGGAGGCAGTGGGATTATGGCATTCCCATACGGAGTTGTGGGAGGAGAGGAGAAGGACATAGGGAAGGGTTTAAGATGGACGGATCTACTCGTGCAGGCTGTAATTTTACGTCGTCTACAAAAAAAGAAGAATACGATAAAGGTGCATTTATTTTGGGTTCACCTACAGTAATTTTATCACCTAAATGCATGCACCCAGAGCGAATAAATTAAGAAAGGAGTGTAAGGAGAATTCATGATGCAAATGTGAATGGTAGAAGAAGTCGGGGACGCCTGAGGAAGACATGGCAAGTGAAATTGAGTCGGGCCTTTTCAATAGTCAGAATAATAGAAGAGTATGTATGAATGTGAATGAGGCATGTGGGCCTAGTTGTGAGTTGTTTGGCGGTCCGTTCTCTCTGCCCCCCCCCCCCCCAAGGGCGGATCCAGGGGGGGGTCATGGGGGTCATGGGGGTCATGACCCCCCCCCCCTGGGCTGGGTCCAGGACCTAGGTGGACCTCTAATTAAAATTGTTAAACGTAATGTTTTTATATATTTTTTGTATCTATTATTATTAGAATTACCTACCTACTTTTTACTTTTATCTATTATTATCAAAATTAAATTATAACTTCTTGTGACTTGACCACGACTATGTGACCCCCTCCTGGCGCTACGTGACCCCCCCCCCCCAGGGCGCTACGTGACCCCCCCCCCCCTGGCGCCGATCAAGTATTACGTAACGCACATGGGGGGGGGGAGGGGCGGGAGGGGGGGGTCTTGTGAAACATTACGGTGCGTTACTAAGGGGGGGGGGGGTCGAACAACGCGTTAGGTATCATGTTTTTCTTTTTTTAAATAAAAAAAACTACGGAATTGAAATCTTCCACGTTGGCAACCCTTTTCGTTTATGTTGTACGGGGGACCTCGACTGTATTGTGCGTCATTTTTATTTTATTTTCGTTGTCAATTTTCGTTAGTATTTTAAACACGAATTACGCATACACACAAATTGCTATAGTCAGAGTTGTTAAAGTGAGTTTGTAGGTACTATAATATCCTCAAAAGCGGGAGATTTACATCATTAGCTCTTACTGGCCTATAAAGGCTCTCATGCCGACTTGCCAGCGCAGCGCAACCAAAAAATGCCAACGAAATTTGAAAAACAGCAACAGAAAAAATAGAAAAAATAATGAAAAATGTATGGAACATAATATATGAATGTTAAACGTTAATTTTTAGTTAGAACGACGCTTTTTAGTTATTACACACAGGTAAGTTTACTGCTAAAATATAATAAAAAAAAACATAAAGATAATTTTCGTAGTACATGTATAGTTACACTCAGAACATGAAAAAGCTTTTTCTCCCCTGTGAATTTTAAAATCTCCCTTTCGAGAACTTGAATAACTGCATTCGGGACAAGAAAATGGTTTTGCCTGCTATGGGTAAACATTTGCTTTTTTGGTGCCTCTTTGTAGAACATGAATAGTCGCAATAGAAACGTGTAGAGGTTTTATATCATTGTGAGTCAGCAAATGATTTCTAACCTTTGTACAACATGAATAATTGCAGTCGGGACATGAAAAAGGTTTTTGACCAATGTGGGTAAGCATGTGAATTTTTGGATACCGTTGTAGAGCATGTAGTCGCAGTCGGGACAAGAAAAAAGTTTTTCTCCATTATGAGTCAGCAAGCGACTTCTTAGCCCTTTTGAGGACGACTCAAATAGTTGCAATCAGAACATGAAAAAGGTTTTTCTCTTCGTGAATCATACTGTGGATTTTAAAATCTTTCCTTTGAGAACTTGTATAACTGCATTCCGAACATGAAAAAGGTTTTACTCCACTATGAGTCAGCTTGTGAATAACAGTGTAGTAAAATGTTGTTCCACAGAGAAACCTTAAGAAAATTACTTTCCTAAGTGGAGCTAATGTAAAAAGTATGTATGTAGAAATATCTTGTTTTATTTGTTACCGCAAACGCGATTAAATAAAAAAAAAAGGTATTTAAGCGACATTTCAGTACGTTGCGCAACTTAATTGTGACTTTCAGGTAAAAATTGTCTCTTGGGTGTTGCGTAACGTTTAGGGGGGTGGGTTACAGAGAAAGACGTCACGGCGCGTTACATGGGGGGGAGGGAGGGTCAAAAATCTTCAAAAATTGCGTTACGTAGTACTTGAACGCCCCCAAAGCTGGATCCGCCCTTGCACCTCCCTGCGGGGAAACGGGGTGTTGGTTAGTTAGTTAAATGCTTGGGGGGGAGCTGCCTTTGTGTAGTCATGTTTTTTTTTTAATTATTAAACCTAATCAACCACGTTTTCGACCTCGTTAGACCTCCAGATCTTTTTCAAAAATCCAAAGAACAACAAAATGTTGCACCTTTGTTCAGTTTTTGACAATTTTCATCCCGAAGGACAAATCTTTCGGCAAAGGCCTCTCTCTATAAGTCTTTAAAAGAAGTTACATTAAATTTTTGTCACAATTAGAAACTAAAATCGTAATTTTAACAGCTGTTCCTCCCTCGGACACAATTAGGTCCAAACAGTACCGGATTATCCCTAAGGCAGAGTAGGCAACTGCCTAGGGGCCCCGCATCGGCTAGGGGCCCCGCGTCCCGAGAAAAAATGACTTGCTTCAATTAGAGATATGAACATCATAACTCGTCATTGGATCATTTGAAACAAAAAATCGAAATGCGTTTAAAAGGTAGTATGTTTTCCTGGGTAGTCAGGGGGAGTTTTTTTTTTTCGATTTTATTTTTATTTTTGCAAGCATTTTGAAGTGAAAAACGCGATTTTGCTAAAAAAAATTGGGAGAATTCGTTATTATAAAATGGTAAAAAAACTCCCTCTGACTATCTGATTTACGTGTAGAAATAGTGTACAAAATTTCAAAAGCATCGGTCAAGTCAAGTCAAGATTTTGAGTTATGATGTTCACAAACTTCAGAAATGTTGTTTGCGAGAAAACCGATTTAAAAATTTTTATACTCGAAATAAACTTGAATCGAGCATGAGGGCCGGTCACTTGAAATGCCGTTCCTTCGTTAGTTTTGCTCCGATTTACTTGAAATTTTGAGACAATACTATGTATGTCAGTACCTACAGTCAGTTTTACAGTAAAAAAAATTTTTTAAAACTTTACCCCCCCCCCCCCCCCTTAAAACCTTGTAAGGGGCCCCGAGACGTGCATTGCCTAGGGACCCCGACATGGTTAATCCGGCCCTGGGTCCAAAGAGACCGCGCTAATCTCAAATTGCGTCAAATTTACTTTAAATTTAGACTACTTTAAAAAGTACAGGATTCCCAAAAAACTCATCCTTCGGGGTCAAAATTGATACAACGAAAAAAGGTAAAAAAATTCGCGGTCGGAGGTCGAAAACGTAGATTTCTTATTAGGCCTCCGACGGTACGTTATGAATACTAAAAATAAATTAGAAGAGAGGAGGCCACGTAGGACGGAGGTTAAATGAATCTATTTTTTAACCTCCTTTAGATCTGCTTCCGGATCTTTCCGTCATTTGTCTCCCGATTTTTGGATGATACAGTTTCAAGGTGGGATTAGACCAAACGAGCATTTGTGATATTGCAATTTCAAGTGCTGCATTTGTCGTTATGAGTTATGGCTCATTTATCGAAAAAGAAAAGAAGGAAGAGACGTTGGTGAGTGACGAAGTTAAGAACACTACAATGTAGAACAGTGGTTGTTAACCTTGTTGGAGGTACTGAACCCCACCAGTTTCATACCGAGCACTCAGCGAACCCTTTTTAATTGGAAATCCAACCGAATCATGAGTCGGGGGTGTGTCTTGACCTCCGCCGAACCCGCGAGACTGACTCACCAAACCCCTGGGGTTCGATCGAACCGAGGTTAAGAACCACTAAATCTTTAAAGAAGATAAAACTTTAAATATTTTTTGCTTCAAATTTTTTTTTGTAAGTCTAATAGGTAACGAGCAAAGATGTAACGAGTTACAGTGGCGGAAATGTGAATATTTTTCTAAAAAATTGTGAAATTCCCAATTTTCGTTATTTTTTCGGGCTATTCATTGCATAATTATAATTTTGTAAACTCATTTCCACACCACCATGAGGTAGAGAAAATGGTTGATTTTTTATTGTGGTATTCCCAGTAGTCTTCTTCCTCTTCAATGGCATTACTACCCATTTCGAGCCTTGGCCTCCTTCAACATAAGCCTCCACCGCCCTCAGTCCTCGGCCGTCGTCTTCCTAACTGCGACATGGAACAGTCCTCTTGCATCCTTCCTGACATCATCCTCCCGTCTCAGCCTAGGTCCTTCTTTCTTCGTTTCATGAAATTGAATTTAGCATGCCGCTGTTTTTTTTTTGTAACAAAAGAATTGATATTTTAAATTGGTACCTATGTTAGGTACCAGATTTGAATGATTATTCTTATAATATGCAAAAATGAAAATTTGTAATAGGTATGTGAAAAAACGTCTAAAAGGGATCGAAATGAAAATCTAGACTCTTTCAACGGAAGCAATCTTCCTAACAGGCCCTCCATTGATATGCTGGGTGTAACCCTAAGTGACCAGCTCAGGTATGGGGGCTCCATCGAAGCCAGAGTAAAGTTAGCCTCCCAAAAAGTGGGCGTACTGTACAGGGCTCGCAGATACTTTAATAGTACACAACTGCTAACCCTGTACAAATCACAAGTGCCACGGTTGAATTTGGCAGCCACCTCTTGTCTGGAGCTCCAAAATACCTGAAAAATACCCTCGACTCTGTGCAGAAATGGGCGGTCCGTTTGATAAATTCTCCCATCTTAACAGACGGATTGCAATCTTTAGAGCGGGTGGGAATGCTATCCTTGTTCTACCGGTATTACAATGGAAGATGCTCCGAGGAACTAGCATCATTGATCCCTTCGGCACCGGTGCAAAGTCGGGAAACACGCCAAACGCGTGCCCAACATTTGTACACGGTTGACATTTGTCACATGAGAACGGGTCCTTTCTTCGACTCGTTCTTGTGTTCAACAGCTCGGCTGTGGAATGATTTGCCGGCCTCTGTGTTTCCTCCTTCCTAAAACATGGGTCTCTTCAAGACCAATGTTCATTCCTTCCGCTCCTCAAAAAGACCCTCCACACAGCATCCCAGATGACATAGGCCCTGAGGGAAATTATTTTACTCAGGGCCTCCTGTGCGGAGAATGTAAAAAAAACAATTAAAATTTGAATAAAAAAATTTTAATAGCTGGCAGGCGAGTTGTTTGAAAACTGAATGTACTGGGACTGAATACATGGAACACGGGAGGGGGTTCGGCGGGACGGGGGAGCGGGAGACGGGAGAGGGTAGGCGGGGAAGGTGGAAGGGATGTGGAAGGGGAACGGGGACGCACGGGAAAGGACATGTAGGGAGAAACAATTTATTTCTTTGAATATGGCATTACAACGCATGCCGGGAAACAGCTAGTATTATAATAATAATTATTATTATTATCTGACACCTAAGTCCTATACCACAAAACTTTTCAAGTGTTTGCGTAGTCGAGATGTGTCTTCTGAGCAATATGATTGGTCAATTTTTGCATGTGTCTGTTTCACTCTGCTCAGCTTTGCTTCTATGGAAACGCACCCTTATTTAAGAGCACTTACGACAATTTATGGCAACCAAAGGTTCTACCAAAACCAAATGTATTTTTATTTTGTATTTGAAATTAAAAAATGGTTAAAATACTGTATTTTGTATTTCAAATACACGACTTAAAAGTATTTTGTATTTCGTATTTTAAATACATGCGAGAAAGTATTTTGTAATTTGTATTTTAATTACAGCAAAGCATATATTTTGCCCAGCCCTGCCTACAGATTATATTTATTAAAAAAACTTCTTTATTTAGTATCGAATGCGTTAATTTATCGTTAAAAAAATATTAAAAATTTTTAATAGGAGTTCTACAAATTAAACTAAAAAATAAATTATACTTTTTTAATAGAACTTAATACTATGTAACTTCACTTGGTTTTAAACAAACGTTTGAGAATGTCAGAAACCAAACATGTGTTATCTGCTGAAAGGTTGAAACTGACCGAGACTGTCGAAAGATACAATGCTATGGGCTATCCCCGGTAGCTTAATATTATAATCTTATTTTTTTATGTTACGTAGGTAATTGTACTGTGCCTGTCTCACTTGGAGTTCCTGTGTTGATAGCAGGCTCATTTTAACATAAATAGTTTATAAAGGATAACAACAATGTTATTTACATTTAGAGTAAAGTACAAGGACAATCAGCATCGTATCAATGGATTAGCATGCATTAAGAGGTTCTAAAAATATTTTTGATATATGATCCGTCTTTGGTAGTGATCCAAAACTTGGTATCTGTTTTGTATTTTATGTGATTAGTGTGCTGTCTAATGGTCAGTGGTAGTGTATTATAAAGTGTTGTTGCAAAGTACCTGAAGTTTCTTTGACCAAACGTTGTTTTGGCGAAAGGGATAAGTAAGAGATTTTGCCCTTTGGTTCTCGTATCACGAACAGTTTGTATATTGTCAAAAACAGTTCTATGTTTGAATAGATAAATAAGTATATTTTTGGCGTAAAGTTGCCTAATAATATCCAAAACACTGATTCTCCTAAAGATTTCATCCGAACTGCTTGTGATCGGTAGTTTTAGAATAATCTTTATAATTAGTTTCTGGGCTTTAGAGATCGGATCAATGGCGGCAGCGTTTGTTCCTCCCCAGGCTATATGATACCATACTTGATTGGAGATTGACATAGTGCATAGTAAATTGTTTTGAGTTGGTTCAAGTTAAGAAAGTTGTGAGTTTGTCTAAAAAGGTATACAGATTTTCGAAGTTTGTTTGCTGTAGTGATAATATGTTCTTTCCACTTTAAATTACTGTCAAAAATAATACCCAAGTATTTGATTTTTGTAACACGTTATAGATGGGGGCAATCACATATATTAGCTTTTGACAGGGGGCAAGCACATATTTGAATATTATTTTCTGGGTTACTTAGGGACGGATACTAATACTAAACTCAATGTATTTGGTTTTTGACACATTCATTGTTAATTTTTTGACACATTCATTCATTCATTTTTGACACATTGGCCTGCAAGAGAATGAGATAGTATAATCGGTCTCCACTTTGTGCGGTGCTTCGTAGCCTATCAGTTTCCTCTTTGTGCGGCGCTTCCAGTACCGGATTATCCCTAAGGCAGAGTAGGCAACTGCCTAGGGGCCCCGCATCGGCTAGGGGCCCCACGTCCCGAGAAAAAATTACTTGCTGCGTCACCTTTCAAGATGTTTTAATTTTTTTTATTAGGAACATTTTCAGGTTAATAACATTAGGTCCACGCATTAAAGAAAACAACAAATTACAATAACTAGCTTATAAGTCAATAAATAACTAATGTTCACATCATGCACAAATAATAAATATAAAGTCTATAATTAAAAGAAATATGTAAACATAGTTGTATTTTACTTTTTTTTATAGTTGTTCGTTGCTTCGCTACACCGATTTAAAAATTTTTATACTCGAAATACACTTGAATCGAACATGAGGGCCGGTCGCTTGAAACGCTGTACCTTCTTGATTTACTTGAAATTTTGACGAAATACTCAATATACTGACATGTTTTACAATTCAGAAAAAAATAAAACCTCCCCCCCCCCTCCTTTAAAGTCTTGTTAAGGATTTGATCAAGGGAACAAGTGCCCCTTCAACCCCTCCCCCCCCCCCCCCCCTTTAGTCCGCCATTGGTAAAGGGGCCCCGAGACGTGCATTGCCTAGGGGCCCCGACATGGTTAATCCGGCCCTGGGCGCTTCGTAGCCTCCCCCCTCTTGTCTACTTTAGTTTTCTGAAGGTTTACTTCTACCGCTTATGAATTGCATACTCTGTTTTTGTTTCTGCTTCTCCTGTACCTAATGAAGCTTAAACAGTTCTTTAGAGCGATTATAGCGCCATGAGTTGGGTATTTTTCAAACTAAACAATTCATTTCAGAACATTGATTTATTAATTTTATTATAATAACACAGTTATAAAAAAATCTTTTAGTACAGAACAGAAAGTTACATCAATTCAAAACTTGTTCCAAGACGAAACTTTCACAAAAAATACAGAACTTTTAACTAAAAATATAATATTTTTGAGACAAAATTATTTTCATCAGAAATGTATCAAACATACATAATTTCCAATAAGAAATTGTACGATTATTCTATCAAATCTGAGCTCAAAAGACTTAAGTAATCTTTTGTACCATGTTGGATTTTCAAAGATAATCTTAAAATAAAATACAAAGCATCACAGCTTAAATTAAGAATAAAAAGCGCAAAATTTATAAACTTGGATAATTTTTTTTTTTTTTTTTTTTTTTTTTAATGGCTCTTCACCCCAAAAGAGTGTTCTGGCCAGTGTCAAGTGAATGCTTTTGTGAGTGTAATTTTGTGAGTGTAATTTTTGGTTAATATTAACTAATTTAGTTTTAATTCAAGAACCTATCTACATTATATAATAATACTATACAAATAATAATAATAATAATACGCAAAATTATTACAATAAGAGAAGATTTTAATTAAACATAACAAGGAAATTAAAAGATATGCTGACACAATTTATTGTGCGTAAAAAATAAAATAAATAAATACATGAAACTTAACTTACAGTTACAAATTGATGCGGTTAATATTCAGGAAATTAGCCAAGACTTTATACACGCGTTTGTTTACAGAAGATAACAGGCATGCAATGTTGTAGGGAGGCAATATACCCGAACTGATTAGGTGAGGGATGAAATTTTTGTATGAATTATTTATAGGACAACTGAAAAAAATATGATTGAGATCCTCTTCACCAAGACGACATTCACACATCGCAGAATTCTTAATATGAATTTTTGTCAGGTGAACATTGTGGCAGCAATGCCCTATCCGCATGCGGCAAATGGATGATGTCGAGAATTTGTTAAAAGAAAGTCTGGAAAACCACGGTTTTGAAGGAATCGTTGGCTGAATTGTGAAAAAGCTATATCCTTTTGATTGACTAGATTCTTCCCAATGATTCTGCCATGTGGAAATCATGTTTTCCTTCAATTTTATGAAAATGTCATCGGTGTTTAAAAATTTATATAAAATATCCCCCGAAATAATGGCATCTTTCGCCAATGAATCGGCTTTTTCATTTCCAGGGATACCGCAGTGACTAGGTATCCAAGCCAAGACGATTTCTTTGCCAGAGTCGGTTAATTTATGAATTAAAGTGCGAATTCCAACACAGAAATCGTCTTCTGGGTAATGGAAAGGGGAAGAGTTTAATTTTTGAAGTGCACTCAGGGAATCAGAGAGAATTAAGAATTTTCCAATGTGAACATCGTCAATGTATTTGAGGGATTCAAAAATGGCTATACATTCAGCAGTGAAAACGGAAGCCTCTTTTGGAAGTTTAATTTTTCTATCGACTTGATCTGATGGGCAGTGGAATGCCGCTCCCACATGGTTTGATAAGGGAGACTTGGAACCATCTGTGTAAATAATTTTCCAGTTGGAATATTTCGAATTTAAAATTTGGATAAGTGTTGGAGCTTCGTGATTGTTGATTATGCCGAGAGAAAAAAGAATATTTGGTTTACACAAATGAATACGAAAGGAGTTGGCATATAAAGGAAGTCTGTCTGATGGATTTAAGAGGTGTTTATAGGCACAGTACGTATGGAGGCTTTTAACAAGAAGAGGGATTGATTTGTTCCTCCAATATGGAAGTGATTTCACTTGAGCAGTGAGTGCAGTAATTTTGTCTTTCAGTGGGTGATTAGAGAGTCTTAAGCATTTAAATAAAAACTTGTCAGCCAAGAACTGTCTTCTGAAATGAAGAGGAGCCTCCACAGCCTCCACTTGTAAAGCGTTAATTGGGGAAGAACGCATTGCTCCGATAATCAATCTTAAACATTGAAATTGAATACGGTCCAACCTTGCGAGGTTCTTTTTAGAAGTGGGATCAATGAGGAATGACGCGTAATCCAAATGACTCCTAACATATGCGTTATAAAAAAGTTTTTGGGTGAATGGATGACTTCCCCACCAGACCCGTGAAACGGCACGTAAAGTGTTGAGGCCAGCTTGACATTTGTTAATAATTAAATTAACATACGGGTTCCATGTTAACTTAGAGTCTAAAATTACTCCAAGGAATCTTATTTGTACCTGCATAGGGAGAATTGAATTATTTATTTGGACTGTTACACGCGGAGTAACACGTTTTCTGGAAAAGACGATAACATTGCTTTTGGACGGAGAAATTTCTAAGCCGTGATTTTTTAACCAGGTGTCAAGGTTTTTCATGCAAATGTTAATCACATCCTCCAGAATAGAAATAATTCGTCCTGAAATATATATAAAAAGATCATCCGCATACTGGAGTATTTTACAAGATGGATGCATACTCCGATGCAGGTCAAAGGTATAAATATTAAAAAGGATAGGACTAAGGACGGAGCCCTGAGGCAAACCCTTGTTTACTATTCTTTCCAGTGGAGGAGAATCCAGCACCTGGATTTGAATTTTCCTGGTAAGAAGGAGGTTAATTATAAAACTGGAAAGCTTACGAGGGATGCCAATTTTTAATAATTTATTAAATAAAACATCTAATAAAACATTGTCAAAAGCTCCGCACACATCAAGGCAAACACCGACAAGGAATTCATTATCGGCCAGGGCCAACTGGATATCAGAAGTCAGGATGGACACACTTTCGATCGTACTTTTTCTTTTTCGAAAGCCAAACTGAGAGCTGGGAAGAATTTTCTCATTTTCTGCATACCAGTCTAGACGTCTTTTAATCATATGTTCAGCTATTTTAACTAAGGAAGATGACAGAGCTATAGGTCTGTAAGAAAGTCCAGAGTTAGGGTCTTTCTGGGGTTTCAGAATGGGAACAATTATTTGAGTTTTCCAGGATGATGGAATTTTGCCGGAGTCAAAGATCAGATTTATAATTGAAAGAAAATAGTTTAGTGTGGTAACGTCGCAGTTTTTAATAAAGCTATAAGGAATTCCATCTACACCAGCGGATGAGTCTGTGAGATCGTTTAAAACCTCCCTAAGTTCCGTTAAATTGAAGTGGGTGTCCATCCAACCCCGTGTTTTAAATGAGTATGTGAATTCTGTTTCATTAAAATTACTTGCAGTTTGAGGAGCTAGTTTATCGGCAAATTCCTTCACCCACTCTGAAGTGAGTGGTCGAGTCACCGTTGGGACGTGAGAACCCTTAAACCTGCGAATTGAATTCCAAACAACTGAAAGAGGAACTTCGGGAGATAATGATGTGCAAAAATTTTTCCAGCCTTGACGTTTTTTGTTTTTTAGAAGACGTTTGGTCTTAGCTTCAATTTGTTTATACTGAAGGAAGTTCTCCATATTCATATTTGTTGAATAAATTTTCGCATATTTTTTTCTCATATCTACTGCGTCTGAGCATTCAATATCCCACCAAGGAGCTGGGGGAGGTTTCCCTTTGTTACATGTCGTTTTAATGGGGATAAATTTTTCTGCGGCCGTAATGACTGCAGACACAAATAAATCGTAACATTCCGCAACATTTTCTGTAGTTGGAGAGGGCAGATTTTGCACAGAGAACTTTGTATGATTTGAATAGTCATTCCAGTTGGCTCTGGTAGTTAAGAACCTTGGTTTTCGACTACTGCACTTGTCATTTTTGTTGGAATGATAAATATTTGAGGATTCAATGAGGATGGGGTAATGATCACTCCCATGAGGGTCATCCAAAACCTTCCATAACAGGGATGCGGCTATGTTGGAATTGCAAATAGTAAGATCAACCATGCTGGGTCGCTGACCAGGCACCTGCAGACGAGTAGGAGAACCATCATTGATAATACAAAAGTCTAGTTCATCTAGTAGATCAACAATATCTCTGCCCATTCTGTCACAATTGTGAGCTCCCCATAATCCGTGATGGGCATTGAAATCTCCCAGAACAAGAGAAGGGGTAGTGACCTTGGAAAACATAGCTTTTAGGATTGATTTAGAAGGTTTATTAGATGGTGATATATACAAAGAAATTATTGTAGTGTCAAAAACCTTTGCGGCCGTCACTTGAAAAGGACAACCAATTGGTTTTACATCTACAGGGGAGAAGGGTAATGATTTTTTAATGAAAAGAGCGGAGCCGCCCTTTCCATCTTGACGGTCGTCCCGAAGACAGTGGTATCTCCTGACTCTGAAATCAGAATCCGGTTCCAGCCACGTCTCCGAGATGGCAGCCACTGCAATTGAGTTTGAGTGTAATGTGTTTAAAAATTCTTCAGTCTTATTTCTAAGACTATGACAATTCCACTGAAGAATCCTCATCAGAGGAGCCATTTCTAGTTGAGTTGATAATATTAGTAATTTGTTTAGCAACGTGGGACGGTATTTGAATGTTGTTTTTATTTAAAGTTTGTAAAATATGTAAAAATGAGGTGATTAGTGTAGAGTTAAGGTCTATATTATAATTTTGTTCTTTAGTAGATGACTTTAGGTAAGAATTGAAATTTGAACTGGAAGGAATTTGTCCATTAGGGAACCACAGAAGGGATTCGTGATTAGCATTATTTTTTTTTGTTAGAACTCTAGGTTTCACGACCCTTTCAACAGTTTTTCTAAATGAAGAAGAAGAAGGTTGAGAAGGGGTGGATTTTTTAGAATTTTTGGAAGTTACTTCAGAATAAGATGGAATGGATTTGTTAAACATTCTTGATGCTTCCGCATAAGAGATGCTCTTCTCGGCCATTGTGTGTTTAATATTGCGCTGCCTTGACAGTTCAGGGCAAGTTTTGCTGATGGACATGTGGGTACCGGAGCAGTTTAAACATTTATAATTTTCCTCTGTTTTATCACAGGAATCGCCACTATGGGACGAACTGCACTTGAAGCAACGGGGTTCTGATCTGCAGAGGTTCTTCGTGTGTCCAAATCTGCAGCACTTGTAGCATTGCACAGTTGGGAACACATAGAGCTCTACTGGTAGAGAGACGTTAAACATAGTAACATTTTGTGGAAGGTCTTTGCTGTCAAATGTTAGGACAACGGATTGGGAGGGTCTCCATTCTACAGAGTTTCCCGTATTAAACCTGTAATTTAGACGACGCGCTTTTAAAACTTTTCCGAAACCTTGAGGAACAGTAATGTTTTCCAGGATGTCCTCTATCGACCAGTGCGGTGGGATCCCTTTTGTGACACCTAACTTTGTAACCTGATATGTAGGTATGAAAACGTTGTACGAGTTTTTTTTGGCAACATCAGATTTTACAAAGCTATTGGCCTCAGCCGCTGTCTTGAATTCAACAGAAAGACGGTTACGCCCAACTGATTTTACTCCATTCCAGACAGGGTGGATTTTATTTTTAAACATAAAATGTCCAAAGTCCACATCGTATAAATTTGATTGTTTCTCATCCTTTGAAATTTTAGTCACGTGTGTAATGTAAGGTGGTCTATCAAGATTATTATACAGACGAGACATTTGTGAAGGAGTATTGTTTACCAGTGGGGCGGGTGTGGTGGGACTTAAATTTGAAATCGAGGAAGAAGTGGACGGAATTACATCCTGTAAAACAGAATTATTTGGAAGGGAGTCGTTTTGCGTGGAGGGTGTTTTTCGATGTATCTGTTCAAAATCTGTTGCATTTCTATTATCTGCTGGTTTAGCAATTTTTCTTTTTTTTGACGTAATCGTTACGAAGTCCGAAGCCTCCGGAATATTAACCGCGATTAATTTTTTTGTAACACCCGAGGATTCAGATAGCAAACCATCATCTGGGGGATCAGGTGGTTTTTCTTTATCCATTTTCGAATAAATCTACAGCACACAAATAAAAAAAAATCTTACCTTAACTGCTCCGAAGAACCAATTATATAACACAAATACTTACAGTGAAAACAAATATACAAGTAAAAACTATATTACACTAATTTACAATACTATTTTAAAACTATTATCTATATAAAATGATTAATTTTGTAAAGAGGAATGAAATGACACTGGCACAGTTAGACGGTAGCCTTTGTTTTTTCACTTGGATAATTTAAAAACATATTTTTAATCAGGGCTGTCCAAACAGCGTGAAAAGAGCACTGTGGACGCCTCGAGCAGTCATACACTATACCTCGTCCTATGGCAGAAATACGTTCCTGGAAAGTTGGCAGTAATTCACAGACAAATCATTAATTCCTAACAAACTCATACGTACATGATTAAGCTGTTTTCAAGACAAAAATAATATGGAAGGCACCGATAATCAAGTTTCTATACAATTTTTGACTGGAGACAGAATTATTATAAAGTTTTTTAATTTTTTTTTTACATTAAGTCCACACAGGAGACCCCGAGGAAAATAATTTCCCTCAGGGCCTATGTCATCTTAGATGATGTGTGGAGGGTCTTTTTGAGGAGAGGAAGGAATGAACATTGGTCTTGAAGAGACTCATGTTGTAGGAAGAAAGAAACACAAGAGGTCGGCAAATTGTTCCACAGCCGAGCTGTTGAACACAAGAACGAGTCGAAGAAGCGACTCGTCATATGACAAATGTCAACCGTGTATATATGTTGGCCTCGCGTTCGGCGTGTTTCCCGACAATGCACAGGTGCCGAAGGGATCAATGAAGCTAGTTCCTCGGAGCATCTTCCATTGTAATACCGGTAGAACAAGGATAGCATTCCCACCCGACATCTGTGCTCTAAAGCTTGCAATCCGTCTGTTAAGATGGGAGAATCTATCAAACGGACCGCCCGGTTCTGCACAGAGTCGAGTGTATTTTTCAGTTTTTTTGGAGCTTGAGACCAGAGGTGGCAGCCAAATTCAACCGTGGAGCGCACTTTGATTTGTACAGGGTTAGCAGTTGTGTACTATTTTTTTTTTTTTTACATTATCTCCACACAAGAGGCCTTGAGGAAAATAATTTCCCTCAGGGCCTATGTCATCTGGGATGCTGTGTGGAGGATCTTTTTGAGGAGAGGAAGGAATGAACATTGGTCTTGAAGAGACCCATGTTGTAGGAAGGAGGAAACACAGAGGCCGGCAAATCATTCCACAGCCGAGCTGTTGAACATAAGAACGAGTCAAAGAAACGACCCGTTCTCATGTGACAAATGTCAACTGTGTACAGAGACTAGATTTTCCATTTAGACATAATCAGACATGATTGGGTCTTTGAAACATTGAATTCAACGAGATTATTTTTACCCCAACATACATTAATTATGTGAGCTTTTTTTTCAATTGAGACTCCTCCCCCACCTTGGTGAGATTAGGTGGGACCCCCCCCCCTCACGTGAGATTTACACCGCAGTTGTTAATTATCTACATTGTCTCTACCATTTTTTCAAAGAGATTGGTATGCAATATTAATATAAAAATATTTGCCAGCAATGCCTCTCCAGACCAAGTAGGACCGGCATAAAATGTAGAACTACCCTTCCCGTGGCCTTTACTGGAAAAAGCCATAAGCATAGCGAGGTATGAGGGTATAGTATATATAGTGTTCAGCTTTACTAGTCGAATACTGGTCTTGTCCAGTTGGCCCTGGTACAAACAAGAAATACTCCTTCCACGCTGCAACTTTGGTATTAAAGTGTTACTTTATAATACACTCAAACTTATAATAAGCACACCTTTATAATAATAATATTACTTATGACACTCGTGATTAAGTTACTTGCATTGGTAGTGTTACAACGTAAGCTAACTTTACATTATTTTGTAACAGATGATATACTACTTTTATAACCACTGAAGCGATCACGCGACTTTAAATTTGCCTTGATTGCGCAAAATTTCCCAGGTCATTTTTTAAATTTTTCGCCAACATTAAAAAAATCATACCTTCGAATTTTAGCATGGAGACATAAAAACTTCTTATAGTGCCATATAGCCAATGAATTAACCTGTATTTTACTTGTAGGATTTATAAAAAAATCGTAAAGTTTATAATCGCGCGAATCCTGCGTGCTTTTACTTGAAACTGCCATGAGGGATACTTATTCGAGTCCACATAGAATATTTTCGATTTCTGTATGTTGTCTGTGGTATACTTGATAATTAAAGGTGCACAACTATGGAAAAATGACTTAATTTTATCCGTAAACAGCTGATCAAAAATATTTAAAAAAATTATTTTTAACATCGTTCTAAAATAGTCTACAAAGTTCGGATTTGCAACATCTATGGTCATAATAGATAAAGCATTTCAATAGCTTTGTTTTAAAATAAATGGTTGGCCAAGGAAATGTTTTAAATAATTACAATAAATGTTTTATGAATGGTAGGAAAATGTGGTTCATTTTTAGACCGCTATCAATCGCAGAAAAATAAAAGTGGTCCATTTTTCGACCAAAATCGCTCCAGTGGATAATATAATTATACACGCAATATTAAGGAATGTCTCCCACAAGCGCTAATCTATATGCAGGGTGTAACAGCATGTACCCGAAAGATTTTAACCAGCGATTCCTGAGTATATTTGAAGTAAAAAATGTGGATGTCATTTTGCTGTCCGGTCATAAGTCGCCACTGAGTAGTTGATATAGTTGTGAATGATGAATACTTGGAGCAGGTGGATGAGTTTGTGTATCCATTAATGGAGGGCTGAACGCCGTTGGCGCCAACAAAAAACTGTCAAAGAAGCGAAGCTAGCCGAACACAATGGAGTGTCGGTACCTACCCTGACGTATGGCAGCGAGGCATGGAAATGGCAGAGGAAGGATGAAAGTAGACTGAATGCTGTAGAAATGAGATTGCTGAGGCGTATGTGTGTATGATCGTGTGAGAAATGTGGAGATCTGCAAAGAATGCAAGGCAGATGTCAGCGTAAAGAGTAAGATTAAGAAAGGGATGCTGAGCGAGGAAACCGAACCGAATGAACGAGGAAAGGAGAATATATCACGCAAATGAGAATGGTAGAAGAAGTCAGGGACGCCCGAGGAAGACATGGCACAACCATGTGAATTACTGTCGGGCAACGTCAAGAGTCAGAATAATAGAAAAGCATGTATGAATTTGAATGAGGCAAGGAGTGTGTGCTAAGACCGAAATGTTTGGCGGTCTTTCCTCTCTGCCTACGCTTGCGTGAAATGGCGTGATGATTAGTTAGTTAGTTAATAGTTGGGTATAGCCATGGTAACACATAAAACACTTTAAATATTTTTAGTTTTTAATAGAAAAAATATATCATCGGACAGCAAAACTCCTTCGGGTTCACGCCGTTACACCACACACACCAGAAACACGTAAAATTTGACAATAAAAGAAGTTCCTTTTTCATATTATAAAATTTTTGTTCAGAATCCAGGAGCGCTGCCCTAATGAAGGATTCAAATCAAATTTAATTCAAAAGATTTATTAGCAATACTTAACTTATAATTTAATACATATAACTAAAAACAAAATACTTTGTATGAACCACTGGATGGTTTATTGAACTGTTGTGTAATGTTTTCAATAAAAATGAAGCTTATAATATCATCTAACAATTAGTGGACATAAGCAAATCTGGTAGACGATAAATAATAATGTATCAACATTAGTGGTGCATACAAAGTGATTTCTTTATAATAATGTCAAACCACAAAGTGATAAACAAATAAAACAATAAAAATAAATCTTTAAGATGATAAAAACTGAAATTTAAATAAGTAACTAATATATTTCAAATTATAAGTATGCACATAACAAAGAAACAATGCATAGAATATGTATTTGTAACTAAACTAGTGAACGTACCATAACGTTGTGACAATAATGGCACCAATTTGAAATTAACCACTCCGACCCGTAAGCGTGTTTACACGACAATATAACAATAGCAGTCAAGTACAATAAGCGTGTTTTCACGTTAACGCGTTAGAAATCGTTATAACTGTTATTGTTCTAGTGACAACCCTAAAACAAAAAGTAGAAGATCCATATTGAACCAAGCTTCACTTTTCTATTCAAAGTTGTCCATAGAATAAAACAAAAAAAGACTTATTTTGTAGAAACAGTTTTCACCCACAAATCGCCTACGCGCCGTTAGACATTGTTATTTTTTTAATTAAATATTCTTGTATGAAATGGTAAAAAAGTGAGGTGACAAAATTGTTTATTATACATTTATACAATAGAATAAGTGTTTTTTTTTTTAGCACCGTGATTTTAGTACCGTTTTCACATAAAAACATCACATGAGTCATTTTTACAATTCTTTTACGGCAGCATCCTAAATTTTAATATTTCATACCCTTTCAAAAACAGTTTTTAGTATTCGGCTACGTTCAGAAATGTTTCATTTATAGAGCGGAAATAACACAAAGTTTTTATAAATCTGACAGTTCGTTTAAGACAAAAAAACTTGCATAATCGCAAAATACCGGAGTGGTTATAAAAAAAAAGAAATAAGTAACAAAAGACTCGGTTCGTGCATCAGCTGCACAGCAGTCGGCACGGCCGGGAGTCCATAATAAAACAGTCGGAGTCTGCGGAAAACTCCCGAGACTTTAGTGACCGCTGATTTCAAACAAGAGGTAGATAACTAACATTACCCCCAAACACATCAGAGAACCGTCTAATTCTTTGAAACCAAAAATAACATAATTCGGTTCATCAGGTACTGAGAAATGCAGTTTTATATACTGGTTAGGCTGCTTCAAAAAGTAAAAGTTCCACTTTTTATGGGGGCACCCTTACAAATGCTTTCAATAACCAAAAAAATATATACACATATTTTTTTTATTTTTCATTTAAATAAATTTTAAGGGTCGCTTCTACAGTTTGTCAAATAAGAGTAGAAAATATATGAGGGCGCCACTGTTGATCAAATGGCAATACTTAACACATAACTCATGGTGTTAAAGTAAAGCTGTGTAACCTACATTTTTATAAAAAATTAAAAAGGCATAATAGTGGAAAAAATATTTTTTCATTGCAGTATAGATACTCGCCGATCTCAAAATTAGAATTGCATATAGCTATATTATTATTATACCTTTGAATTTTTGTGTTAACATAATGAAGAATAACTATAATGTAATAAAATATAAAGCACAGTTTAGAAATTGCTCACATTTATTTAATACTAGGTAAAGTACCTAGCGTTGCCTGGGCTTTAGATCATGTCTCTAATTTTAGATCTGAATATATTTAACTCATTCAGATCTAAAAGTAGTATAACTAAACTCACCATTAGTGATTCTTCCTTTCTATCTATTGTTAAATTCAAATTTATGTTAAATTAAATTAAAGCAAATCGCTTTATAAATCACCCTTTAATCAAATTTGTGTCATGAAGAAAAAATGTTTTTTTTTAAATGTGGTTTACTGTGTTCTATACATTCAGTGTCATTGCACTTCAAAAAAATATTTGACAGTTAAATTGGTGTTGCCAGTCTACAAATTTAGTAGTTCTAGTTTTTATATTTTCTACTCTTTTTTGACAGACTATACCATTGATCAAGTTTCAAAAATATGCAACGTTTAGGGCAATGATTGCAACACTTCAGACCAAAAATGTCACTGCTTGCAGAATTAAATAAACCACAGATATGTTAAACAAACCCCTCTACTAACCCCCGCAGTATTGTAAACAATAGGAAGTGTGTTTAACCACTGGAGCGCTTTTTGCCAGAATATGGCACTATTTAAAATACCTCGGATTGCTTTCCAACCAATTTGGCAAATCTTCCCTTATTTGTAAGTAATTAAGTAGACGTTTACGATTTTTTTTCGTTATTTGTTTTTGGGGTGTTATGCCGTGTTGCGCTACCTCCTTCTTTAGCCAACGTTTCGGACATCGTTGCAGTGTCCATCATCAGGGCAGATCCGGTAGATGTGTGATTTATGATTTTATAATATTTTTTTTATAAATCCTACGAATATGTGATAATCTACAAAAGATAGGTGAATTCATTGGCTACACAGAACTATAATCAGTTTGTATGTCTCCATATTAAAATTCGGAGGTATGATTTTTTTAATGTGGGCGGAAAATATTCAAAATGATCACCAAAAAATCTCGAGCAATCGGAGAAAAGAGTTTTAAATTGCGCAGTCGCTGCTCCAGTGGTTAAAAGTGTTAGGGGCTATTTCACCATCCTCCTCACAGATTATTCATACGGTAACAAGCATTTTATACAGGATTTATTTACTTAAAAAGTCTTGAGTTTACTATTCGGCACTTGAACCTATGAATAATGGCTACATAAAGAATAAGTTAGCAGAGTTTTTTGACCAGTTGCGAATATTTATTTGTTTATTTATTAATATTCATTATGTATAAGCTATGAGGAGGATGGTGAAACACCCCTTTAGTATCGCAATTAGAGTCTTTGAGTAAAAATGTACTTTTGTTCTTAGACTTTAATTGTGACATAAAATGGCGCTTACAAGCCCATGTGGAACAAATAACAATTTTGTTTATTTTAATCTTATGTTAAAATAATCAGTTTAAATACCAACTTCATATATTTTTTGGTCGAACCCCTAAATTTTCTCAACTAGTAGGTGACCCCTAAAAGCCCATTAAAAAATCAATCTGAAAAAAAAAACTGTGTATTTTATTTAGACATTTGGAAACATGAAAGGGTGCTCCAGAGAGAAATCGAAAAAAACTAAATTTTCATTCGTTTTTGAAGCACCCAAATACTGGCCTATGATATTTGTATTTTAATCACCGATTTAAACATTATAAAGCAGACATAGTTCATTGGCTTCGATAGCTTCTCAACATCATGTAAATAGAATGTAAAGGCAGTTTAATAAATACACCAGTTCAATAATACTTTCCATTGTGCATAAAATGGAATGCTTATAAAAATAATACTCTTTAATTTGTGAAGGCAATCGAACAAATGCAAGTTACTTCCCGTTATCACGAAGATCCTACGACTATTTCAAGATTAGGGAAAACCACACGATATACCGCAATGTGTAAATGCAAAGAGATTCCTATTTTACTCCTGAATAAGTATAAGATTTAGTACATTTGGTCCCCTTGTAGTGGTTCTTTGTTCACCTTCATGACCTGCTGGAACTACATATTCAACTTTGACCGTCTAGAGGAGGGTATCATTCGTGTATTTGTCGTGGCCATTAGATTGGATGGAGTAAGGCAAACTATTTCATTATAACAGGCACAATAATATTTAGATATTCTGAACTAACAATAGAATATATTTGATACAACATTATCACATTGAATTTTAGGCCAAAGACGACGAAGGTAAACTAAATTGTTTTAATCTCATTAGGCCGAAAATTCTTGTTACAGCCAACACATAGACAATACCATACTTGATACATTTTTGTAATGTCTTGTTCGCACAGTGCAAGTAGTTTAGTCGAGTGGCGAGTAACTCGCTACTTGACTGCCTAAAAAGCATTTGTGCATTAGTGAGTGGCGCATTAGAAGATGAACAGGCCGCCGCACATTAAAGTAAATAGGCTTAATTGCTTATTTTAGAAGAGGTGGAAGAATAAATTGGTGAGATGAAAATAAATAAACAATGGACACTAAAACGCGCACAAATAAAGAATTTTAGAGTAGCGCCTTAGATCCAACGGGACGTTATATCTGTGTCTACTAATGAACTCTACTAAAACGATATGAGTTCTCGCATGTCAGTGCGCAGGGACGCATGGTGGAAGGCGCTACTTGCCCGAAAAAATGGAACAAAATGGATAGACACCACTAAAGAGCTGACTAAACTACTCTACTAAAATTGTGGTGTTAGGACGCGTTTAGTCACTAATATACTCGCTACTCTAAAATACTTACCCAGTGCGAACGGGTCTTAACTTAGTAGAGGTAATATCAATTTGTACCGTACATGGACACAATTTAACACTGCAAATGCAGGGATTTGTCCCCTAGGAGTTAATGAGACAGATAGATGTACCTATTGTTATTTCAGAATAGACTTACTTTAGAGGAAATTCTTTCCTTTACAAATAGCAACAGCTACACGATATATTTAAAAAAATATGACTATCATCATTGTTAATAATAGAATATAGTAGATATACCAAATACAACACCAAATTCACACGTGTAAATATTGAATTTCTTCACATACATAAAAATAGTTATATTCCTCACTTAAAAGGCAGAGTTTTAGTAAGTATAATAAAATATAATATATTGTGCAACATCAGCTAAATTGGTTATATAATAGGGGACATCCATAAATTACGTCACACCTTAAGGGGGGGGGGGGTCATGAGCTTTGTGATGTCACATACACAAAACGACTGCGACACGTGCGACTGCCACAAAAATATTTTCCCTATCCCATTATGCCCCCTCCGTTGTGGCAAATGTAACCGTGATAAAAATAAATGTTGTCAAAAACCTTTAAAATATTATCAACTATTATTTTAACTGTGACATCACGCTGGGGGGGAGCGTGTCTCACATATGTGACGATGTGTGACCGGGATGGGAAGGGGGTTCAAAAATCATGAAATTCGTGTGACGCAATTTATGGATGGCCCCATATTGTTATAATCAGCACGATGTCTGTTGGCGCTCCTTTTCATAAATCGTAGGATAAGTGAGGAGTGTTTGTTTAGGCCTTGGGGGCGTCTTCCATGCTCTCAAGCTCCATGGCATCCTCCTTGGGGATATCTATGTCGCCGTAACCCCAGACGGGGGTGATGTTCGGATTGTGGTGGTCGATGACGTAGCTGCCGTCGCCGTGCTTCACGGCGCGCCGGGCAATCATGTCGCCTGATACGGATTTTCCTGCAAAGACAAGGCGTATTAGTCGTCGAGTTAATTTTTTTTTTACATTAGGTCCATACAGGAGGCGCAGAGGAAAACAATTTCCCTCGGGGCCTATGTCATTTTTGGAGGTTCTGTGTAAAGGGACTTTTTAGGAGAGGAAGTTCTGGGAAGGAAAAACGTTGGTAGGAATCTGGAAGTCAGTGTATCCAGAATACCTAGGATATGTGATGAGACATCCAAAGAAGTACGAGATCTTGCATCTCATAATGCAGGGAAATATTGCCGGAAGTCGGGGCCCTGGAAGAAGAAGAACATCATGGCTGAAAAACCTAAGATAGTGGTTTGTCCAGTCTACTGTAGAGCTGTTCCGGGCCTCAGAAAACAAAGTCCGCGTGCCAACATTATAGCCAAAGTCTGTTGAACGGACAGGGCACGAGAAGAAGAAGTGTCCAGGAGTGAAGGATGTATGAATCCATTCCTCCCACTGCGGTGCAAGGCGATGGGTCGAGAAGAGTCCGGCTGGAGGTCAAAAGGTCTCCTTCGACCGGTCTCTCCCGATCCCGCCTGCCATGCAGTAGAAGCAAGACATGGGCAAACCTCACCCCATGAACCCGAGCACCCTTGTTAGATCACCAAACTTAGAGAATCACTCGGGGTGACCTAACGCAGTTATCTAATAAATGGTTCCAAGGTCGGCGGTATTCGTACCCGCCTCCCAAATTGTAAATATTTTATTCAAAACAGTATATTTATATTATTTAGGTATTTAACATTTTAGGTTAAGTCTGATTGCACTTATGTACCCGTTCCCCTTCCGCCTCCCCTTCCTCTCCAGCGCCCCCTTCCCCTCTCGCGTTCCCACTCCGCCTCCTCCATGACGGGAGAAGGGAGAATTATAAAAAAAAAAGAAAAGTTTTTCGTGTGTTTCCCTAAGGGCGATTAACCAGCGGTCGAGCATTCAAACTTCGTCGAAAGACGGTCTTGCGATTGTACCCTTGCAACTGTACAGGGCAGTCGTGATGATCCATACCAGCATTTTAAGATAATAACCTTTGATATATATATATGTACATATATTTAAAAGTGCTCAAACGCGTGATGAAACTATTAAAAATATGCAGTTTTCGTAATTATTTGTTTATCATAAATATTTATAATTTTTCAATAACGTCTAAGCAAAATAAAATTGTAAAAAAAAAAACTTATATAATATGTTAGTTTGTAGGAATACATAAACGTAAATAAAACAAACTGTAGTATTTTATTTTTTTGTTCATATGAAGCGGATACTTTGTGATGTGACATTATTAATTTAAAATAAAACAATAACTTTGTGAACACCACTTTTATTTTTTATACTTTATGCTGACCGGGTTTCGCTACAACCGTAGCTTCATCAGGGCAGTATAATACTCTACTAACATTAGGTTACATGTGTGTTATAATATATAATTTACCAAAAATGGGCTGGACTCGTCAAGTGAAGGAGGAAGAAGGTATAGATGGAGAATTGGGAAGGGGACGGACGTGTTCGACGGACATGTTTTAAGTGGTTTGCAAATTCTGAAAATCCAGAGCTGTGTAAACATCTAAGATGTTCTTTGACACGGGTGTTGTATGTTGCGTGCTGTTTTACCAGTATAAAAAACTGGGCAGTCGCTGCATTGAAGTGAATAAATTCCCGAGTGAGAAAGACTATCTTCTTTATCCTTACCGTTCATTAAAAGTTTGCCTATATTATTATTAGTGTAAAATGCTGGTTTGATTTCTGATGGGAGATTTTTAACACTTTTTATACGATACGATTGTACCACCCCAGCCAGGAGCACTCCTGTCCCGGTGAGACCGGTACACCAGGGGGCACTGATTTGTTAGGAGTTGGAACACATGCTCTGAGGATAGGAAGGAGGTTGGAGTTTAATCGACCGGTATACATGGCAACCTAATAAGCCAATATTGGAATTTAGGATGGTCAGGAATAAAGGAATGGATTGAGCGTTATAATTTTTTTCTTTGTTTTAGTCTTCGTTCTTCTTGCCTCTTCTCGGCTCTTCTTGGATCTTGCCTCTTGTCTCTTCTAGGATCTTTTTGTCTCTTCATGGCTCTTCTAGTCTCTTCTTGGCTCTTCTTGTTTCTTCTTCTATCTTCTCGCCTTTTCTTGGATCTTCTGAACTCTTCTTGGCTCCGCTTGATCCTGCTTGGCTCTTCCTATCTCTTCTTTGCTTCCCTAGTACCTTCTTGTCTCTTCTTGCTTCTTCTTGTTTCTTGTGATCTTCTCGTCTCTTCTCGGCTCTTCTTGGATCTTGCCTCTTGTCTCTTCTAGGATCTTTTTGTATCTTCATGGCTCTTCTAGTCTCTTCTTGGCTCTTCTTGTTTCTTCTTGTATCTTCTCGCCTTTTCTTGGATCGTCTGAACTCTTCTTGGCTCCGCTTGATCCTGCTTGGCTCTTCCTATCTCTTCTTTGCTTCCCTTGTACCTTCTTGTCTCTTCTTGCTTCTTCTTGTTTCTTGTGATCTTCTCGTCTCTTCTCGGCTCTTCTGGACTTTCCTTGCATCTTATTATCTCTTCTTTTCTATTATTGTCTCTTCTTGGCTCTTTTTGCTTCTTCTTGGATGTTCTCGTCTCTTCTTATCTCTTTTTGTCTCAGCTTGTCTTGTCTCTGATTATCTCTTCTCGAATATTTTTATCTCTTCTTGTTTTTTTCTTGAATGTTCTCGTCTCTTTTTGGATCTTATTGGATCTTCTCGTCTCTTTTTGGTTCTGCTTGCTACTTCTCGTCTCTTATCGTCTAATATTGACTCTTCTTAACTCACCTTTGCTTTTAATGCACCTACTTTCCAATTTTCACCCGTTGTTGGCTCGTCTGGATTCCTTCTGCCTTTTCTTGTATCTTATAGTTTCTTCGAGTCTTTTTTTGTCTCTTCTTGCTTCTTATCTCTTCTCGCTCATTCTTGGCTCTTCTTGGTGTTTCTTGCGATTTCTTGCGGAGTTTAATTCATCTTTATACATGGCAACCTAATATGCTAATACTCAAACCAGGTTGGGCAAGAATAAAGATTTTGATTGAGTGTTGTTTTCTAAGGTCTGTCATTTTCTTGATTCTTCTTGCCTATTCTTGCTTCCTTTTGCCTCTTTTTCGTCAATTTCAGTCTACCCTAGTATCTGCTTAGAAGTTCTTGCTTCTACTAGCCCCTTCGTGGTTCTTCTGGCTTCAACTTGCTTCGTCTCACTTCATTTCGATTGAAGTGAAATATCCCAAAACTGCGCTATACAAATGTTATGTTATGTTATTATTATTTTTCTTGGCTCTCCTAATTTTTCTTGCATCTTATTTGTCCTTCTAGTCCCTGCAGGTGTCTTCTTACATCATCTTGACCTTTCTCGACTTGTAGTGGCATTTTTTCTCTCTTCGTGAATCTTTTAGCCTCTTTTGATTTTGCTCTTCTTATATCGTCTATCCTCTTTTCGAATATTCAAATAAGATAATCCCAAAGAGAACAGAGGAACTCATCCAAAGAGTAGAGTAATAATTCAGAGTAATAACCCGACTAAATTAACGATAACATTTGAGATAAAGATAAAAGGTGTGTAGGTACTTGAAAAGCACTTCTTTCAGATTTTGACTAAACCTGTAAAAAAATCTAAAAACCAAAGACCTGTTAACCATTAAGAAAAGGAAAAAATATTTATTTATATTGGGCACGACAGAGGGGAAAATATAAAATTATATATAAATATGAAATAGTTATTTGGTATATGTGATATTCTATTATGCCCTGAAAGATGCTGAAAACCATCAATTGAACTTTGACAGATGCGTGCCTAGTCGTAAATTCAGAACTCAAAAGGTTCTGCAATCCTTTCTGTTGTGCAGCCCTGTCTTGATTATCCAGCTGAAATTTAAACCCTTGTAATATTAGATTTAAAATAATAATTGAAACGATCTTATCTCGATTTATGGCCTTCGTGGTCCTGTGACTCCAGTGGATGAACAGTTCAAAGCATTTTTAACACTATGCACTTGAAGTTTTTTGTTATCACAGCGAGACAAGCTCGTTCACTCAAACTGTGTCAGGACATAGACTAATTTATTGTCGATCTTTCACACTAAAAACCACTTGAGATTGCAACGCACTGCATTCGAAAACCGTGAACAAAGAACTGAGATATTGAATTCATTTACTCAAAATTGAATTGAACATAACTATTGTTCCAAAACAGCTAAAATTATTTCAAGAGGTGTGGCAGGTTAAGTAAATAGATATGCGTATGTGTGACAATTTTCAGTAGAGTAGCTCAAACAAAACAATCGTTATTTGAAAAGATAGGCAGGAGCTTTCTACATGTGACCTGTCGCAACCACGCACCACTTAACTCTCGGGAGATTTTTAACACTTTTTTGAGAAAAATTGTACAGGATTCTACGCCATTGAGGTAGATTTTTATTATTTGGTATATTATTATTATGAGGTAGACTGTTGTATAAAAATTTACTTGTGGATACTTTTTTAAATTTTTTATTTAGAATGTTGTCGGCTATATTTGGGTTGTAACCGTTATTTATTGCGATTTGTTTGATCGTAGATAGTTCTATTGCAAAGTTGGTGTTTGATAAAGGGACTGTAACTAATCTATGTATCATGGAATGAAACGCTGAATGTTTATGAGAGTTGGGATGATTAGAGGAATTGTGAATCGTTATATCAGTGAACGTCGGTTTGCGGTAGATTTTAAATTCAATTTTATTATTTATGATTGGTAACGTAAGGTCTAAAAAGTTTAAGGTAGAATTAGTTCCTATTTCTATGGTGAATTTAATTTGTTTATGGAAGGAGTTTATTAGCAGCAGGAAGGAATTGAGTTGTCTCTTGGTTCCTAACCAAACGCAGAACACATTGTCAACATATCTCTTCCATAAAAGTAAGTTTTGTAATAATGGTGATTTACTATTAAAAATATTATTCTCTAAATTGTCCATAAATATATCAGCGATGAGAGGCGATGTCGGTGCCCCCATGGCCAGTCCTTCTTTTTGTTGATAAAAACGTTCATTGTATTGGAAATAGTTTTGGTTAAGACATATATTAAACAGGTGAGATAAATCCTTAGAGAAATTATTTGGTAACTTTCAATTTTGTGGCAATTTAGATAATATATTTTTACTTTCGGCTACGGGAATATTTGGAAACAGGTTAACTCAAAGGAGACTAATTTTGCACCATTGGGGATATGTAAGTTTTCAAGCCCATCAATCAAGTCAAAGGAATTTCTAATGGTGTATTTTGGAGCAAAAACTTTTGAGTTATTGAATGCATTAGTTATAAATGAAGCTATTTTGAAATTTGGGGAATTGCAACTTGATACGACTGGTCTGATAGGTTTGTCGTTTATGAAGTTTTACGAAACCATATAATTTAGGGGCTTTTGGATTTTTTGTAAAAAAATTTACTTGTTGATATGAGTCGTCTTGAAAGATTGCGGATTTACATGATCTTAGAGCACTTTTTATATTTTCTTGGAATTTGATGGTGGGGTCCTTAGGTAGAATGTCAAATTTGTCCATATTAATAAATTCTTGCACTTTAGAATTGTAATCACTTTTATTTAATATAATGACAGTATTGCCTTTGTCTGCCTTAGTTAGTATTAGTGGTTCATTTTTTAATTTTTTACTGATGTTTATCATAGTGGAAGTTTCACGGTAGCTTTTTTATTGTTTCTGCACTTTTATATAGGGGTGGTCCAGGTTTATTATATAACGCAGTTTCAATGTCCACGGCAACGTTTTCTACTGCACTAATTATGTTATTTTTACTATATTCTAAATTATATTTGAGGCCTTTAGATAACAGGGTTAACTCGTCTGGTTGGAATTGAACCGATGAGAGGTTCTGGACTCGATCGAAGAACTGATGGGTATATTTCACTGTTTCATTGTTATTTGTATGTTGAGTAAGATTCAGGTTTTTCAGTTTTTTGTTCATAATTTCACGTTTCTTGTAGGCTTTAATAGAGGTGAAGGTTCGAGCTTTGTAGTCAAACAAATCCCATTCAACCGGGTGTAATTCGTTCACCAACTCTATGTGTAAAACTTTTACAGCCTTACTAAAAAACCCAGTGAAAATTTTATTCAATTGACAAACGGCCGCGGATGTGAAAACATTACTAATTAAAAATTTGTTCTTTGAAAGAAATACACATGGTTTCCACGGCCTGAGAGGGTAGTTTATCTCTGTTTTAACCATTGATGTCCGAACGATATTTGTAATTTTTCCATAGTATTTTGAATGTTCTATATATTTCTTATTTTTGAAGGTGTCGTAAAAACAAATACCATTTATGAAAACTAGATAAAATTACCTTTTAGATTTGAGTATTTGAAATACACATTAGCTTTCAAAAACTGCCGTATTTTAAGATTCAAACTCGGAAATAAATGGAAAAAAATTTCCTCCCACAACATTTTTGACCAAAATGTAGAGAAATTTAAATAAAATCAAAATTTAAAAAACACAGTCCTTTTGTGTAATAAATTAGGAAGGAAACTATCACCTCACTTTTTCGTCGTGTATACAATAAAAAAATAATAAAAAATTTCAAAGTTTTTTTTATTGCCAAAAAAAAAACTTAGAAATAATACCGAAATTTAAAACAGATTTCTTGCATCTCTAAAGACGTTAATTTTTTTGATACGTTTACGAACACATGTATTAGGTTTTAATATTATAAAAAATTATCACTTTTAAGAAATTCTCTTAAAATAAAGATCTTAAATGAAAATTTTATCTTTTAAGTAACCTATAAAAAATAATATTCTGACAGTTCAACTTTGAAAGTACGGCGTTTGTACAATAACTTGATTAAACTGATGTAAATCACACAAATAACATGGTAAATATATCAATTATGTGAACAGAAGAGTAAATTCGTCACTACAATAGAAATTATTTAGTAAAATCACAACATTTAGGCACTAACAAAATTTTCCATATCCCGCCATAAACACACCGAACTGTTTTGTCATCGCGGGCCGATATGCACAGGTGCACCAATAATGCCCCTAGCGGAGAAGAATTAAAACAACATTGTTTCCTAGTAAATTAAAACCATATACAACGTTGTCACATCTTCAATGCGTTTTAACAGCGTGACCACGAAAGAAACGTTATTGGTAATAAAACGTCTTTTAGTGTATACGAGCTCTATTTATGTTATTGCAATAACACAGTTAATCGGTCGCGCTGTGGTTTTTTTTTAGTAAGGCTGTTAGTGTTAATTTGATATTATTTCGCTTTTTATAGACACTTTTAAGATCTTCTTTTAACCATGCAAGTTTTGCTTGAAATAAAGATGATTTTATTATGGGTGGATTATTATTCATGTACTTTGCATTTAGATAATTAGGAAAAACTTTAATACAATAACCTCATTATACTAAAAATAAATAAAAATTCTCAAAATTAAAAACATAGCTTTACTAGATAAAAGAACAATCTTTCAAAATCGATTTATACTTTTTTGTAGAAAAAAGTCAATACAATAGAATTTTATTTAAAAATGACATATTTCCGGTTGTGTCTGGTTATTCCCTCTTAAAAAAAAAAGACATAAAGCATGCAAGTAATAAATATGCAGTATATTTAGAAAGTACTGACTGTCATAAGCCCATCCGATCTTGGCGAAGAAGTCGATGAAGGCGGTGGAGATGTTGAAGGTGTAGTCTCCGAGTTCTGCGGTCTTGTAGTCCCAGGGGAACACGTGGTGGTAGTTGTGCCAACCCTCACCCAGAGCCGCTATGGCCACTGCCAAGTTCTCCACCGGACTGATGTTCCTGCAATTCCACCACATATTACATTCATAGATAAACTATTAATAATATATTAAATAATATAGGAACAAAATGAATCAATATATTACAACAAACTAACTGTTCGCGCATTATAAATGGAATTGGTTAGGTATGCATTCGCAGACTTGGTGGGTAGCAAATGTCAAAATCCTGAAATTATCTCACCTACCTAATCTTCCCATCCGAAATGTCAAGAAAAAGTACGCAACTTTGGAGAGGTGATAGTGTGCTTATTGGAGCTCAGTGTAAATTAACATCTTAGACAGAAGAATTCTATAAGAAATATTACGATTTCAAAATTTAAATTTAATTTGTGAAGTGTACACCACAATCTGGAGACCAGTGAGACTCCATCTGCAACGGTGAGTCCTTTTTTTATCCAATCTGGGCTTATCTTATTTTCCAGAAGCCCAGATCTGAACCATCGGCAGACACTATCTATAGCGAGCAACGTAGTTTCGGGACTGGTCCTTCGGGGGTTGCATAGGGCTTTGCTCTGCAGCACTTAACCGCCAAAGATACAGTGGAGAGTTTCGCGACACCACTAACCCTTTCCACTCCAAGCCTTTTTTTATTCCACTAGCTCCACGCCAATATTGCGTTTTTTTAAGTTTTAGTTTTTTTTTTTAAATAAAATTGATATTATAAAATAATTTAAAAAATTTAAGTGGCCTAGTCCAAAATGATGATTCCTTTTCATTTAGATTTATATTTTCAGCTTTTGGCGTTTTCGACACATCTCGCTTTATTTTTTTAGACATGACGCGATCGAGGATTATTTCACTAACACGATAATGCACAGTTGACAAGATGTTGACGACAGCACGGTGCGATAAATACTTTTTGTAACATCGATGTCTGTGCCTCTACCTGCAGTGAGGCGCAGCCCGAAACAAAACCCATCCATCCCTAGACCATAGTACTAAAGTATCGTGCGATTCTAGAATGTGCCTTTCAACTGTGATTTAAAAACTAAAAAAAAATTCTCCTATCTTAAAATTGTCCCCAAAAAGAAGTACCACAGTGTCACTCAACATTGGAGCTGGTGGAACTAATCAATGCCATTGGAGTGGAAAGAGCTAAACCCTCAGGACTAGACAAAAAAAAACTTATCAAATATTCCCACTTGATATTCAATTTCAAATAGATTTGCTGGTTTTGAACGAACTAAAATGAAATACTTTTTTTTAAACATGTCCTAGAACTAGTATTTTGCATCTTATAATTCTTTTCAATGACTAACTTAACCTCACTCATTTTACACTAATCTAATGCTCATTTTAAGCCAAAATTTCGGCTAATCAGTTGATCAGTGGAATTGGGACCAGCGACCGTTAAGAGTATCCAAATTCCACTGTGAACTGCAAATCTAGGGTGACCTGACAATAGGCCACTTGCATTGAATTCATAACGACTTGGAAAAAATCGTGTGGATAGATCTTTTTATTAAGATTGCGAAAATGTTAGAATTTTTTTTAGAAATGTATAGTTTTTTTTTTATTTTTAAATAAAAAAATCCATTATTTGGGCTCGTGACGTCACTACATGAAAATGTCCTGTCTCCGAAAATGTTCCTATTAATTTTGTAAAATTCCACACTGATTTATTTCTTTTACATGGCATCACTTTGATTTCAGGCGAATTTTTGAATTCGTTCACTAGATTTATTGTTTGTTCTCTGCGAACTTATCATTTGGTATGAGTTTTTTTGCAGATGTTATGAAGAGAACCCCGTACATTTTAGAAGTCGGTAAGTGTTTTAGAGGTATAATGGTTATGGTGCTGATTTTAACAAAATCAAATTTTATAATATTCTTATTATTATTATAATTTACAAGTACAAGTATATTACATTGGATTTAGTGATATATACATTGTACATTATAATGATTTATGATCAATAAGATGGATCAAGGAAAAAAATGTTTATGAGATGTAATATTTTTGGTATGCCTCGTTATTCTCCTGTGCCATTCATGTGGAAAACGTTATTTTTTTTTAAATGATTTTCAGCTATGTAATTATCGTTTTTTCGCACCTATAAAATTATGTCCCCCCGTCTTTCCGGTTTATAAAAAATGGTCTGATTTTTAGGATTGAAATTTTCAAAAAATACCCAGGGTTTCAAAAATACGATTAAAACAAAAAAAAATACAGAATGTCTTAAAATATTTGTCTAAACTGGAAAATTTAAAAAAAAAATGTGATGCAAGTGGCCTATTGATCCCCCGAGAGTTGCCCCCTGATATTATATTCGAAGAATGCAATCATCTATTTTATTTGGGGTTAGGTCATATGTGCAATTTTTTTTGTGTGGAGCTAACGTAAAAAAAGAAATGTATAATTATAATTTTTTGTGTGTTATTTGCCAATTTCAAATCTAAAATCGACTTCAAAAATACCTAATAAGTTGGTATGGATATCAAACGAATTTATTTACAGCGTTGATTTTTTTGTACTTTTATGATGGTTTACAGTATATAGACAAGTAAGTTTTATCCTTGATGCATTTGAATGAAAATATGTTTTATTCCTTATTGTTTGTTGAATTAATAAATTGATTAACCACTGCAGCTATTTTTGCCATATATACCCGCCATTTTAAATGTCTCCATTTGCTTTTCGGATAAAAAAGGCAATTATCTCCTTGATTTGGCAAATTATTAAAAAAAATATTTGTAGCTCACACGTTTGTTATTTTGGTCTTAAAACGAAGCTATTGAAATGCTATATCTATTATGGCCATAGATGTCGCAAATCCGAACTTCGTAGACTATTTTATAACGATGTTAAAAACACATTTTTAAAATATTTTTTTCATGCAGAATTTCTGATTACAGTTAAAATTGTCCTTTTTCCATAGATTTGCACCTTTCATTATCAAGTATACCACCGACAATATACAGAAATCGAAAATATTCTCTGTTGACTGGAATAAGGGGGCATACATTAATTATGTGAGCAGTTTTCTTTCCAATCTAGACCCCTCCCCCCATCCTTTGGTGAGATAAATTTGGGCCACTTCGTATATTCTTTTCAAGTAACTTGAGATTTTGCTGGACCCCCCCTCCCTTTTTGAGCTCACATAATTAATGCATGCCCCCTAATTACCTCTCACGGCAGTTTCAAAGTTTAAAAAAAAGCAGGATTCGCACGGTTATAAACTTTACGATTTTTTTATAAATCCTACAAACGTGAGATAAATGTTAAAATACAGGTTAGTTAATTGGCTATTCGACACTATAATAAGTTTTTGTGTTTATGTTAAAATTCGAAGGTATGATTTTTTTAATGTTGGCGAAAAATTAAAAAAATGATCTTCTGAAAACTTCGAGCTAACGGAGAAAAAAGTTTTAAAATGCGCTGTCGTTCCAGTGGTTAAGATACGTAAAATGTGTCATCTATTAATTATTGATCTTCCTTATTACACACATATTTTCGCTGACATGTTTAATTTAAGCCAGATTAGTCCACCACTTTTTAGATGTAAATAATGAATGAGAAAACATTTTATTTTATTTCGATTTTCTTTTGTTTATTTTTTTTTATGGTTCATATTCTAGATGCAAATGACGAGTAATTAAGTAAAAATTAATGTGTTTTGATTTTTTTTTGTTGCTCGTAGGTATATGAATTGAACCTACGAGTTCTCTAAAGTCATCCATGTGGATTTAGCATTAGATATATTCTTTTTTATTACATTAGAGTTTATGTTTTTGCATATTTTGTAATCTTGTTTATTTATATTATACTGTTGTTATAAATGAAATTTGTATTCGATATGTAAAAGCCCAATAGGGCGTAAATAAATAAATATTTATTTCACTTTCAATGTGAATATGCTCACTACAGTCAAATGAAATGTTTAACAGCCAATATCTCAGAACTCTGATTTTCCACATATTCAGCCAATATCAATTAGTAAGAATGAAAGAGAATCATGAACTGACTTGTCATAGGGTTTCTGCCCCCACATGTGCGCTACGCTATTGACGAAGAAGGCGATGTTCAGCGTGAAGGTGAAGCGGTAGTTGAAGTTGACCCAGAAGCTGACCCACAGCGTCTCGTTCCACATCCACACCGGGAACATCACCGGCAGGACTATGTTCAGCAGAGCAAACAGCGGAATGTACAACCTGCAATTAAACACGAGCATTAAACAATTAAAAAACCATTCAAAGCAATGAGTAAAGAAAAAAAAATTATTTTAAAAAATATATTAATCTGTCCACACAATTGAGAATAACATGCAGGGCCATTTACGGTTAAATTTATGTAAATAACGTCGGGGCCCTTGGAAAAACAAGGTTCTTTTAGACAATTTGGCCAAAAGTGACTTTTTTGCATCCAGTACCTAAGAATTTTTTCTTTAAAACGATAACTAAAACATGTCCAATTTCTATATAAGTTCATTAATATTTTCATTCGCAATTTAAAAGAGCAATTAACTTCTATCCGAAAAACTTTATTTTTATTTTTAGAACAAGGTTTCATTTGCAAATTTTATGGGCAACTTAGTTCCATCTTCCACAGAAATAACATTTTAAGAGCAACATGGTTCCATTTTCATTGTACTTAATAAGTTTACGCCTCATACGTCATACATATGTCTGGTAATGTTATATTATTGTGAAAACAAGCTTGTGGGTCAAAGTGGTTAAATATTAAAATTATATTTATGATTATTTTTATAACTGTGATAATTCTTTTCCAAAAGGTCTTATCGATCTGCAGTCTTTTAAAATAACGTGAATCCGTATATTTAATGAAGCAGAAAAGCTGCTCACAAAAAGCCGATTTTCTTTCCTTTTTAAATCGCTTTAATGTTGAATTCGCAATAATTTAGACCACAAACCGCCACTGTTTTTTGGAGCACCTGCAATTGACATAAATGTAGAATAAACAAATTAAACCTGCCAATTACGCTTTAAAAGATTGCAATATTAAGATAGGAAATCTAGTAGACATATTTACTGATAAAGCCAATATAGGGCTTGCACTAGTGGATGACACATTAAACGATTGCAATCAGTACTTAAGACAGGAAATCTATCAGACAGATTTACTGATAATCTTTATAAATGTGTTATCAACTGTCTGCGACATTCAGGTTAGCACTTGACATGTACAACCTGACACCTGTATTCATAATATGTGATTAAGAGTCAGAAGTCAAAGGAAACTTTTTAATACTTCTATTTTTGAAACTAACCGGGAACCAGCTAATATTAACTATGATAATACTTGCTGGTACCCGGCATGCATTGCTATGTCATATAATAAAGAAATTGTTTCTCCCTGCATGTTCTTTCCCATTCAGTCTCCCCTTCCTCATCCCTCCCGCATTCCATACATTCATTCCCGGTACATTCAGTTTTCATTCAAACAGCTCGCATGCCACCTATTGCAATTTTTTTATATAAATTTCGTAATGCCAGAGCTCACCAGTAGTTTTATACAAACCTTGTCCTGACAAAAACAAACTCAATTTGGGAGGCGGGTATGGGTAAAGCCGCCCCGGGAACCATTTATTGGATAACCAACACCCCTGCCACAGGTCACCCCAAGTGGTTCTCTACATTTGGTGACTTAGCAGAGGTGCCCGGGTTCATGGGGTGAGGTTTGTCCGGGTCTTGGCGGCGGATGCGTCTGCCCACCAGCTGCATGGCAGGCCGGACTGGGAGATAATGGTTGAGGGGTCCCTTTGACTTCTCCAGCCGTACTCTCTTGGAACATCGCCTTGCACCGTAGTAGGAGGGATGGATTCGTCCATCACTCCTGGACACGTTGACCCCCAGATTCCTACCCACCCCTAATACCCTTTTCCTTCCCAGAAATTATTCTCCTTCCCTATCCTAAAAAGACCCTCCACACAGCATCCCCAAAGATGACATAGGCTCTGAGGGGAATATTTTACTCAGGGCCTCCTGTGTGGAGCTAAAGTAAAAAAAAAAAAAAAAAGTTTATCCAATTTGGTGCAGTCATTCAGAAGTTATGCGCGTACATACATTTCGGCGATTCATTTTTATTTATATGTATAGATAGATAGATATGAACAACGACGCCTGAAATAAAATTTCCCGCAAATATATCAACATCGTTTCCACGACAACCGTCCGACGTTAGCAATAACTCGCTTTGCCAGGAAATTTATTTGACAATAAACATATAATATATTAATATTTATAATTTCACAATGCCAGAGCTTACCATTATGTACAGCCTATTTTACTGGTATATAAAGTATCTATTGGTGAAAGAATTTTTAAAATCGGTTTAGTAGTTTAGGCGTGCTTGCGTAATAAACAAACTCGCGCACTTTCACATTTAAATTATTAGTATAGATAATAAAACAAATATTATGAAACTTGTTTCCACTTTAATTTGCGAAAAAAATGTCACCGGAACTCTCGGTTAAGTTGACTTTGGTAGACTAATAAATTTTGGCACTCTTTTGTACAATAATTAATTTAAAATTGCAGCCTTTTTTTAAAATTTAGCCTTTTGGAAGATTTTTTGATTGATTCGTGTTGACCTTAACAGGTTTCAGCTTGTTAAAGCTATCTTCAGACTGGTAGAAATTATTCTTAATCTACGGTTTACACACATTACATATGGGGGATGGTTTGTTTATATAATGACTAATGACCATTATAATATTCCTACTCCAATGTAAAACATGTGTCCCTTTAAAAATCAATCCATCAATCAAAAATTCCATATCATCATAAATATAACAATTTTAATTATGAATATACAAGACAACATTCATGTCAACCATAGACATCCAAATGGATAGACAAGCAGTTACAGATGAGGGGTAAAACCAAACTATGGAGGGCGAAGAGGGGAAAGATGACTGTGATTACAATCAATCTGACAGTAAATAGGCATCTCGCATTACAATATCACCATTTAGTTCTTAAAAGCAAAATCTGCTTTGAATGAATAGACCTTTTTACATGAATTGCTTGCCACGATAATAACATATTTGCTAAGGCCAAATGCTCGCCCCAAAAAGACTCACCCCAATACACATAGCAATATTTTGTTGCCGTGTTTAGTTAAAACACTTTTACAAATGTTTCATAATTTACTTACCCCTGTAACCAGCGACGAGCACACTGAAGAACCGCCCACATTCGCTATGTGTACATTGATATGTAGATATATTGTATAGCATACGCTACCGTTTTGGCGTTATATTTCGTTAAATGAATGGATGTTAGCTTCTAGCTGTTCACGGCAAGAATGATGACGTCACACATTTTAGATTCAAGCGAGGCTCTATCCCCTCCCCATGGAGCGAGCCGGTTGCAAGGAGGAGCTCCAGCCGGCGCCATGTGGAGGGGGAAATAATACGTTTTTATCACTTAGGGCAGGTCCATATATATTCATATGTCCGTGATGTCAACAAACAATATCAAAGTAAGCTACAACCCAAGTTAATTAAGCCTACTGGGAATAACCAAAAAATTAGAAATTCGACACTC
This sequence comes from Limnephilus rhombicus, assembly GCA_929108145.2. NCBI lineage: Eukaryota > Metazoa > Arthropoda > Insecta > Trichoptera > Limnephilidae > Limnephilus > Limnephilus rhombicus. The sequence continues at coordinate 62,571,643 of OV815271.1, forward strand.
AAAGAATACTTATGTAGTAAAAAATGTAAGAAACCCTTATAATTGAATAAAATCCTTGTAGACCACCCCTCTCTTCCCTCCCCCATATGTTACGATATAAACCGTAGATTAAGAATAATTTAATAATAATAAATAAGAATAATAATAACTAGTCTGAATTAACAAACTGAACTGGTTACAATCAACAAACTGCCATCTCTCCGATTGCCGACTTTTTGAGGGAGAAGTCGATTCAGACGGTTGCTGATGGTTTCACCTCTTCCTTGCACTCGATAAATGCTGGCGTCCCACAGGGATCGGTTCTGTCTCGGACTTTGTTTTTGTTGCTCATCAATGACCTTTTGACATGTGCACCAATTCATTGTTACGCGGATGACAGTACAGTCCATGATAGTTTTTGTTTGACAAGCCCCCAAAGGACTCACAAATTCCAACTGCTAGGAGGGCTTTGAAGCAAAGAATGGACGGTTACCTCGAGTGTTTTCTCTTGGGGTAAAAATAATCTTGTTGAATTTAATGTTTCAAAGACCCAATCATGTCTGATTACGTCTAAAAGGGATCGAAATGAAAATCTAGTCTCCTTCAACGGAAGTAATCTTCCGAAGCCCTCCATTGATTTGCTTAGTAGTGTAACTCTAAGTGACCAGCTCAAATATGGGGGCTCCATCGAAGTCGGAGTACAGTTAGCAGATGAAAAACTGGGCGTACTGTACAGGGTCTGCAGATACTTTAATAGTAGGTACAACTACAAATCACAAGTGCACCCTGTTAAAAATTGAGATACTACAAAAAAAAAAAAAAAAAAAAAAAAAAAACTTTGAATTGGTTGAATTTGGCAGCCACCTCTGGTCTAGAGCCCCAAAATACCTGAAAAAAAAACCTTGACTCTATGCAGAAACGGGCGGTCCGTCTGATAGATTCTTCTAATTTAACAGATGGATTGGAATCTTCAGAGCGCAGGTGTCGGGTGGGAATGCTATCCTTGTTCTACCGGTATTTCAATGGAAGATGCTCCGAGAAACTAGCGCCATTGATCCCTTCGGCACCGGTGCATAGTCGGGAAACACGCCAAACGCGTTCCCAAATGTACACGGTTGATATTTGTCACATGAGAACGGGTCGCTTCTTCGACTTGTATTCAACAGCTCGGCTGTGGAACGATTTGCTGGCCTTTGTGTTTCCTCCTTCTTACAACACGGGTCTCTTCAAGACCAATTCCTTCCTCTCCTCAAAAAGACCCTCCACACAACATCTCCAGATGACATAGGCCCTGAGGGAAATTATTTTCCTCAGGGCCTCCTGTGTGGAGTTAATGTAAAAAAAATCAAATAAATTAAAGTGGAAATGAGTTTCATATTTGTTTTATAATATTATCAAAATGCCAAATTCGCAGTCAAACAGCCTTGTTCAAACAGTCATCATCGGCAAGTTGTGCAAATGCAGTGAGGAAATTTCCATACCACACCAACAATATTAGTCATAATAAAAATTGATTGAAAGCAATAACACGTTTTCTCAATTGATCGAAACGATCCTCTTGATTTGTAATGGTAATTGAGAATGAACTTTATGTATTCAGAAGAGTGACTTCATAGTTGTTATTGAAAAATGAGATGAAATATTATCACATCTGCTTTGGGTTGAAACATGCCTAAAATCTACATAATACAGATGTTTGTTTCACAACTTATCTATTTCAGCAACAGATGGCAGGACGCTTCACTTTAACTGTGAACTGTGCTTAACCACTGGAGCAGTGGCGTAGCTAGCATGAGTGGCACCCGGGGTAGATGTCACCCCCATATTTTACATATGAGTCCAACTAATGGTAATTAATGCTAACGGAAGTTTAACTTGCATAAGTTCTCATGGGGACCACTACACATGTAATTTCATTAAGAGTGAGATAGATGGCTTCCTGTCAACAACAATTTGCTGCTGTCAAATTTATGCAATTTTGCCAATAAAGACGAAAAGGCCCAAATAAAGTGTTGGAATAGAAGTTGACTTGAAATTAAAAATTCTCCTTGTGCTTTTGTCCCGTTAAACGCGGATGAAGTTCTTTAATTTTATACGAATGTCAGCTACTTGACAGCAACCGTCTTCGAAATCAAATAGCAATGTTATAATCGGAAACATTGAGATTAGAAAGCATTGGACCGATAATTAAATAAAAGGATGCTCATTTTCAAAACGCATTTCTTTTTCACCTGAAAAATAAGAAAAGTTTCTTCCCATTTCCATTGTAGAACTCGAGATTGAGGTTGCGTGTTGAGTTCTTTATTGAGTTCTAACAAGATTACAATTTTACAAATCAATTCTGAACTGGACAGCGAAACAGATTAAATACACTACCGGTACTAGGTAAACAAACGAACGTGGATTTTTACTGGGTCAAGGTTAACTGCGGTTGCCTGAGGCGAGAATACTGAACGCTATGTAAACACTAGAAACACTGTACTGTGTGCGTTCGCTGAGCGCTTTTATATAGTCCGGCAAGGCGGAGTATTGCTTTGTCTGGTAATTCTTCACTCGGGGACCTTCTCAAAAGCGCCCGAACTGTGCATTTCAGGCGCGCAATGGTTTGTACCTTTTCTGGAATGCGTGAGAGGTAGGTAGCTCAGCTCATAATCGCGCCCGCGCGAATTTCCAGCCTTCTTACAGCTTATAAAATCAGTTTGATAAGCTAAGAGATTTACCGCAAGAAATAGTTCCGAAATGCACCATTGCTGCCATTGCGAATTGTCAAAAAATAAGGCAATTGTTTTCATAGGATTTTTTTCCTACAAAACTAGTATTTATTTCCACTTATTTAAGTTTTCTGGAAAATGAGCATCCTTCTATTCAATTATCAGTCCAATCCTTTCCAATCTTAATGTTTCTGTTTTTAACATTTACGTATTTGAAATTTTGAATTCAAAGTCGGTTGCTGTCAGCAGATGTCAGGTAGCTGTCATTCGGATGAAATGAAATCAATTGCCGCCTTTGAAGGCACAAAAACGCGAGGAGAATTGTTTAATTAAAGCCAAAATCTATTTCAACACTTTATTTGGGCCTTTTCATCTTTACTGACAAAATCGCGTAAATTTGACAGTAGCAGGTCATTGTTGACAGGAAGCCATCTTACCGCAAATAAATTTACAGATGTAAACGGTCGCATGAGCATTTACACAGGTCGAACTTACGAACAACTTCCGTGATCATTATTTATCACAAGTCGGATGCATATGTAAACGCTCCTGTGAGTGACCTGTCAAAATCTTATGTAATCCGTAAATTTTAATTAAGAGTGTAACCCCAGCCTTAGACCTGTCAAAAATTTACGTAAGAATAAAGTGATGTCATTTGGTGTCGTTCACATTGGTAATTTAGCTATAAGTCGCTTATGTGAGCGACTTACGGGAAAAAACTTACAAGTGTAAAGGCAGCCAAAGACAGCTGACTTCTAACTGAAGTTTTTTGCCTGTTTTGACTGTCTATATTTTAGGATTTTTTCTTCAAAATTTGCAGTTTGGCCCATGTTGACATTAAACTTTCTTAACCACTCAGACCCATGAGCTTGTTTTCAAGATAATATAACGTTACCAGACATATGTTAGGGCGTACCTGATTTATTAAGCAGTATACGAGTAAAATAAATGTTTTAAAAAGTAATTACGTCTTCTGCCACATGACGATGGGATCAGCCTCCAGGTCGCTCATGTCGATGATCTTGCGTTTGGCCACCACGTCAGGGTGCGGCGTGAGCACGAGCCAGCCCACGTGCGAGAACAGGAATCCGCGCCGCGCGTCGTGCGGGTCTGAATCCGTCTCGCTGTACTTGTGGTGCACGCGGTGGTCCAGCGCCCACGTGTAAACGTCGCGCTGGGAATGACATAACATACATTACAATCTTAAGAATAATTTGAGGCATCGGTTCAGGCTGTTGTTACATTGCAAGCTAGTTTTAACATAAGTAAGGATACGTGCGTGAGAGTAGAAACAAGAGCTCGCCATTAACCACTGGAGGACCAATCAGAATTTGGTGGGCAGTTACGGGTAACGCCGCCTCGGGAACCATTTGTTGGATAACCAACACCCCTGCCACAAGTCATCCCAAGTTGTTCACTACGCCTGGCCTAGGTTCATGTAGGTGTTATTACATCCGCAAGTAAGATGCGGATCGTGGCTTGCACTTGGCGGGATATCTTATCGACATCTTTCATGCAACTGGACGCAACAATGTGAGTTTACGTACTACCATGTTCTTGCGATGCTCGTTTTAGTCTTCTGACCAAAGGCTTTAACAACTTTAAATGATAATGAAACAATAACTACAAACAAACCAGATGAACTGTCAACTCTTAAAAACAATTTTAATATATTAAATAAAAATATACGAAGTATCAACAAAAATTTCGATGAACTTCAAATACTAATTAAGAATCTAAAAATAAATCTAGAAATAATTATCCTCACTGAATGCTGGATAAAGGATAAATATTCACCCTTGCAAATTAATAATTACACGTCATATGCAACCAATTTGAATTACACAAAAAATGATGGTGTGATAGCGTACATTAAAGATGACATTAAAACTGAAGTCAATGAAATAAAATTCCCAAATGAAAACTGTTTAAAGATCAAAGTGGGTGATGAAACCACGATATTAGCTCTGTACCGATCACCAGCTACAACTAATATTAATCAGTTTCTTGAAATGCTTTCTAATGAACTCAATCTTCTAAAAAACACAAAAAATGTCTTCCTTATCGGAGATATAAACATTGACATATTAGAAAATGGTCATCCCAATAGAACTGATTATCTACAAACACTGGCCTCCCATGGACTCCAAAGTATGATAAATAAACCTACGTGTGTAACTAATGACAACAAATCTTGCATCGATCACATGTTCAGTAAGACTATTAAATCAACCAAATCTATCATATTCACCTCTACTATAACCGACCACTAAACAACAATTTTATCTATTACAAAAAAGAAAATACAAAGATCGCAGCCCTACCCAATTATCGTGCAAAAGACAGAAACCAAATGGAATGATGTAAAACAACAGTTACTCAATACAAACTGGATAAGCCTACTGGAAAACCTTGATGCAAATAATGCCTGGAGTAAATTCACTGAATATACAACATACACCATCGTATCAAATACCAAATCAATAGAAAAAAAGATTTCGCATAAAAACCAACATCTTAAGCCATGGATAACTCAAAGCGTTATAAATTGCATTAGAAAAAGAGATGAATTACATAGGAAATCTAAATTAAATCCTTGTGATATTTTTATACAACGATACTACAAAAGGTACAGAAATATTTGCAAAAATGTTATACGAACTGTCAAAGAAAATTATTATAAGAAGAAAATAGACGAATGTAACAATGACCCGCGCAAATTATGGAAGATCATTAATGAAATTACAAATGCAAAATCATCCCATTACAAGAACATGGAGGAATTAACAATTGAAAATACCCAAATCTCTTTCGCAAAGCATCCGGACAAAATTCTCGAATACGTAAACGAATTTTTTACTAATATAGGGTCACAATTAGCAAAGAAAATCAGACAACCAATAACTAGCATTTTACCAGAAGAAAAGGAAAATATGAACCAGATAGATAAATTAAAGTTAACTGATGTAACCAATACTGAAATCAGAAATGCAATTGTATCCCTTAATATTAATAAATCATCGGGAAATGACATAATCTCAAATAAAACAATAAAACAACTACAAAATGAACTGACCTTCCCATTGACATACTTCGTCAATCTGTCTATATCTACAAATGTATTCCCTTCATGCCTTAAAAAAGCTACAGTTATACCCATACATAAAAGTGGTAACAAAAAGGATATATATAACTACCGACCCATAAGTCTCTTAAGCTCTTTTTCAAAAATCTTGGAAACTGTAATGAAGAAGCAAATTGTTCAATTTCTTGAACAAAACAAATTACTATCACCATCCCAATATGGTTTTAGAGAAAATCTGAGCACCAATGATGCCATAAAAAATCTAACAAGCATGGCCATAAAAAACATAGATGATGGGAAAAAATGTTTAGCTTTATTCATAGATCTTCAAAAAGCTTTTGACACAATAGACCATAAAATATTACTTACTAAACTAAAAAAAATAGGAATGGCCGAATCAACAATTAACTTATTGGAGTCATATATAACAGGGCGAGAACAACAAGTACAAATTGGCAAACAAAAGAGCAAACTTCTATCTTTAAACTATGGCGTTCCTCAAGGAAGTGTACTGGGACCGATTCTGTTCATTATCTACATCAACGATTTAACTAACCTTACCATTAAAGGAAACATAATCAGTTTTGCTGATGATACTGTTTTATTATTTCAAGAAGAAAATTGGACTGATACATTTAATGAGGCTGAAAAAGGGCTTAGTGCACTTCAAAATTGGCTTAAAATCAACTCGCTTACCCTTAATATAAGCAAAACAAAATATATAACATTTTCAATGAACTCAAGGGGCCAACCAATAAAATCACTAGAACTAAAATTACATGAATGCCATGGAAATAATATACAATGTTACTGCCCCGTCATCGAAAAAACACAAAACATAAAATATGTTAGTAATAATTGACGAAAATCTTAGATGGGACCTACACATCAAAGGTATTACGGAAAAACTCACAAGCCTTATATATTTCTTCAAAAATCTAAGAAACGTGCTAAATAAAAAGGATATCAAAAAGGTCTACTATGCGTTATGTCATTCTCGAATTGAATATGGAATCATAGGATGGGGATCTGCTGCAAATACGTACCTACACAGCCTGAATACGATTCAAAAAGGAATCATAAAGACCATATTGAAAGTACCAATTAGAACGCCTTCAATTGAAATTTTCAATAACTTTGACGTACCAAATGTACAACAAATATATTCCAAAAATATATTATTGAAGCTCTTCAAAAATAATGAATCCTCTACTAGACCGTGTATGCATAACACTAGATCGAATAAAAATGATATAAAAAATATTCCAAGTTATAAAACCACATTTGGACAAAGAAACTAAACATACTTTGCAACAAAACTCCATAACATCCTCCCCCAAGACATAAAACTAATAAAAAATCAAATTGAATACAAATCAAGAATAAAAATATGGCTTAAAGAGGTCAATGAGAAAACCCTAGCGAAGACGCTAAAAACGACATAGAAGACAAATGAACTATATTTAAATAACTTTAGTCCGCCTCGGCACAGGACCCCCTAGTGAGGAGGACTAAGAAATACAATATTTTGTACTTAATTTCACATTGCATTTTGTATGTAAAAAAATTTTATATAGTCGCTATAATAAAAAAAAAAAAAAAAAAAAAAAAAAAAAAAAAAAGTCAGGAGATCCCCCTCTACTACACAGTATTGCCAACCCTCAAAAAAACTAAAAACCACAGCCTGTTATGGTCACAGTACACTTACTTTCTGAACATGCCTAGTACTACAACACTGCACCTATCAGTGTCTCCGTATTATGTAATAATCTTAACTTAACCTTAACGGAATATGATGCAAGCAAGAGTAAACAATAACCCAATGGACAGGAAACTAAAACACAATTATTTATTACACAGAAACCTATGTAATAGACTAGTAAAGCAGGCAAAACATGAGTTTTACAGGAAAGAAATACATAGTGCCGGAGGAGATACAAAAAAGATATGGAGAGTTATCAAAGATGCCGCTTATTCAAAACCTAAGAACAGTACTTCTATTAATAAATTGTTAATTGATGGGGAAATCTGTTTAACAAAAAACGAACCCAAAAAAATTGCAAATCACATTAATTATTTATCATTTTACCAACGTTGGCTTTGATTTAGCGAAAAAAATACTTACAAAGAACCACACGACAGAAGAGTTACTAGTCAAAGAAAGTTCTTCCTTGCGAACAAATCATTCCTTTAACATTTATAAAATAACTCTCAAAACTCAATGCGCACCTGGCCCGGACAACATATCTAACCAAATCCTGATAAATCTACGAGAATATATCGGTATACCTCTGCTACATATATTTAATCAAAGTTTTTGCCAATGTATTGTACCTGACAAACTTAAAATTGCCAGTATTACCCCGATCCATAAATCTGGAGACAAAACTTTAATCTAGCACTACAGACCTATTTCACTACTTAACTCTCTATCAAAACTCCTAGAAAAAGCAATGAAAAAAAGACTGATGTCCTACCTTGACAAACACAAGTTACTCTCCAGTCATCAATTCGGTTTTCGGGCAAAAATGGGCACAGAACAGGCAATTTCTGAACTAACCTTTAACTTCATTGAAAAACACGTAGATAAGGGATCTAAAGTAATTGGAGTTTTTCTAGATCTGGCTAAGGCCTTCGACACCATCTCTCATGATATACTATTCGAAAAACTTAAAAATATTGGCATTAATCGAAAACCGCTTAAATGGTTCATCGGTTATACAAAAAATAGGAAACAAATAGTTGAAGTAAATAAATGCCTGAGTGACACAGCAGAAATAAAGTACGGAGTGCCTCAGGATAGTGTCTTAAGCCCTATTCTTTTTCTCATCTGTATTAATGGTCTCACTGATATTAAAATCCCAACACTCTGCTATAATGTGATTAGCTAAGCAGATGATACTGTACTTCTTTTTAAAGGGCAATCTTGGGAAAAGGCCTTCAAAAGCGCAGAATTTGGATAAAAAGAGATAAAAAAAATGGCTCAGCAAAAATCTTCTTACCCTAAACACCTTGAAAACCAAATTTTTAACATTCAGTAAAACCAATACTGGGCAACCAAAAACCGTCCCGCTTTTACATCTGTATCCATGTACTTCATTACAAACCACACAAACTGCGACTGCGAAAAAATTGAGCATTCGGATAGTATTAAGTATCTTGGTTTAACAGTGGATTGCAAACTAAAATGGGAACTTCACATAAATTCACTTGTAATGAGAATCCGGAAACAAATATACATTTATAAAACGATTAGAAACATCATGTCACCTAAACTACTAAAAGATGTATACTTTTCCCTTTGTCAAAGCATCTTAATTTATGGTATATCGGCATGGGGTGGAGCCGCAGACACATACATTAAGCTACTTAATACAGCTCATAAATCACTTATTAGAACTATGTTCAAAAAACCATATATTTATCCCACTGAAAATCTTTTAATTAAAAATAAAATACTTGATATCAGGAAGCTATTCAAAAAACAAATTATCCATACAAATTGCATAAAATCATCACCTTCCCACATATCTCACTCCCAGAACACTAGAGCTAAATCTAACAATCATTTAGAAGTGCCAAAAATTAAATCCACTCTTGCTAAAAAAACATGAATCTTACCTTGCACCTTCCATATTCAACATTTACTTAAAAGAAACACAACATATATCTCAAACCAACAGAAAACGTACATATAAAAACTTTAATACGTGGAACAAAAAAAAGGAATTGCATTAACAAGTTACTTGCAAACCGAGCGTGTTAATTTTTTATACTTGTACATTGTTATTTAAACATTTATTAAAATAAAAGAAAATAACTTTCACAATAAAAAATATACAATTATTTTTATACATGTTTGTAATATTTTATATTTAGATTATTTTATGTAGGTAATCATTTGTATTTTTATTTAAGTTTTTCTTTTGTACACTGTATTTTTATTTAAGTTTTTCCTTTGAACTTTTTATTTTTATTTAGTATCTTTTGTATTTTTATTTACTTTTATCTTTTTTATTTTTTTTATTAGTAATAAAAGGTACATAAATTACAAATAAATTTTATACAGTAATTAATTACATAGTAGATATATTTGATGTAACCCCCATAATTAAGCAAGGCTTGTGTGTATGGGGGGGTGTTATAGTATTGCTTTTTTTATATCACATTTAACTTACCATTTAAACGAAGTTTTCAGTATAATTTTTAAGGTGAGTTTTAAAATTTTTTATATTGGTATTCATGTTTCTAATTTTTTCTGGTAATGAATTAAAAAATTTTGCTCCGAGATATTTATGACTCAATTGTCCAATTTTTTTTTTACATTTTGGAGTGGGAAGTATTGATGTTTGTCTAAGACTTCTGTTATTTTTAAATGGTGCAACTTGATTTTTAATATTATCTTTATAAATTTGTAATGTTGCATGATAAAAGTATAATGCACTTAATTTTCTGACTTTAAATTGTTTGAATAAAAGTTCTGACGAATATGAGTAGGGTTTTTTTAAAATTGTTTTTATTATTAGTTTTTGTGATATGTAAATTGTTTGTGTTTGATTTGTATATGTACCGCCCCATCCTATAATGCCGTATTGTATAATTGATTGACAGAAAGCGAAGTATGTGGTTCTAAGTAATTTTTCGTTTAAAATATCTCTTAAACATCTAAATATATATGTTAGTTTCCTTATTCTGTTGTTCAGAATATTTATGTGTGGAGACCATTTTAAACGCTGGTCTATTTTGTTATGCCCAGGTACTTAATATCAGTTTTGCTTTCTATTTTTGAACATGATATATTACATTTGTGGTTTTCTGTATTTGTCACAGAGTGGATTATTAAGTTTATTTCTTTAGGTGTTTCTTGTTTTTTAATGAAAAATGGCAAATAATAGGTTTTTTTAGAATTTAAAGTCAACAGGTTTTTATCAAACCATAATTTTAGTGCATTGATATCTGTATTTGCCATTTTGTTTAATTCAGACCAGGTGTTTGCTTTTAGTAGTAGGACTGTGTCGTCAGCGTAGGAGACAATGTCTCCATATTTAGAAATATTGAATATATCATTGACATATATAATAAATAACAATGGTCCCAAAACTGTACCTTGGGGTATTGAAAAATCGCTATATTTTGAATCGCTGACTTGATTTAGTAATTTTACTTGTTGTGGTCTTTCATGTAAATAACTAGCTATCCATGCTAAAACTTTCCCATTAATTCCTATAGATTTTAATTTATTTATTAATTTTTTATGTGATATGCTGTCGAAAGCTTTTTTCAAGTCTATAAATATTCCGATACATTTTTTATCGGAATCTAGGGCCGTATATAAATAGTTGGTTATTTTTGCTATCGCGTCGTGAGTACTTGTATTTTTTTTGAAGCCGAATTGATTATCATTAATTATTTTATTTTCATCTAAGAATGTCCAAATTTGTTTTTTTACAATTTTCTCATATATTTTAGATATATTTGATAGAAGGGAAATCGGGCGGTAATTTTGTGGGTCTTTAGGACAGTCTGTTTTATAAATGGGAGTTATAATTGCTCTTTTGTAATTATTGGGAAATTCGCCATTTACTAGACTTAGGTTGATTATATGTGTTATTGGGAGAATTAAGTATGTTTTCACCGCTTTTATTGTCTTAGCATCTATGTTATCAAAGCCGGGGGCAGAACCTCCTTTTAGTTCCGAAATAGTTCTGTCAATGTCGGCTTCTGTGACTGGCTCAAATTTATTTATTTGACATTGTGTTCTGTGTTGTGGATTTGATATATTGGTCGAATTTATGGATTTTGCTTACTTCTTAAATGATATATGTAATGATAGCATGCTACCCGGCTCAGAACAGATATTGTCTAGTGAGTTGGGTAGCGCACATATATGTAAATGACTATTGATGTTAATAAACGCCCGAGATACAGCAAAAAAAGCTTAGAATAATATTTGTTTACTTTTCGGAACAACTCATTTGGTCTCATAGCAATTGTTGTGTCTCCCTTACTATCCATAGTGAGAAATATGATCTAAACGGTGTTAGAAAGAGAAAAAACACGCTTTATATTCAAATCTAAAAATTAACAACGAAAGAAGAAAAATGTACACCGTTTTGAAACCAAAGTTTCGGATCGTGATTTGCAAATAATATTGAAACTTTGGAATTTTTTTATTAATAAATTTTTACATGGAACAACATAAAAGTGAGGCGATGATAACATTTATAATACATTTGTCTAAAAAAATATTAATGTGATTTTAGTTTTTTCATTATCAGTAATTTTAGTTATAAAAAACGTAAGGTGAGCCATTTTTTAAATATTTATATAAATTTTTTGAATTTTTAAAATATTTATATTTCAAATTTTTTAAATAATTTTATATAATTTGAAAGCGTATTTTATCACCTTTCAAAATCAGTTGTTAGTTTTCAGATATGTTTATAAATATTCCATTTATATGATTCTATTGTAAAGCGAAAATATTTTAACCCTCTGTCAAAATATGGGCGACACCTGAGGGGTTAAGCAATTTATTTATATCGACAGCAAATAAGTTAACCACTGGAGCATTTTTGGCCAATTTTCAAACACCCGCAAGCGTCCGCTGGCAAATATGTGGATGTCCGCTCTTAGTGGCCCATTTGTCAACAACAATAATGCCATATTGTCAACAACATCAATAATGTCATATTTTTCAATCTCGCACTCTAGCTCACTGAAAACTCACAGACCGCCACTTGTGTTTACATATTAAAAAATGCATATTCGAATATAAATTTTTATCTGTGATATCATCAACTAGGCCATAGACGACACACATAAGTCATAATATCTAATATAGTTAACTTGGAGCACCGGGAACTTGGGAACTGGTTTTTTTATCGTCCCCTATTTAAACGAAATGGGAATGGGCTCTTAGTATTTACACATAAGAAGGAGGAAAAGATTTGATTATCATAGTTATAAAAGAATTAATAATACCTGTCCAGTGACCGTGAAGAGGGTAATGAGCAGCAATCTCAGCGGCCACTTGGCCTTGTAGGCGCGGTGCGACCACAGTCTGTGAGCTCCGGCCGTGATGCCGAACCCAGTGGTGTACACTGTCACCATCGCTGCAGACAGAAATCACAGAGGGATAAGTTACTACACAATTTAATATAGAAAGCACTATTTACCACCATTACTCTTACTAATGATCCCAATTTACATAAGAAATGTGATACACGAGGAATGTTCAGAAAGTAAGTGTACTAGATTAAGACTAAGGCTGTGTGAGGATGGGTGTTGTCGTGCAACAAGCACCCTCCTCTCCTCAGCATTCACCTCCCTTTGTTTTGAATGCTCCTTTTGAGTTTTTGTAGGATCTCATAATATCGTTGTGCACTGATGGTCTCCCCCCTGAGGTATAAATTAAGACAAAAATTATGCCTTTTCGGTCCCAAAACACTGAGGCCATGATTCTTTTGCCGGAAATTATGATTTCGAGTTTTTTAGAAGGAGAATTGGTATGACGCCACTATGACGACTGTCTTTTAATCTCAGCTGTGGAATAACCCGCCCACATTTTGTTTTTAGTCAAAATAGAGCTAAGAAAATCCTCACCATCCAATTCAAGTCACTCAAATCGCCAAAAACCGAATTGGCGGGATTTCTTACAGACATCTTTAATGCAATTGGACAACTACACTGTGAGTTTACGTACCGTGTTATTGCGATACTCGCTTTAAGTCAAGAGATCCCTCTCTACCACTCAGTGTTGCCAACTTTAAAAAAAAAACAAAAAAAAACCAGGCCCGTTATGGTCACAGTACACTTACTTTCTGACTAACCCTTGTATATATCAACGTCATTACTGTTATTGACTCGTTAAATGCAACATTGTACCGATGATTCAATCCAATATTGTATTTTTGTTAACCTTTCTTCAAAGAATTAAGTTTATGTACTGACAAAACTATTTATTCATATTCATACTCCGTATGTGCTCAAACAAATAAATCATCTTAATATTTTAAGGCATAACTTGCAAAAAGTATTTTTTTCTTAAAATAATTAAATTAGTACCACATATGAACAATTTTAAGTTTACCCTTAATAACAATGCTGTAAATTAAGTAAGTTATGCATAATATATTCTCTAAATATAACCGAGATAGCATTGTACAGCTCAAAGATATTGAAAAATAAGAGATGTGCTATCCGCAGTTTTTACTGGGTGGGACTGCGCTTCCGGGAGTCGCCAATATTATTTACCAATTAAAATGAACGAATAAACTAAATGAACGAATTCTTTCGTATTCAAACTACATATATTGTTAACCAATACTAATGCACACCTTCAAAAAATCAATGAAATGAACAAATTCTTTTCTTACGCAACTTCTTACGATTTCTTACAATTAGGGAACGTACCCATACTACTTCACCCGTTCAGGGGGGGGTCTTCAAAATACCACGCTTGGTACAAATGAGCGGCGGGGGGCTTAGGTTTTAGCCACCCAGGGGGGGGGGGGTTAAAAATTGCAAAAAGTTGGTTACGTAGTATGGGTACGTTCCCTTAGGTAGAAGTCTGCCGACAGTCGCGCGGACATCATAGCATATCTCTTTTGTATTTCAATATCTTTGGTACAGCTGATCCAAGCAAATAATTATTAGCACCACTAAGTTTTACTTCGCATATGAATTAATATTATAATGAATGCCAACTTACCAAATATTGAAGTGTAAATCTTAGCTGTGGTAAGCATAAGGTAGAATCCATACAAGAAACCCACGTGTAAGAAGATTTGTACTAAGAGGTCGGGCCATCTCCACTGCGCGACGAATGGCTCCTTCACTACACTATTAACACTCGCATCTTTCACTACATCCTCAAGCACCTTACCATCTTCTCCCCCCAACTTCCGCTGCCTAACATTCATATTGGAATCTGTAGATTCTTCTTCCAAGTCCTCGGTAATTTTGTGTATTTCACTAAGTAACGAATTGAGTTCTTCTTGGACGTTGAATACATCTTGTGGTGTTATTTCATCTGTCGCGATAAGCTCAGATTTTGTGACAGTGTCTCCGATGTTGTGTTCGGAAATCTTCTCGTCGATCTCTGGCACCAGCTCCAGGACTGGGCAGGCTTGCCTGACGATAGCAGCGTTCGTTGAATCCGGCGCCATTTTTGTTTGAATTAATTCAAACTGGACGCGGTATCATTGACAGCGAAACCTGAAAATAAATAAAAAAAATGTTTGTGTAAGTTGAATAGGAAAGTGCCATTGCAATTTTGGAAGATACAACTGTTGTCAGCTAAGAGCATGGTGGATATCTAATCCAATTATTAATATTGATAGTTACAACAATTTAACCACTCCGACCCTTAGGCGTGTTACACGACAATATAACAATAGCAGTCAAGTACAATAAGCGTGTTTTCACGCTAACACTTGTGTTCCTACATAAATCGTTATAACTCTGTTATTGTTCTAGTGACAACCCTAAAACAAAAAGTAAAAGATCCATATTGAATCAAGTTTCACAACTCTATTCAAAGTTGTCCATAGAAGTACACAAAAAATACTTATTTTGTAGAAAGAGTTTTCACCCGCCAAATCGCCGACATGCCGTTAGACATTGTAAATTTTGTATTAAATATTATTGTACGAAATAGTAAAAAAGTGAGGAGACAAAATTATTTATTTGTTCATATGAAGCGGATACTTTGTGATGTGACATTATTAATTTAAAATAAAACAATAACTTTGTAAACACCACTTTTATTTTTATACTTTATGCCGACCGGGTGTATCAGGGCAGTATAGAGTATTATACTGCCCTGATAAAGCTACGGTTGTAGCGAAACCCGGTCGGCATAAAGTATAAAAATAAAAGTGGTGTTTACAAAGTTATTGTTTTATTTTAAATTAAAATTATTTATTATACATTAATGCATTAGAATACGTTTTTTTTTTTACATAATCTGTGATTTTAGTACCGTTTTCGCATAAAAACACCATGTGAGTCATTTTTACAATCTTTTTTATGTTTGCATTCTAAATTTTAATATTTACAAATGTTAATATTATTATGCTTTTTTCATAACCTTTCAAAAACAGTTTTTAGTATTCGGCTACGTTCCGAAATGTTTCATTTATAGAGCTTTAATTGCGAAGCGGAAATAACACAAAGTTTTCATAAATCTGACAGTTCGTATAAGACAAAAAAAACTTTCGTTAATTTGCCTTGTTGAAACGATGGGTCCCTGAGCCAAATAGGACAAAGATTAGAACAAGAGATGAGTACCTATATCAAACGCAGCATTAAAATATTAATTGATGGACCCAAAACCTGGCAGAGCTCCAATAAAAACCCAATAATGGGCCTCCATATTACAATACGTTTCATAACACTGTCTTAATTTGTAAAATTGACCTTGTAGCGCTATTTACCCGCCACCTATGATAATTTATTTTATTTGGATATTTTAAAACATCAATTGTTAATATGGGCCGCACTGGCTATTTTATCTTGCTGAGAAAATCCAAGTGGTAAATCCATGGTAGTGGATTTTGTAGGAGTTAATTTTATCATTTGTTTCACCAGTCCTCAGGAATGTTGCCTTTCATTAGACAATGTTATTTTTCATTTTATTTATTTATTTATATTATACGCCTACTCGGGCTTCTGCAAACACGAATCATGAAGTAAAATATGCTATTTCAAATATACAGAAACAGAAGAATAGTATTTTGCTAACATTGATTAATATTATTGTGGTTTGTTATTAAAGCTTTCTTATATCTATATTCAGTGCAGTTGAACAGTACTACTTCCAAGAAAGTATTACCAACTGCACGCAATGTAGGTACAAGCGAGAAGCGAGTATCTAAATGACTCGGTCCTGATATTGTTGTTTAGATCGATCAGTTCTTGTTGGAATATGGAAGGTAATTCGGTTTAATAAATCAGGGCTGTCTAAAATAACATCAACAATTTTTAAAATAAAAGTTAAGTCAGAAATAAGTCTTCTACCTGAAAGTTTTAATAATTTTAATTCTTTCATTAAGTGGTTGTAATTTATTGTTTCCATAGGTAGACTGAGTTTATAGTGAATATTCCTAAATAATTTTTTCAATGGAATGGGAGTGGGTTTTAAAGTCAGGGGACCAAATAGAAGAATTATATTCGACTTAAGTTAATTAGTTTAACAATCGATGAAGTTTTTTATTTCTTAGCGCTAGGTATTGGGTACTTTACAATATTTTGTAAATAAAAATAATACTTGCAAAAACCATTGAGAGCTTTTATTATTAGCGTGACGATCCACGATTAGGATACTGCGACGGCATTGAAAAAAAGCATAAAACGAACATTCTTTGTCCCAATAACGCTACAGCTCTTTCAAAAGATGAGATACACAATGTACGTAGATCTCCAAAGGAAAAAAGTAATAATTTTCTTACATCTTTCTCACACACCGCACCGTGCTGTCTCCGTAGACCCCTACAATACTACTAGCAGTGACGATTATAGTATGGAATATAGTTACAAGGATAATATTTAAGTGTGAGTAAATTCCAAAATTCAAAACGCCTAATGTTAATGCGATGATGGTTTCGCTTTTGTTCTTAAGAGGGCATTACCAGAGAAAACCAGAAATATGTCATTTTCAAATCAGATTTTAGACGTATTGACTACTTTCCACAAAAAAATTATAAATGGATTTCGAAAGATTGTTCTTTTATCTAGCATTCGCATGTAATAAATTTTGAGAAAATTTTTTAATTTTTAGTATAATAAGGTTATTCCATAGGTCGTTGGCAGATTTGTTAAATTTTCAAAAAAGATTTTGTATTATACCACACCCATTTCAAATAATATAATCATGCAGTAAAATAAATCAATACATTATCTAGCAAACGCATGTTTTAGAATTTTAATTTTAGTTTCAATAAAATCATTAAAAAATATGTACGTACATGTGTTTCTTGACGAAAATTGGTCCATTTGTGTATTTATTTGCGTACTTACAAACTAATATATTTCATATTTTTTTAACATTCTTATTAAATTTAGACATTATGGAAAAATGATAAATACGTATAATCAAAAAATAATTACAAAAAGTACATTATTTTAATAGTTTTATCATCACGCCTTTCAGCATTTTTGGATGAAGGTATAAATTAAAGCTAACTTGGACTGAAATAAATTCGATATTGAGTTATAATTTTAAAAAGCTGGTACGGAGAATAATTAATCTTTCTCATTGTAACCGCCCTACACAATCGTAAGAACAACTTTCGACGAAATGTGGATTTTCGTCCGCTGGCTGGTTAAACGCTCTTAAACATAATAATGCTGCCGCTCTTCCTTACACACTAAATAACAACGGTCGAAAATGAGACAAACGGTGAATGTATGTCTGCACTAAAGGAAACATACAATCATTATCATACATCTCCCTCACATTTTATTTTTTTTAATATATATATATAATTGTACAGTGGAGTTATATAAATTACATATCGGTGCAGAAATTATTTAAAAATTGCAATCTCACCAAATAAAACATGTATAAAGAAAATTAAATGCAATTTTCGTCGCCTGTTTATCTAATATCTGTTTACTCCAAAGGAAAAATTTAGTACTTTGAAGAAAACAGGCACGCGAATATTGTGTATCTCATCTTTTGAAAGAGCTGCAGTATTATTAGCAATAATAAAAGCGCTTAACGTATTCTGCACAATTACTCTACATTCCTCATGTACCATCATTAAGTCTGCAAATCAGCCAATTAAGGCAACCCTCAAAGTGTTTTCAAATGATGTTGCTCACCAACTACTCTGCAGTTCAAAAACGACAACAAAGTCTAACATAAGCCACCAGATCAAAAAATCTCTGAAAGCGGCGCGGCTAAAATGGCCGGTGAACCCTAACGATGTGGTCGCCGTTATAGCTGACGATGTAGACATCGCTCTCGCTTCAACAAAAGCTGGGACAGCAGCTGGATGCGACGGAGTTCTTCTAGACTTTCTGAAACATTCCGGACCACAGACAAAACTATGGATCGTAAAACTTTAATGAAATTTTTTATCTTGGTATTTTCAGTAGTCTTTGTCAATGGTGTTCCCCCACTGAAATAATGGTGTTCCCCCACTGAAATCGTAAACTATAATTAGAGCTTTTGGTAAATTTACGACTAGACGCCGCATGCCACTACACTTTTAATAGGCATATATTTAAAAAAATAAACTACCCTTAAACTTAATTACCACAAGAACCATCTGTTTCAGTCGAGAACGGCGGAAAACCGTGCATATAAATTTATATTCGTAAAAACTTTTATTCGCGTAATTTTCCGTTTTGACGCCGACGCCATATTGAATCTTGTCCATAGAAACCACATAGTGATAATTCATAGTAAAATAATTTGCACACATTAAAGAAAGTGCCCCCTTTATACCGCCTGCTCGCGTCAAGGCAAGAAAAACATCCCAGTTTTCAAGTAGTTTAGCGGCTACGCTAGGTTTGTGTAACATGGTTTGTGATACAAAAGAAAGTGCCCCTTTATAACGCCTACTCGCGTCAAGGCAAGAAAAACATCCCAGTTTTCAAGTAGTTCAGCGGCTACGCTAGGTTTGTGTAACATGGTTTGTGATTCTGGCGTGCAATCTCACAAGACGAAAGCTAATTTTAATTTTATGTAATCGAAATTTAGAATGACTAAGTTTAAAAATAGTGTACTTTCCAAAATCTGTGCCTATTAAAAGTGCGGCGGCTTATTGTAAATTTAATGAGCTTTTATTCATTTTATACTCTCTGATGTCATTTTACGATCAAATGCCATAATTAATTGTCATGCCTTTTAAAATTATTTCTAATATTTTCTTATGCTTTTAAAGTGACATGTAATCATTGTTTATGGTATATTACATAAATAATGTGGCACACACTCATGTGAACGTAATTCCTGTAAATAGTTTATGACTTCTAAGTAATAGCATCGATGTGGCTGCAAGTGGACCACAGAGCATCATCGGCAACCGAGAGGAGAGACAAACTCAATCTAATGATGAGATCATGGTCCCCACTCTGCAACTAATCATACTAATTTCCACGAAACTAGTAATAAGTTTGACCCCTTGGCAACTAATTAATCAACTCGTCAAAGCAATTTGTAAGTAAATGAATACAAATACTTGCATAGATTTTATTATTTTTATGAACTTATGTACAACCGACTGACAATAACATGTTTGACACTATTCAAGATTCATAGAAGATAAAATTCCACAGAAAAAAACATTGTTTTGATTCCATATTTGAAAATGTTCAAGATAAATTATTAAAAAAGTAAAATGCCCTGTAGGTAAACATATATTTTCGTAAGTGCCTACCTACATATAAATAAACCCTATTGTTGTTAACCTTGAATTCTTCCGAAAATCTTAATATCTAAAAATGAATGTTTCTTTATTTGTCCCAAGCGGTACCTAAACCATTAATCCGATTGTGATGAAACTCGCATCTATCTTAGGGAACGTACCCTTACTACGTGACACGTTTAGGGGGGGGGGGTATTCAAAATACCACGCTTGGTACAAATGAGCGGCGGAGTGCTTAGGTTTTTGGTCACCTCCCGAGGGGGGGGGGGGGGTATAATGGTGAGTTATAAAATTATTTCCTATACCATTCATCCGATTGCGACTAATCTTTGGTGAGTTGTGGGCATACCCGCGAATGTTTCTATAAATAAAAGTGAGCTCTGGCGTTATGAAATTTGTATTAAATGCAGCGCACGAGTTGTTTGAAACATGTATGTATTTCATATAGTTTAGCGGCAGGGAGGGAAGGAGGGAGGAAGGGGAATCCGGAAGGGAGAAGGGGAACTAAGGAGGGGGGGTTCGCGGGAGGGGGAACGACGGAGGGGGATTCACGGGAGAGGAAACAACGGATGGGGAAAGCGGGGAAGGTATAAGGGAATCGAGGGAGGGGAAGATGGGAATGTGGAAGGGGGGTTCGCGGGACGGGGGTAAGCGGGAGAGGGGGAAGGCGGGGAAGATAGAAGAAGATTGAGGGAAGGGGACGTGGAAGGGGAAAGGGGGGGAAGGGGACGCATAGAAAAGGACACACAGGGGAGAGGTGATGGAGGGATGGGGGACGTGGGAGGGGCTGAGGGAGGGATTGATAAGGAGACATAGTTACGGTAGTGGGTAAATTTGTAAAATCCATGCTTCTCACGCTGCTCACGGTTAGGAAATCCTTCTGATTTATATGTGTACGCACCAGAGGAAAAAAAAATTAAATATGCAAAAGGACTTCAATAGAAAGAATTAAAACATAAACATTTTCTTTCTTTGAATAGCATTTCAACGTAAGCCGGGTACTCACTAGTTAAATTGAAATCGCTTTCGGGCGGGAAAAGAGCCCAATCTAAAGTTCTGTAAAATAATTACGAATTTAAATATTAAATGGAACCCCTAAGCTACAAATCGCGATAGGTATATTCGGAAATGCAGCTCTGTGGGTATCCTAGCACATAACTTGTCATCGTTCCCGAGCACGATTGCAGATCGCTAATGTATAAACAACAGTTCACATCGGATAACTTAACCACTGGAGCAACTAAGGTCAAAATATGGACCGCTTTTAATTTTCTGCGATTGACAGCGGTCCAAAATTGGACCACATTTTTTTTTTTTTGGTCCAAAGTTTACGATTTTATAATATATTTTTTTTATAAATCCTACGAATATATGATAATCGATAAAAGATAGGTGAACTCATTGGCTGTATGAACTATAATCAGTTTGAATGTATTAAAATTCGGAGATATGATTTTTTTAATGTGGGCGGAAAATATTTTTTAAAAAAAATCAATCGGAGGAAAAAGTTTTAAACGGGCTGTCGCTCGAGTGGTTAAGAACATTAAGGACGGGTTGTTTCGCAGAATTCGAACAATTGATCAAATTTCAAATCTAATTTCCGCGAAAGTTCTTTTCCAGTTCTGTTTGTACATATAATGGGCCAATTATTTAAAAGAATTGAAATAATAACATAACTTGAATAGAACTTTCACAGAACTTCAAAATTAGCTTCGAAATTTGATGAATTGTTTAAATTCTGTTAAACAACTGGCCCTTGGTCATCCTGCACTTTTGTTTGTTCGTTGGCGATCTGCAGTCATTAGTATCGATATCAGTCGATAGTATCGATAATACCTTTACCAATAGACCGTGCTAGATACACATTTTATACACAAAAACCCGGTTTTTAACCGCTAGTTGATAGTAAATAACCTAACAAAGCATGTAGCATCGCTTATGAAAAGGATACTTTGCCAAATTATGTCCACTGGACCTAGCCCAGTGAAATTCTACTTCACAACATTTTCCAGCTACCTCAGAGTTTACTGAATTGAGAAATAACACTAATACATAATAACCAACAGACTAATTAATCATAGATTAAAAAAATATAATCAGAGTGTGTAATTCTCACGCGGTAGAAGTGAAACTAGAAGTCGATTGATGTTGCTTTATTTTTTTTTTGCCTGTTTCTTTTAAAGTGATTTGAAGATTGGATAATGATTTCACAAAAATAAAAATGTTTTTTTTTGGATTTCGTAGGATTCGAACCTCCGTTCGCTTGTTGTCTGTCACTCTGGCCGCTGAGACTTGTCAGGCGTCTTGCCCACTGCGCTATGGGAGTCACGCGCCGAGGTGCGAATTTACCGCATGATATTAGAACCGAGTATTTGTGTAGAACTGAGTTGTGACGCATTTCCGTTTCATCCGAATTTCAATTCACTAACGGCGCTAAGGAAGTTTCACTTCAAAAAATTATTTAATGAAAACAAGATTTCAAAATAGAAAATGATTCTACATGATTTTTTTTCTTTATTCATTGCTTTGATGGTTACATAATTTGGGGATTTTTCGACCACCGCGCTAACTAAGCACATGCACGTGTTATGGTGGTCGATTACCCATGAATAAAGAATAACACAAGAAGGTATCCTTGTGGGCGTGTTTCATGATCCAACTTGGGCATATATTTCCATACAAAACTGTTTTCAAAATTCAAATGGGATGGAGATATGCGATGTCAGACGAGTATAAGTGAGACAGAACGCTGCACAGTTGTTAATTTAGAGTATCTGGCGTAACTTTATTACTTTGATACGTTTTTGGGACAATACAAATTATCATTATATGAAAAAATTGTTGAAAAAAATATATATTGCGCGATTCAACCTGGGACAGTCGTTTTTAATACTTAAAGAAATCTATATGCATATACAGGGTGTAACAGAACGTACCCGGGGAATTTTAACCAGTGATTCCTGAGCATATTTGGAGTAAAAAATGTAAATGAAATATTGGTCTCCGGTGACTTTTTTTACGACATTTTTTTATTATTATTTTTTTTTCTTCAAATTCAAACAAAAAAAAAATTCTTCCGCTTGCTGTCATTGGTCACTCAGCCGAGTAACCGACCAACCCTTCACCCCGCCTCCAACTGTCGAACACCTAACATTTTTTAATATTTTTGTAGAAAAAAAAAAAATCAAAAATGTCACCGGAGACCAAAATTTCTTTTACATTTTTTACTCCAAATAATGTCAGGAATCGATGGTTAAAATCCCTCGGTACGTCCTGTTACACCCTGTATTTGTATATAAAGTTTTGGTTTTGTATGTTTGCGTTCGCAAATCTCGGAAAGTAATAGGATAGATTGACTCAAAAGAACATTGCATTTTAGCAGAAGACTGTTTCTATATATAATGATAAGCTCTGGCGTTACAAAATTTGTATATATCGATCTGTACATCAAAAATCGCCTTGGTGCTGAAAAAATTAAAAGTTGTTAAAGTAAACCCTGAATACATTACAAAACTTAAGTTAATTTGACACATTAGGTAATATCCATTAAACAAAGAAAATGTAAAATTTTGCCGGATACATTCGGATACATTTTTAAAAGTCTCGATGAGTTCCAAACTTCAAGAAAAAAACGTTTTGAAAAATCGTTACTTCAATATTTTTTATCACACTAAAACACAAGTTAAATAGTTATGATAATCACCTAACTTCCTAGATTCCATCATAAAGATTCAGAAAAACACAGTAGTTATAGTTGAATTATCACGATGACGTGCACACACACGTGGCAAACAGCTAAAATGTTTGTTTTTTTTAATTGTAAAAAGATTATACATTAAGGTGCCCAATTAAAATAAAATGAAATCCAGAAAGAAACCTAGGGGTTGAGCTAAATGGAACTTTGGTTTTAATGGAAGGCACTTCTAGGGTTGTTTTCTTTATTCTATGGAATTATCTATAATAATAATAAATTTGGACAACTTATATAGCGCTGTTTTTGCGAAAAATCGCCTCAAGAGCGCTGTACAAATCTATGTATCTATGTATTCTTATTTTTTGTGCAAAGGTTTACCACGAATTCTAGGTTGTTAGTAATTTCGCTACAGAAAATGTAATGTAATTTTCGTACGATTATGTTCACAGCTATCGCGGTCACGCAAGCATTTGATATAAATAATGGCGATACTTATCGGGCAATTAATTAGCGCTAATGAATTTGGACGACTAGAGCATGGTGCGCGGGTACGCCCTCGGAAGGGCAGTGACTCAGCAACCATTCAATAAATGGGAAAATTCCAAAAGTTGTGTTTTATTGGTTTGGTTACGTGTCGGACTTTTTTGGAAATGTCGAAGTGAATGTAAAACTTTTGTTATGAGTTTTTTGTGGTTGGATGTTAACGATGTTACATTTTTAATTATTTATTTATTTGCAAAAACAGCATAAAACCGATAAATTTCAAAAGCGGTAATAAAAAATACACAATAAATACACTTATGTAAAGTTAAAGTAATACATTTAGTTAAAACATAAGTGCTATTCCATGCTTAAAATCGTTGTAGGATATGTGGAAAATATCCACATTTCCTGCGAGGCAGTTAATTAACCTAGTGAGTCTCCCCAGGAGCATCATCATTGGAAAGTTAGTTCTGCATCTGGGAAGAATCAAAAGCCTGTGTTGGCGACCTCGCGTGAAATTATCCGGGACATAGAATCCCATTTCAGCCAGAATATCTGGTTGCGATGTAAAACCATTTAGAAGCTTATAAGCCATCAGCAGTAATGCGACATCTCTTCTGGAAGTAAGGCTGCAGATACCCAGCATTCCCGAGATAAATGCTGTTGGAAACAGCCGTGGGTAAAAATCTAACTCTCTCATAGTATCGTAAATTTTTTTTTGTATTTTCTCGAACATTAGACGATGTCCTCTGGCCCCCATATCTGAGATACGCTCTCGAGAATGCTACCCACATCGCGTACATCGGTCAAATGCATTGTACATTCTTTTAAGATCCTTGATAAATATGCTGGTCAAGGAGTTATTAAATAAAGAATTATTATTAAAAAAATAGCGTCGAAATAATTTATAACGACCGCGATTTAGGTAATTGAAAAAATAAATTAATAATATTTTTACCTATTGTGGTGTTCTGTTGTTTCCTTCGATGAACAATACTTCTTAGATGATCGAGAGTTTCCACGATACTTGGTTCGTCAGGTTACGAGTCGTGTTTATTATCGTCTTGTAATGAATTAACTGGATTAAACGTCCGTTCTAATGGATGTTCTGTGTTTATCTAGGGCAGGGGAATTGGACACTGAAGGTACCCAGCTGTCGATCGGATAACATCGGCTATTTCCGTAACCGTTTGGGTATTAGAACGGGCGATATTGGACTCTTTTTAACTTTGGTGATCTCTGTTGAGACACCTCAAAACTACACACATCTACCTATATTAACGACATCTGTTGAAACTATACATATTCACACACAAAACTCTCATCTGATAATAAATTTTATTATAGACATTAACATTACGGATAATTGTACTGTCCTATATTATATGCTCGCAAAAGTATACGCACAACGCAGTAGCTACGTGTTGATAACGTAATATGGGATGACGGGTTGTACGTGAGTAGACTGGTCAGCAATCCACGCCGCGCCGACGGCGACGGCGCGGTTTAGTGGGTCGCGGCGCAGTGGCGTCCCGGAGTCCCGGCGGCGTGGGCGGTCCTCGGAGGGGGCAGGTTGGCGCCCCCCACACACCCACCCTCCGACCCCTTCCGGGGGCTCAAGGAGGTCGACAACGTTGTCAGTAATTAAACTATATTATTAAACATCAATCTGCTTTCTGAATTGGTCAAAAAGCGGTGAGCTCTGGTTTGCAAATTGCAACTTTTTCTGCGAGGAATTTGTCGATCAAGGCAACTATTACCGACTTCCATTGAATATGTATAATATCCAGTGAGGCGAATTAGAGCAACCTCAACTTATAGCTATGCATTTCTATTATTTACACGATTGCCTACTTTCTTTGTTTATGTGAATGCCGCACACGAGTCCCAACCGCTCCCATCTGGAGCTAGTGAGACTATGGCATCCCCATCTGTTGTGAGGCTGAACGTAGTGCGGAGGCCAAGAGGAAGGTGGGTAAGTTCTTGGCTTTTCAGATCTGGTCACCAAACATGGCAAAAGCCGTTTCAAACAAGGTTTCAATTCTGAATGGTGCTCTTTCACCAGGGCGATATTGAGAGTATCTTCCACTGTGCCGCAAATATACTGCATATTATCTCTATCTCTACATATTATAAATTAATGTCGTCCGCGTCGTCTGTCTGTCTGTTCGCGATAAACTCAAAAAATTCTGAACGGATTTTCATGCGGTTTTCACTAATAGATAGAGTGAGTCATGAGGAAGGTTTAGGTACATAATTTGTTGAAGATTTGTGTAAATTGGTTGAAACAGAACGATAATTGTTAGAAGTATCGGATAAAGTCAAGCCGCCTGGGAGCTTTCATCAAAAACACTGCCTAATCCCTTTAAGATATAACAAAACAATGGCATGGTGGGATATTCCTCCCTTATAGATCTACAAAAAAGTCCGCGATGGCATATAACTATCTTTTACGGATAGTTTACACCCATTCTATCTTCTAATAAAATGGTCACGTACAATGCGGAAATTGAAAAGTTAGATAGATACAGTAAATAATCCTTACCAACTTAAAAACGTTAGTTACCTCAAGCACTTCATGCACATTATTATAATCTTTCGAACCATCTCTATGTATTATAAATTAAAGTCCTCCGCGGCATCTGTCTGTCTCTTCGCGATAAACTCAAAGATGACGGTGGTTATAAAGGTTGGATAACCATCCATTAGATGGCGTTGTGTTTAGTTAGTCACAGCAAAGCGTGCAGGGTCAGCTAGTTTTTAATAAAAATAATTCTGAAATTGCATAAATTAAAGTGACGTGAACCCGCGGCCTTCGGATTGCTAGTCGAGAACCTTACCCATATAATACACGGAGGCCGTCCTATAATATACCTGTATATTTTCTAAATTTTATAACATGTATTTTTTTATTGCAACAAAGACACATTATCATCAGATATTTTGTAGAGATTGGAGAGGTCCGAAGAGTCTGAAGTCAGTTTACTGAAGAGAAATCAAATATTATCTACGCTGAAAACACTTTAAAAATGTGTATTATTAATTGAAAATGAAAATGCTCCTGTAAAACTTAATGAGGAAAACATAAACGCATCTAAGAATGTAAAATACTTGGGACACATTATTACTGAAGACCTCTCGGATGACGGTGATATTGAACGACAGCGGAGAAGTATCAGTATACTGTCTAATATGATTGCCCGAAGATTCTTCAAATGCAGTAACAATGTAAAAAAAAAAAAAAAAACATTGTTCAATTCATTTTGCACTAGCCTACATACATGTGAAACATGGTGTCACTACCGAACCAGCTCAATAGAACGACTCCGGATCCAATATAATGATGCTTGCAGAAT
Organism: Limnephilus rhombicus; assembly: GCA_929108145.2. Lineage (NCBI taxonomy): Eukaryota > Metazoa > Arthropoda > Insecta > Trichoptera > Limnephilidae > Limnephilus > Limnephilus rhombicus. Next base: position 62,599,329 of record OV815271.1, read on the forward strand.
TATATTTGGATACAGAAGAAACAGCAGCGCTTCTTCAATGTTTACGGAGCTAGGACTACACGGATTCGCCGGTCTGATGAGACACCGGGTCACTGGAGCCAGGATGCGGCTAATGGCTTCCGATAACACAGTGGTGATCGCAGCCTTCCAGCTAACCATCTTCAAAGCCAAGTTTCTAGTAAATTCGATCTCTGTAATGGATTAATATAATATTTCGTACGTAGTATATGGTCAATTTTGTTGTCTAAAAGCCATTCGGATCACACGGTACGAAACAACAATAAACAACCACTGTGATCTCAAAAACCTTTAAGTCTTTTAATAAACAGCAGAGATGCAGCAGATGGAGATACTGGCCCCAGAGTAAAGTCAGCCTCTCAAAAACTGGGCGTGGGTACTGTACAGGGCCCGCAGATACTGCATGTAGTACCTACACAACTGCTAATCCTGCACAAACCACAAGTGCACCCCACGGTTGAATTTTGCGGCCACTTTTTGTCTGGAGCTCCAAAATACCTGAAAATACGCTCGACTCTGTGCAGAAACGGGTGGTACGTTTGATAGATTTTCCCATCTTAACAGGCGGATTGCAATCTTTAGACACACGCGTCGGATGGGAATGCTATCCTTGTTCTACCGGTAGTACAATGGAAGATGCTCCGAGGAATTAGCGTCATAGATCCCTTCGGCACCGGTGCACAGTCGGGAAACACGCCAAACGCATGTCCAACATTTGTACACGGTTGACATTTGTCACATGATAACGGGTCGCTTCTTCGGACTCATTCCTGTGTTCAACAGCTCGGCTGTGGAATGATTTGCCGGCCTCTGTGTTTCCTCCTTCCTACAACACGGGTCTCTTCAAGACCAATGTTCATTCCTTCCTCTTCTCAAAAAGACCCTCCACACAGCATCCCAGATGACATAGACCCTGAAGGAAATTATTTTCCTCAGGGCTTCCTGTGTGGAGTTAATGTAAAAAAAAAAAACACAAATCTCTAGATAGAATTTCAGAGATACTTTACAATTAACTTTAGCTAAATCGTTTAAATTAGATGTTAATCCTAGTTAATGCAACATTAATGAAATAATGAACATAATAATTATTGCTGATTAAAAAATAACTTTAATCAAACTAAATTGACAACATGAAAATAATAATGTACGCCAGAAGCTTTAATCGTAAAAAAGCTTTAAATTCTTTAATAAAGTTTAATGATTCCTTGAGACTGGCCATCACGAAGCTCAATAGTCTCCCACAGCCAGGGGTGAGAAATAAAGCCTTCCCCACCCCCATCCACAGATACTAATGCCTACATACAACCACCCCTCTCCCCCGCCCAACTCACACAGGGTGTTCCATACAAAGCTTAGCGGAGGCGATGAGCGAAATCGATTATCGGGATGTCGCCACACCAACTGAGAGATTTATACTGTCATTAAACGTTTTAATCAGATATTGGCGTGCTACAATAGACGTGCTCGTGGCTCGAGTAACGTGTTAAAATAGAAATACCATATAATCGTTGTTGAAAGAGCTGTGACTTGTAGCTTTTATACGAAATTCCTTTAAAAGCTAGATACAAGACACAGCTCTTGCAATCTTTAACTCTTTACGTGGTTTTATATTCTTTCAAGGATGTTATGTATAATAATAATAATAATATTTGGATAATTTGTACAGCGCCGTTTTTGTGAAAAAAACACCTCAAGGGTGCTGTACAAACTTCAAATATATTTCTATAATCTTACGAGTCAAACTTCAACCCAGACAAACAATTATAACAACTTATGGCTAAAATTGCATCCACCGGTTCATCATTCATCATTCATCACCAAAAATGCGTACAAATGTAAATAATTGTTTTATTCATACTCAGCGTAGATTGAAAATATACAGGATTATACTTACCTGGGAGGTCCGGTTAATCCTGATATATGTATACATATTTTAATAATAATATTCGACGACCTCCGTAGTCCAGTGGGTAAGACACTTGACTCACAATCCGGAGGACGCGGGATCGAACCCGGCATGTGCAAATAAATTTTATTTGATTAATTTGTGTTATTTCACAATTAATTCATTTAAAATAATATATAGTATATTTGCGGCATGTTCCAGAGTGGAAGATACTATCAGTATCGCCCTGGTGTAAGACCACCATTCAGAATTGAAACGTTGTTTGAAAATGGCTTTAGCCGTGTTTAGTGACCAGATCTGAATAGCCAGGTACTTCCCAACCTTCCTCTTCCCCACCTCCTTCCCCTCCCCACTACCTTAAGCCTCACAACATACCCCAATTGGGGAATGCCATAGTCTCACTGGCTCCAGACGGGAGCAGTTGAGATTCTTGTGCGGTATTCACTGTAAAAAAAAAAAAAACTAGCAGTTAAAAATCCGCTCCGCAGATTTTTGCTGCTAGGCCCTGCGGGCGGATTTTAGTTCGGCTTGGCCTAGTTTGAGCGTAGGTAACCATAACCATTTTATAAATCCGATTCTGATAAGAACTGGTTCCAAAAATAGTCAGTTCCTCGGATCCAATGTGATCCAGTGACAGCTAGTCATCGAGTTTAAGTAACTGTGACAAGGAATGAAGCCATACAGGGTGTTAAGGGACGTACTTGACTTACTTTAACCAGTGATTCCTGACATTATTAATGTAAATGAAATTTTGGTCTCCGGTGACTTTTTTTTCATTTTTTTTTTCTTCAAAATCAAACAAAAAAAAATTCTTCCGCATGTCGTCACTGGTCACTCAGTCGAATAACCGACCAACCGATCCCGCCTACAAATATCCAACATCTACAATTTTTTATGTTTTGGTAGAAAAAAACAAAAAAAAAAATATCAAAAATGTCACCGGAGACCAAAATTTTATTTAAAGTTTTTACTCCAAATAATGTCAGGAATGACTGTTTAAAGTAAGTCAAGTACGTCCCTTGACATCCTATGTAATCTCTCCATTTCCGGTTAAGCAAATTGGTTTATCCGGTAATAAATCAATTAGACAACTTCAAAAATTGACATTTAAAATTATATAAATAGGTCGTCTCAATGTGGATTAACCACAGTTTGAAAATGGTCTTGTAAACCGAAACAGTTGTAACAAAAATACATACTAAAATACTTGCAGAACTCGATAATAACATTATGAAATTAAATTTTTATTAAATTTTTATAAATTAAAATGGAGTTCTATGAATTAAACACAAAACAATCAATAAGATGCTAAAGAAGTTTTCACTTAAAAAAAAGAAATGTGTATATTTCCATATCAGCAAATAAGTAACGCACCATGTTGCATTTTCAAGGCTAGGGATATTAGAGGGTGAATAAAGGGGGGTTGTCTGAACTGTTGCTTCGGAGATATTGAAGCTAAACGAAACGGACCAATTAAAGCGCCACTTTCCCGCCTATGTAATGTAATTTATTCATACTATGTAAGAAGACAAAGGAAAAATACGTGGTAGAAATATTAAGGTTGTATTGACTAAGCAGTTACAGGGAGGGGTCGTACGTACGCCAACGACGATTCTCTTCTTCCTTCTCACTCTTGTTTAAGGCGGTATACAGCCCTAATAATTTTATCTTCTTCAAATTTTGAAAATTCACTTTGTGGCACCATTTTATTAATGAAATAATAAAAGACGCTTTGTTTTTACCACGATAATCTTTATTTAAAAAAATCAACATGTTTCAATCAATATGTCCTGATGAAGAGAACATCGTTCTCGAAACACGTTGATTTTTTAAATAAAGATTATCGTGGTATAAACAAAGTGTTTTTAATTATTTTACTAATAATTTTTGTTTGCTCTAAACTCACATTTTAATAATTTACGGCGATTTGGTAACTACAATCACTTTTTTATTCCAACAGAACACTGGGGATTTAAGTTGTTTGTATTTAAGATTAATAAAAACAATACCTTACCATTAATATATTTTATGTACAACGATTTTAAAACTTTATAACCCGTTTTTCAACTATAAAGTTAGCGGTAAGCACCAGATTTTATTTTTCTAGACGTTGAATTAATAACTTCGGGAGTTAGGCATGGAGACACATTTTAAATATTTGTAACACGTTCTTCAGAATTAATTAAAATGAACGCGGCGGAAAGGTCGAATCTTCAGGCCGGCTAGGGTGAATTCGACCGTACGTACGTCCAATAAGCCGTACCGCGGGCGTATATTCGTTTACATGCTTTCTTCACATATGTCGTTAAGATTCCCACATTATTTGTCTTCTTCTTCTTTTCTATGATAGGGCAAATTGGGCAGTAGGTCCGTCCAATACACGGATTTTTTACTTACGTCGTTAAAATTCTGAATATATTATAGGGTATATTGTCGCCTAAAAAGACAGAAGATACTATATTATTTACTAGAACGATAAAGACTTCACGTACGACCTCTATCTGAAACTAATGTAGTCTTGTCTGTGTACGATTAAGCAAAAATGATTAATTACATGAAAAACAAACTAGTACATTCAAAATCTTAGTTATTCCGTTATTACGTTATGGCGGCCTTCGTGTTGAGGGATGAGGCTCTCGACTAGCGATCCGAAGGTCGTGGGTACAAATACCAGTGTGCGCAAATAAAATGTATTTTATTACATCGTGTTATTGAAGTGTAAACCTCTTTGGTACCGTTGTGATTTGAAACTCGATGAAACGAAAAATAGTAACATTAAAAAGAGACAAACATACATGACATACATCTACAGGATATAGCCTGCGAGAGAATGAGATATAATAATAATCTCTTCTTTGTGCGGTGCTTCGAAGCCTTCCCACTCTTGTCTACTTTAGTTTTTCTGAAGGTTTCACTTCTACCACCGTTGAACTGCACACTTGTATTTTTTTTACAATTAATTAATTAAAAATAATATACATGTATATTTGCGGCGCGGTTCAGAGTGTGACCTTCAGCCTCACAACATAACCCGATTGGGGATGCCATAGTTTCACTGGCTCCAGACGGGAGCAGTTGGAACCTTTGTGCAGTATTCACATTAAAAAAAAATCAGAGTATGTAATTCACACGCGGTAGAAGTGAAACTAGAAAGTCGCTATATGTCGCTTTCATTTCTTTTGCCTGTTCATTTTAAAGTGGTTTAAAGATTAGATAACGATTTTACAAAAATATTTTTTTTTTTTTTTTGGGATTTGGTAGGATGTCTCTCTGGGCGCTGAGAGTCAGGCGCTTATACCGCCGTGCTATCTTGCCTGTTCATTTTAAAGAGGTTTAAAGATTGGATAACGATTTTACAAAAATAAAGATGTTTATTTTTGGGATTTGGTAGGATGTCTCTCTGGGCGCTGAGAGTCAGGCGCTTATACCGCCGTGCTATCTTGCCTGTTCATTTTAAAGAGGTTTAAAGATTGGATAACGATTTTACAAAAATAAAGATGTTTATTTTTTGGGATTTGGTAGGATGTCTCTCTGGGCGCTGAGAGTCAGGCGCTTATACCGCCGTGCTATCTTGCCTGTTCATTTTAAAGAGGTTTAAAGATTGGATAACGATTTTACAAAAATAAAGATGTTTATTTTTTGGGATTTGGTAGGATGTCTCTCTGGGCGCTGAGAGTCAGGCGCTTATACCGCCGTGCTATCGGAGGCTCGCGCGTAGTCATGAATTTACCGCATTGTCCTATTACGTTGCTAAATTCCCTCTCAAAAGTATTCGAAAAGATCGTCAATAATAGTCTCATGGAATATCTGGAAACCAATAACTTAATATCGCCGCGGCAATTTGGATTCAGAAAACATAAAAGCACCAATGATGCTATAGCCACGGTCACTGACCATATTTCTGGCCACCTGGATAAGGGCTTGAAATGTCTATCGGTATTTCTCGACCTATGTAAAGCATTTGATACAATCTCACACAGCAAACTAAAACGCAAAATGTTTAATATAGGTATTAGGAACAAAGAATTAGGCCTCCTCTCCAGCTTCTTATCTGACAGATCCCAATGCGTTAAACTCAATACCACAAAGAGCCAGAATTTGCCCATTAGTTACGGGGTCCCTCAAGGCAGTGTTATAGGTCCAACGCTCTTCCTAATATATATTAACGAGTTATGCAACCTAGATATCGATGCCACTATTGTCAGTTTCGCCGATGACACTGTCCTACTCTTCCAAGCAAAAGATTGGCTTACCGCATATTCCAAAGCGGAGGAAGGAATTCAACAGGTAAAATATTGGCTTGACTCGAACATATTAACTCTAAATGTACAGAAAACCAAATACTTACTGTCTAGTCTCACCAATATCCCAAAGTCAAACCCAGCCCCGCCATTAAAAATACACAAATGTAAAAATTCATCTCTAAACCGAAACTGTGACTGCCCATGCCTAGAGCAAGTAAACATTATCAAATATTTAGGAGTAACCTTCGATACACACCTGAATTGGAAGCAACATATACATAATACTACAAACAAAATCCGAAAATCTATATACTTTTTCAAACAAACACGCAATTTCCTTCACCTAAAACTTTTAAAAACAGTATATTACTCATTGTGCCAATCTCACATCGAATACGGAATTCTAGCCTGGGGTAATGCATATTCCAATGCCCTTGATCCCATCATGAAAGCACAAAAACTAATCATAAAAATAATTCTTAAAATGCCGCTTACTACCAGCACTGATACTATCTTCAATTCCTTCAACGTTATGGACATAAAACAGCTCTACTCAAGATCCATATTACTTAATTTACACAAAAACAACAAAACACCATACAAAGCTACACAAACAATACACAATACCCGAGCCAAAAACAACGAACTTCTCCAAACTCCTTTTTTCAAAACCACCTTCGGGCAAAGACACTCTAAATACATAGCTTGCAAACTATACAATACACTACCAACTACGATCAGACAAAGTGACTCCTTTACAAAATTCAAACAAGATATTAAAAAATGGATTATAAGTATTGGACGCCACACTATCACAAATATCTGTAAAATAAATCACACATAGACATAAATAACTATTCACATACAACCTAACCCATATAAAACAAATGAAAATAATGGAATCCTGTCAAATTTAACCTATAAATAGACTAGGCAGAATTGATTTCATTACTCCATCTCCAACATTTATAAAATAACTCTCTTTAAAAGATTTATTACCCTTCCAATCACCCTTCTGTTTTAATTCTATTCATAATATGTATTTTACCTGAAATATCCTTGTAATTACTATATTCATTTATATACCTGTACGCCTGTCTCGACACAGGTATACCCTAGTGAGACAGGCATACAAATAAAACCATTGTAAACATATTTTATTATAGATAAATAAATAAATAAAAAAAATAAAAATTATATTAGAACCGAGGACCGTTAAATAATAAATTTTAGTGACGCATTTCCGTTTCATCCGAATTTCAAAACACTAACGGGGCTAAAAAAGTTTCACTTAAAAAATTTACTCCAAATATATTGTAATACGTGATGAGAATTCGTTATTTCATACATTTACTACGCGGCTTCTATTAGAAATTCAAAATAAAATTAAATCGTTGTATCGAAAAATATACATGTTAAGCAGATTCGTCTTCGTATTAGTTCCATGTTCCAGGTCTTATTTATGGGTATATTCTGATAAGAGGATATTCGATTCTCGGTTGCATAAAATATTTCGTAATCCCCCTCGCTTTGCCTATATTTATTCGGAACAAACAAGTCTATCTCCTTCAGTAAACAATCAACTTCCGGATAACAACTTGGAAAGGTGTTCGTCAAAAAATTTTTTCGACGAGCTCAATTCTTCAATAGCGATCAAGAATTATTCGTTACGCGCCATCTGCAAATGAAAATTACCCGTCACCTCACCGAACTTTGTCGAATGTTTCATTGTTGAAAGTCAAAGGTTTAAGGCTCTGCAACCGGGCCCGAAAAGAAGAAGATGGAGAGATACGAAATTACGAATGTTAGAGGAGAGCGCTAACATTTACTGCGATAAAATCGATGCGAAAATTGCGAAAATGTTTAATAAAACACGACTCGTTTAAAATAGAGCAAAAATCTCGAGGCATTATCTTAAACAGCATTTAAAGAAACTCTGTGATTTTTTTCATACATATAACTTGTAAAATAACTGAAACAAACGTGTTAATAATAATTTTTGGAGCATACTTTGCGATTTTTTTCTATCGAGGGAATTTTATATAATTGGCGTTTCGGCGCGGGCAAAGTCTAGATCAGGACTTCCCAACCAGGGGGGCACGCCCCCCTGGGGGAGCGTAGAGAAATGTCAGGGGGGCGTAATAGGTACGTTTGCATTTCCGAAAAAAAAATCTATTTAACGCGTAGGTAAATTAACTGTTCCGAATTGCCATTCAATCACTCCTTGATCAAACGATTCCTTGTTAATCCGAAAGTTGCTTCTCTTGCTTTGAAAATACATATTCCATTTTCGTCCACTTATTTATGCGTGACAGGTTTTTCAGCCCTAGTTTTAATAAAAACTAAACAGCGAAATCGCCTTGCCGTCCATAGCGATTTAACCATAGCTCTAGCAAAGACTGAACCTGGAATCGACCAACTGGTACAGAGCATGCAAGCTCAAGTATCTCATTAGAACTTTAAAAGTTTTTATTTATTTGTTCTAAAATTACTTTGAAAGTTGTTAGACATTATCTAATTATAAAAATATAATTAAAATAAATAATCATAGAATAATATGCAAAATTAAAAGAAAACTAAGAAATGTAAATGTAGAAGTAATTAATGATTATAAGTGTACTTACTCTTCTATTAAAATTCCATAATAAATAAACATATTGTATCTGTATTGTACCCATTTGAAATTCAAATAAATAATTTAATTAATTTAAAAAAATGTGTTTCTTATTTTTGTTGAAACTTAATCAAGGGGGGCATGAAAATATTTTTTTTTTGGTTCGGGGAGGCTCGGCGAAATAAAGGTTGGGAAACCCAGGTCTAGATATTATCTTCAAGAATAACATATATATATTATTTTAAAAGCCTTAAAACTTGCCGTGTTTAAGGAAAATATGTTATAAATCGGTACAAATCCGGGTTGCGGGCCCTTAAAGAGTGAATGTTGTCTATATTTCCGTTTTTTGACGCTTCTATGGTGTGACGACCGCACTTTCTTCGAAATGGCAGGCGGGTATAATACTCAAAACCAAAAACTACCTTAACCACTTACCCTTAACCCCTTTAATCACAGGTCTCATAGAAATCGTTGTGCCTCCCTTACTATCATAGCGAGAATTATGATCTAAACGGTATTGGAAAGAGAAAACAACACGCTATATATTCCAATCCAAAAGTTAACCACAAAATAATTAAAATGTACATCTTTATAAAACCAAAATATCCAACCGCGATTTGAAAAAAAAAAATTAACTTTGTGAATTTAATAAGAATTATTTTTACATGAAACGACATAAAAGTGAGGTGACTATAATGTTTATAATTCACTTTTCTAATAAAATATGTCTGTGTGTTTTATTTTTTGTAATTTTATTTAGAAAAAACGTAAAGTAAGCCATTTTTAAAACTTTTTAAAGTTTGCATAAAAAAAAATTATACTTAAAAAATTACATGGTTTTTTCTAATAATAAAACTTGAAAGCATATTTCATTGCCTTTCAAAAAAGTTTTTAGTTTTTGAATACGTTTACAACTAAATATTGCAAAGGGGAAATATTTTTACCTTCTGACAAAATACATCCGATTTTTTAAGGGTTAACCACTCACGGAAAACCAATTTAAAACTGCTAACACCTGCAAAACGACATTACAATTATGAAGTTAATTTTCATGTGAAAAATCTAACCTCCAACGAAACGTTCTTGTTGGTCTCAGAACATCGCTTCAGCCTGCTCTGCATTATTTATTGCAGTCAACACGGTCGATAAATCAGCTATTATTTGGAATCGAAAAGTCCCGTAGGTACCCTCCATTGAATTTAGTAATTATTATCAATGATTGCTTTCTCTAGTTTAATGAAAAATGAGATCCATTTCAAGAAGTGGGGGTTCGCATTGAGATGGTATAAGTGAATGAATGATGAAATCTAACCCTAATCTTGCATACAAACTTAATGGAACACTTTCCGTTATTTGTTTTTGGGGTGTTGCGCTACCTCCTTCTTTAGCCAACGTTTCGGACATCGTTGCAGTGTCCATCATCGGGGCAGATCCGGTAGAGCCGGATCTGCCCTGATGATGGACACTGCAACGATGTCCGAAACGTTGGCTAAAGAAGGAGGTAGCGCAACACGGCATAACACCCCAAAAACAAATAACGAAAATGCTTTTGGCCATGAAAATCTTAAAACTTATCTTAATGGAACACCACCAAAAGCAGTGACGTTACAACAAGACCTGGGAGTTACCAAGTCAGTCAGTCACAAGACTCGAAGTGGGAACCGCTTATCGCTGGAATTGTCAAAAGAACAAATTCATTAACACATTTAATCAGGAAAGCCTTCCTTGACCTAAAACCGGACATGAAGTTAAACATATACAAAACACATGTGCGACCTCTCCTGGAATTTGCTTTTTTAAGTATATAGTCCATATGTTGCAAAAGTTGTTTTTAAGTATATAGTCCATATTTGTTAAAGTATAGGATGCCTTCCTTCAAGAGCACGCGGTAAACTATCTTAGGTTAGGATACAATGTTCTAGATTTTGACAGTTTTGTCAATGTCGACTGGTTCGACCTACTTGTTGTTCGAGTGTAATGACTTTTGACGTTTGACGTCCAAGTATGTACCTACGACGAGACTCGAAAATAACAGAACCACCGATGTGTGTATATCCGGCGGCGATTGCGAGCGGTCTCGATTGGAGAATCGAGCCCCTAGTAGGGTGTGCGTGCAAGTCGAGTATTTCGACCAACATTCAAAGTTCAACATCAAATTGGGTGACAGCTGTCTTCCTTTACATTTAACCCCTCGGGCTAATTTGTTCCTGGTTGAGTATCTGGCTATTCAGATCTGCGGTGTCCTGTTCAGATCTGGTGGCTAAAGCCATTTCAGGCAACTAGCCCAGGCAACGAAGGAAAAATAGGGGAAATAATTCATGTAGAAGCCAATTTTGGCACAGTTGTAGGGGAAGGTGTCCTTAACAAAATACTAAAACTACTGGGGGTTGGGGGTGGAGCTAAGGGGGAGGGGGGGGGGTTTAAAGGTCCCTTTCTGTTTTTCGTTAATAACTCGAAAACTACTACTTCTAGCGAAAAAGTGTTTAGGTACTAAATTATGTACATAAAACTCTCTACAAAAAAGGTTCTATAAACATTTTTGTTAGGATCAATGCTTAAGGAGATAGGGGGGGGGGGGGGGAATGTAAAATTAAAAAAAAAAAATGTTTTAATTTTTAAAAAGGAAATGTTTGTCGGTAAAAATGAAATGCTTTTTGTTAAAAAAATCAAATAATTTGTGCTTAATGATGTACCTTGAACATTAAATTTTGCCGAAATATAAACTTTCATCGTCATCAATGCTGTCTTCGACGGGGGCTCCGTTCATACATGAGCCGAGGCAGCCGCAGGCACCGGAGCAGGCAATCCCTGCTTTGCGGCAACCGCAGCGCATCCCACACCCAGTCGTGCATCGGCAAAAGATCGTGTTCAAAATGGAGATGGGTGGCACAAGGTCGTTCGTGTTAACTGGGTTAAGGATCCCATCTTCTCCCTTGACCTAACCCCATTGGATGGGTGGTAGGGGGTTGCCTAGCCACTGTTGTATCTGTAAAAAAGTAATGAGACCAAGGTAAGCCATTCATCACAAATTAATATGTGTAATAAGAAAGCAGCATTTAAAACTTTATGTAACTGGATTCAATTACCTGTAGATATACTCTGAGCGAGTGTTGCTTTGAAGCTCCTCTGGTGGGATGAAGAGTGGCCATGTCTGATTTGGGCTTCATTGACGCTTTCAAAAATGCCCAGTACCGATGTTTGTTTAGGTTGTCTTGATGAGCAGGCGCTTTGTATACAGCCAAAAAAAGTTTCTCGCCAGCCTGTTCAATATTCTCAGGTGATGCTGAGGGATCAGAGAATATTGGTGAAATGTCTTGGGTGAGGCCAGGATTTTCTGTGAAGAGCTTAGCGATTCCCACTTTACTCTTTCCATATATCGCCGAGGTGTTTCTTTCATTAGCAAGAAAATACTCTTGTTGAATGGTGGTGGTCGTTTTTTCGTGAAAGTTGATGTCAACAGAAGTTTTTGTGAGCCTCTTTCGCTTCTGCTCCGCTCGAAAGAAACAAAACAAGGTTGATTCACTTGCTCAGCGATAAAATGACAGCAGCCGGGATTAAAACAACTGTTGCTACAGGGGATGCTGATAGCACTATTGTGAGGTGTGGGTTGGATGAAACTGCTCTACATTCAAATGTAGCAATAGTTGGGGAGGATGTAGACTTGTTAGTACTCCTCATTGGATTGGCACCACCATCAATTAATATATATTTCATGAAGCCGGGCCGTGGGAATGTGGAGACCAAATTATTTTCGGTGCGACAACTTCAACAGCTTCCAATCGCCAAAACGATTCTCCTTCTCCATAGCTTCTCCGGATGCGACACCACCTTGGCGATATATGGAAAGAGTAAAGTGGGAATCGCTAAGCTCTTCACAGAAAATCCTGGCCTCACCCAAGACATTTCACTAATATTCTCTGATCCCTCAGCATCACGTGAGAATATTGAACAGCCTGGCGATAAACTTTTTTTGGCTGTATACAAAGCGCCTGCTCATCAAGACAACCTAAATAAACATCGGTACTCGGCATTTTTGAATGCGTCAATGAAGCTCAAATCAGACATGGCCACTCTTCCTCCCACCAGAGGAGCTTCAAAGCAACACTTGCTCAGAGTATATCTACAGGTAATTAAATCCATTTAAATATAGTTTTAAATACTTCTTTCTTATTACAAATATTAATTTGTGATGAATGCTTACCTTGGACTCATTACTTTTTTACGGATACAACAGTGGCTAGGCAACCCCCTACCACCCATCCAATGGGGTTGGGTCAAGGGAGAAGATGGGATCCTTAACCCAGTTAACACGAACGACCCTGTGCCACCCATCTCCATTTTGAACACGATCTTTTGCCGATGCACGACTGGGTGTGGGATGCGCTGCGGTTGCCGCAAAGCAGGGATTGCCTGCTCCGGTGCCTGCGGCTGCCTCGGCTCATGTATGAACGGAGCCCCCGTCGAAGACACCATTGATGACGATGAAAGTTTAGATTTCGACGAAATTTAATGTTCAAGGTACATTACATCCTTAAGCACTAATTATTTGATTTTTTAACAATAAGCATTTAATTTTTACCGACAAACATTTTATTTAAAAAAATTAAAACAGTTTTTTTTTACATTTGCCCCCCTCCCTTTCTCCTTAAGCATTGATCCTAACAAAAAAGTTTATAGAACCTTTTTTGTAGAGAATTTTATGTAGATAATTTAGTACCTAAACACTTTTTCGCTAGAAGCAGTAGTTTTCGAGTTATTAATGAAAAACTGAAAAAAGGGACCTTTAACCCCCCCCCCCCTCCCCCTGAGCTCCACCCCCACCCATCAGTAGTTTTAGTATTTTGTTAAGGACACCTTCCCCTACAACTGTGCCAAAATTGGCTTCTACATGAATTATTTCCCCTATTTGGTATTTTTTTTGCCTGGGCTAAACGTTTCAATTCTGATTAGTGGTCTTACACCAGGGTGATACTGAGAGTACATTCCACTCTGGAACATGCCGCAAACATACTGTATACCACTGGAGCTACATCGGATTTTAAAACTTTTTTTCTCCGTTTGCTCGAGATTTTCAGAAGATCATTTTTTTTCAATTTTTCGCCAAAAAAATCATACCGTCGAATTTTAACATGGAAACATAAAAACTTATTATAGTCCTACATAGCCAATGAATGAACCTCTATTTTACCGTTTATCTCATTTGTAGGATGTATAAAAAAAATAGTTAAGTTTATAACCGCCCGAATCCTGCGTATTTTTTACTTTGAAACTGTCGTGAGAGGTACTTATTCGAGTCAACATAGAATATTTTAATTTTTGTATATTTTCTGTGGTATATACTTGATAACGAAAGGTGCATATCTATGGAAAAATGACCTAATTTTAAACGTCAACAGCTGATAAGAGAATCTGCGTGAAAAAAGTATTTGAAGATTTTATTTTTGACATAGTTATAAAGTAGTCTACGAAGTTCGGATTTGCGACATCTGCGGTCATAATAGACAAAGAATTTCAATAGCTACGTTTTGTCCAAAATAACAAACGTGGGAGCTACAAATATTTTTAAAAAAAATGACGAATCAAGGAGATAATTGACATTTAAAATGATGGGAATATATGGCAAAAATCGTTCCAATGGTTATTTTTAATAAATAAATTATGAAATATCACAGATTAATCAAATAAAATTTACTTGTGCACGTCGGGATTTGAAACCGCGACCTCCGGAATGCGAGTCAAAAGCCTCACCAATGTAATTAAAGAATCAATTTCAATTTGCCCTTGACGGGTTTTAGCCAGAAATTTCTGGGTCCGGAGCAAAATAACTTGCCATTCTGCAAGAGCAGAGTTTCCCAACCAGTGGTCCGCAAGAGGCTAGAAGGTGGTCCGCGGTCCCTTGTCGAGAAGTCTGAATTTAAAAAAATCGGGACAATTTTCAGTTTATCATTATTCTACCTTGTGAGTGACCATTATGGTAATCCGTTTCGCCCCACCTCATCCTACCCGTTGTGATAAATATTCTGCTAGAACCCGTCCCACCATATCCCATTCCGCCTCGTCCGTTGTGGTGAATATTCTGCTAGAACCCGTCCCACCCTATCGATAATTGATATAGAGAATTGTGGTCTAGGGGATGAAACTCGGTCGGGTAGCACCCGAGGCGCCGCCCCCCCTCGCTACGCTACTGCTTGTGGTCCCTGTCGAAAAAATAAAATAAACGTACAAGTGGTCCTTGGTCAGAAAAAGGTTGGGAACCACTGTGCTAGAGCAACGGAGCACTAATTTCTAGTTCTACAAATTAAAGAACACCATAATGCCACGTTGTCAGGGTTTCTTGTATCGATATTCGATAGAAAGAATTCACCTTCGTGCTAATAAAACCGCTAATAATTCACATAATAACAATGATAGTTGTAAATGCGACAGACATTCAGTTAACAATTCCCGCCCAGCGAACAGTTCGAGGGAATGTAATTTCCCCAAAGCGGCAATCCCGCTCTAGTTGTTGGCTCGCGGTTGATAAATAATTCAAGTTTGATTGATGGAGACGGAGATTGCTTTGGCTGTTACCGCAATGAAAATTGGAATGTTATTTATTCACAGCTTTAAATCCATTTTTCGCTTCAACACAATAAAAATTAAACCTAATGGAAAACATTTATCATGAAAACGCCGCTAACGATGTTTGCAGACCGATCATGAACCGAATGGCGCCTCTGACAACTTGAATTTTAACACCTTTAAAACCTTAAAAATTGTAATAATGCCTTCCACGTCGACCCATGAATTAAAAGATTTCACGAGTTATTGGATGTATTAACCCTAGAAGCCCAATTATATTTTGCTATTTAAAAAGCCCAATCATAGGTCAAATTTACCTACATGAATAAAAATACACTTGTAACATAGTTTATTCTGTGTAATTTATTATTTTTTATCATTATTTATTCGTATTAACTATTTATGAAATGAAAAAATACGCATAATTAGAATAATATAGACTTTGAAAAAACAGCTATTACTAATTAATACAAAAATTTGGTACAAAATGAGATCTAAACAGGTTTATATAATTATTTTTTCTTTATAAACACTTTTCAAACACATCATCAAATTACAAAAAGCATAAACATGGGTCAAATTGACCTACAACAGTACGATAACTCCAATATGAAGGGACTTACCAAAGCAACTCCGCCGTCTCCTGTTGGCTCTTGGCGGGTACTAAGTTCCTAAGTTGGTTGAAAGAAGTGTGCGAAAGAGAAACAGATATTTGTTTGCGTACAGGTAAAAATGACCTACATTGGGCTTCTAGGGTTAACGACGAGCAGATGACGAAGTAAGCGGTCAGTTCATATAAAGGTGCCGAGGTTCTCGCTATGAGAACGCCGGAACACACCAACAAATTTACAGACAGACGAACTGATAGAAATAGGACGTAATTACTGTTGGGAACGTACACGAGGTACCCGCAAAGCGGAAAGAATGGGGAAAGTCAAGGATTGCCGACATACCCTATTTTCTTCCTTCGCTTGCCTTAATTTCGATGGTTCATCACATTAATAATTACCTGCTATATAGAAACCTTTGTAATAAATTAATCAAACAAGCCAAATACAAGTACTACAAAAAAGAAATAAAATCCGCCAAAAATGACCCCAAAAAAATCTGGAAAATCGTCAAAGATATTACTTTCTCCAATACGAAAAAAGACTCGAAGATCAAAGTACTATTAATAAATGGAAACAAAACCCTTACAAAAAATGAACCTGGTAAAATAGCAAATTTTATTAACTCCAAATTTGCAAAAGTTGGATCTAACTTGGCTGAAAAAATTCTTTTAAAAAACGGCACAACAGAAGACTCTTTAACCAAACTATCCTCTACCATGCAACCAAATCATTCGTTTTATGCTCACAAAATAGGTACAAAGGAAATATCGGATTTAATTATTTCTCTCAAACCAAATTGCGCTGTGGGCCCAGATAACCTCTCCAATCATATACTGATTACTCTCCGAGAACATATACTTATACCACTTCAACATATTTTCAACCAAAGTTTCAGCCTCGGCTTTGTCCCCGATCATCTAAAAATAGGTTGTATTACTCCAATACATAAATCGGGAGACAAAACGCTGATCTTAAATTACAGACCAATCACTCTCCTAAATTCGCTATCGAAACTACTAGAAAAAACTATGAAAAAAAGACTGCTCGCATACCTTGACAAACACAAACTGATCTCCACCCGTCAATTCGGGTTTCGGGCGAAAATGGGAACAGAAGACGCCTTATCGGAACTAACCACCTACATAGTAAAAAACCTAGATGGCGGTTCAAAGGTGTTAGGAGTGTTCTTAGACCTAGCAAAAGCTTTCGACACCATCTCACACAAATTACTCCAACAAAAACTCAAAAACATTGGCATAATAGGTCCACCACTAAAATGGTTCATCAGCTACATTGAAAATAGACAACAAATTGTAAAAATCAATAATCAAGAAAGTGACAAAGTAGGCAACAGGTATGGAGTACCCCAAGGCAGCGTCTTAGGTCCCATACTGTTTCTCATCTACATTAACAGTCTAACTGAGATAAGCCTAGGGAACATAGAGTACAAAGTTATCAGTTATGCAGATGACACTGTAATTTTATTCAAAGCCCAATCATGGGAAAAAGTCTTCAAAAACACGGAAGCAGGGATGACTGAAGTAAATAAATGGCTAAGAAATAATCTACTGACACTAAATATTTCTAAAACAAAATACTTAACTTTCAGTAAAACATTAGCTGGTCAGCCAGATAGTCGCCCACAACTACATCTTCACCCCTGCACAGTTACCTCATTAACTAACTCACCCTGTGTTTGTGACAAGATTGATTATGCGCAAAATATTAAATATCTCGGTTTAACTGTTGACAATAACTTAAAATGGGATCTCCAAATTAACCTAATTACAAAAAAAATACGGAAACTCTCTTACATCTTCAAAACAATTCGAAACATTATGTCACTACCTCAGCTAAAAAATATATATTACGCACTCTGTCAAAGTATTCTAATGTATGGTATTTCAGTATGGGGAGCAGCTGCAGAGACTCACCTCAAATCACTTAAAAGTAATCATAAAACAATAATCAGAATTATGTTTAGAAAGCCTTATCAACATCCGACAGAACAGATAATGATCAACAATAACCTATTAGACATAAATAAACTATTCATAAAGAAGATCATCTACAAAAACTGCATAAAAATATCACCACACTTCATAACTCACTCGCAATACACAAGAGCAAACACACACAATCAACTACAAGTACCATATATCTTATTTTTTATTTATTTTTATTTATTTATTAAAATACAATACAGAATATAGTATATTATATAAAGCATTGTACTCCCAAGAGTTAATAAACTCATTGCGGGAATGATACGCATTACATGAAACATATAGCTGTATGTATTAAGTGGACATATCATAGGACATACACAACATTATTATTTCAGATAGTCATTCATAAAATGAAGTTTGAGCATGTTAGTTTGGGTCTTTTTACATTGACTTGCACATTTAATCTCGTTGGGTAGTTGATTATATTTTGTGTAAGCTATGTATTCTAGGGATCTTAGTCCATATTTTGTTGATTTGATTTTTGGTATATGAAGTTTGTTGTGATTTCTTGTGTTGTGTTGGTGTACGTCGCAATTGTAATTGAGTTTAGTGTTGGAATGTGCCGAGTGTTGAATTACTTGTAATATAGTTTTTGTTATTTCAAAAGTGGGAATGGTGTTAAAAGGAAGTATTTGGGTGTTTCTGTAAATGTCTTTGACGTGTGTATCCCAAGGTAGACTGAATATATTTCGCAGGGCTCTATTTTGGACGACTTGGACTTCTGAAATTATTTTTTTTGTAGCAAATCCCCAGATTCCGGCAAGATATATTAGATGTGAGTGAATCATAGCATGGTAAATCGATCTTAATAGAGAAGGAGGAAGTAACCCGCGAAATCTATATAAAACACCAGTTATAGGAGTAATTTTGGATAGAACATGTTTAAATTGGTGATTCCATGTGAGTTGTGAATCAATGAAAAGGCCAAGATATTTTGTAACATCAGCCCTTTCAAGGCGGTTATTATCAAGACTTATATTAAGACTTACATTTTTTTTATTTGCAAACAATATGTAATGTGTTTTTCTTATGTTTAGGCTAAGTTTGTTTAATCGCAACCAGTTTGCCAGGCAAGCTATATCCCTTTCCATTTCCTTTTCTAGTTCGTTTAAATCATTATTGTGATAAAGAATCACTGTATCATCTGCATAAAGTTGTATTGTACCCTTAAGTCCCCATTTAGTAATATCATTTATATATATTAAAAATAGTAATGGTCCAAGTACGGAGCCCTGAGGCACACCACATTTTATCGTTCCCATGCTGCTTGTCCCTTTTCCAACAAAGGTCTGACAGTGTCGGTTAGAGAGGTAACTACACAGTAACTTCAGGGGAGTGCCTACTATGCCTAGGTGTTCTAACTTCTTTAGTAGTATCCCGTGGTCAACCGTATCGAAAGCCTTTTTTAAATCTATAAATAAGCCTGCAGTATGCTTACCCTGGTCTATATGTTTTTGGAGGGCATATACAAAATCGAAAGCAGCACATTTTGTGTTAGATTGGTTTCTGAATCCATACTGTTGGGATGCGAGTAAATTGTTTGATAAGAGATATTTAGTGAGCCTAAGCTTAATAACCTTTTCAAAAACTCTAGAGAAAACAGAGAGGATGGATATAGGACGATAATTAGAAGGATTTTTTTTGCAATCATCTTTGTAAATCGGAATTATTTTTGCTATCTTTAGTTGATCAAATCAAATTTTGCAAAAAAACATGAATCTTACTTGGCACCATATATATTTAATAAGTTTGTAGCCCAAACAAAGACCTACGTCGCATCTAATAATTTGAACTGGGTTTTCAAAAGATTTTTAAACTGGTTGAATGTCAAGGAAAGAAAAGAGATAAGTAATATTCTTAATATCTAATATTTTATATTTTCTATTTTCTACTCTGTTTTTAAATTCTCTGATTTTCCTCTTATTTTTTATTATTATTTTTACTATAATATATGTTTCTTTTTTTCTTTGTTTTACCACTTATTTGTTTTTTATGTAATTAGAAATTGTTAGTTACCAGCCTCAGAACAGACTTTGTCTAGTGAGGAGGGTAAGGAAAAAAAAATCATGTTGTACATAACTAATAATAAATAAACGCCCGGGTTGCCGGCACTGAATTGAATTGAATTAACCACCACAAACTCGCGAGCTCGCGATAATTTATTATCTGTATCGACACGGTCGAACAAGTGGGCTCCGTAATTAGTAATCACTCACAATACAGTGTTGACAGGATGACGTTCTTAGTCGGCATAAGGTGGATAGGTGGACGAAAGTAGTTGTAGGTAGGAATTAATATTTATGAAAAGGTATAAGAATGAAAGCTAGGTACCGACAACTACGATGAGTCAATTATTCGGTAAAATGAAAGAACTTCGTAGAATATGAAAATAATAAGATATAAAAATCACACATAAATGTGCAAAATACTCGTTTTTATCGGGCGACTCGAAAAATGGCTGCAAATCGAATGACGTCGAATGAAAGGGTCTCTTTCTAGACACAGCAGAATTTATATTTCTCTACAATTCGCATAATTATAATATAATTTTAGTCAGAAAGTTGAGATTTCGATTGTCGCGCAAAGCAACAGAATAAGTAGTAAGTATTTCTACTTTCCGTACGGTCCTGTTTATAATCAAAATGATTCAATTCACAGTGAAAGATTCGTAATAATGTAAATGACTCGATTCATATTGAAGACACGAAATTAAGAACGACCATAAATTGACACTCAGAAAAGCAAGTTCAGTAGGTACTCATTCATTTTGACCACTGAATCGTGATGGCATAGGGTTAAAAATACCGCCTCTGTGAATGAAGCTTTAAGCTCCGCGAGTAATATTTAATCTGGGAGTGGCCACAAGCCATTATCTACTGAAACTGTCAGCTGGCGACATAATATCGATTAATTAAAGTAAGTGATAAATCGCTACTAGCTGCTCGAAAACAGTAAGAAAAAATACCAGAGGTACGGAGTTCACAAAGGCATTAAAGCTATGTCCACACCTTAAGAAAATGACCCGGAAACTTTTTATGCTGCAGTAATGTGCGTGTTGTTCGTAAAAAAATGAATTATTTTAGAATGTATATAAGCAACTCTTACTTTCATTAATTTATCAACCCGGATATAAGCTAAGATAATAAAAAGAGCCCCTTTCAAGGTCAACAAAATATAGGTTCAATAAAATAGAATGAAAATGCACACCAGTGGTAAATATATAATATTAACGGTATTAAAACGAATATACAGCATTAGTAAAAATTGAGAGTTGTTCTATTTACTCTTTCTTTTTCTTTTTTGAAGTGTTGTGATTTGTCACTAACGCTTTTTTTGGCTCTGAACTGTCGATACGTGTTTTTCTCTCTTTTTGCGTCGGCTCCCTTTGGTTCAGTGTTCCATTAATGTTTGAATTGTTTATAGCAAATTCTAAGTATCTCAATGCTTAATTCTGTACCTTAAATGGACTTACGTGGTTTATTCTTTAAGGTACAGAATTGTATTTGGCTTTTTATCTTAATAAACTTTTTTTTTAAATTTTCTTTATTCATTTTGTTTAATAACAGGTTTGTTTAACATGGTTTTTTCGACTACCAAGCTAGGCAAATAAATGCCCGTATTATGGTAGTCGAAATCTATTAAAAAAAAATAATAAACGAAATATCTAAACTAAATCCTATTTACATGAAAAATACTAAGCACGCAACTTGCTGGTGTGTATGAAAGGAATTTGTCATCACTCATCAGGAAGCAGAAATAGTTTCGTATGAATTACTGTTTTTTACGATACATTTATTTGTTGATAAAAAAATTTCCAAAATTGTTTATTTTAATTTTCAAAGATATTATTGATGTTTTCTTTGTTCAACTTAAAACATTAAATAAAAAAACAGTATGTATTGGATGGTTAGGGTCGGGGTTAGGGGTTGGGCGGTCATGAGCTGAGTGACCAGTGATAACATGTGGGAGTTTTTTTTATTGGTTTTGAAGATAAAAAGAAAAAAAAACACATAAAAGTTGCCGGAGATCAAAATTTCATTTACATTTTTTGTTTCAAATAATGTCGGGAATCATCGGTAAAAGTAGTATCAGTGAGCAGAAAAAAGCTCCTCTTGCGAATGGGGCTGCACTTCGTGTCATAATAACAATAAATAACAATCACTAGGCCCAGTGAAGTGTTATGTAAATTTACCCAGTATAACTTGAAAGGATATCATATTGTAGAGATAATTTTTTGTACACAAATACCCCGGAAGAGATATCTGAAGGGATCAGCAGAAAAATTGAAACCGTTAAAAGTATACAAAAGAGGAAAATAAAAAGAAAATATTTTCTTAAAACAATGAAATTAACTTGGAAAAAAAATTGTAGGTACTTATTTTTATACAGGGTGTTAAGGGCCAGTGATTCCTGACGTTATTTGGAGTAAAAAATGTACATGAAATTTTGGTCTCCGGTGACATTTTTCATGTTTTTTTTTCTAGAAAAATAGTAATTAAAAAGAAACTAGAAAGTCGCTAGATGTCGCTTTCTTTTGTTTTGCCATTTTTTTTAAAGCGGTTGGAAGATTGGATATTGATTTCACAAAATAAAAAAGTTTTTTTTGGATTTCTTAGGATTCGAACCTCCATTCGCTTGATGTCTGTCTCTCTGGCCTCTTGAGACTTGTCAGGCACCTTGCCCACTGCGCTATCGAAGGCCCGCGTCAAAGCGTAAATTTACCGCATTATATTCTTCTTTTTCTTGTGCCCTGTCTGATCAATGGACGTTGGCTATCTGTTGGCTATGCGGACTTTGTTTACTGCCGCCCGGAACAGATCTACAGTAGAGTAGACTGGCCAAACCACTGTCTCAGGTTTTTCAGCCAAGAGATTTTCCTCCTTCCAGGGCCCCGTCTTCCGGCAATCTTTCCCTGCATTATGAGATGCAAGATCTCGTACTTCTGTGGATGTCTCATCACATGTCCAAGATATTGAATTTTCCGGATTTTTGTAGTTTTAATAACTTCTTTTTATTTATTCATCCGAACCATAACATTTTCATTCGTAAACCTGTCCATCCAGCTTATTTTAAGTATTCTTTTGTAGATCCACGTCTCGAATGCTTCAAATCGCCTAATTAGTTATTAAGGAGGCGTTCATGCTTCCATTCCATAAAATAATATCGAAAACACGTAGCATCTGACCATTCGCATTCGTAATCCAAGATTGAGATCATGACTGCAGAACATCTTTATCATGCGGATAAAGGTTACACGGGCTTGCATTACATTAGAACCGAATATTTGTGTAGAACTGAGTTGTGATTAGTGTGAGTAGTGAATTTCAAATAACGAACGACGCTAAAGAAATTTCAATTCAATAACCTCGCATATAGCACACGGGCTTGCATTATATTAGAACCGAGTATTTGTGTAGAACTGAGTTGGGATTAGTGTGAGTAGTGAATTTCAAATAACGAACGACGCTAAAGAAATTTCAATTCAATAACCTCGCATATAGCACACGGGCTTGCATTATATTAGAACCGAGTATTTGTGTAGAACTGAGTTGGGATTAGTGTGAGTAGTGAATTTCAAATAACGACCGACGCTAAAGAAATTTCACTTCAATAACCTCGCATATAGCACAACGCTGATTGAAGTGGAAAATCAACTCGTCAATTAACCACGCGTAAAAATAACTGCGGTCGTTGACAATTCGAAAGATCGCGATGATAGGAACAGTACAACAAATATAAGTTTGTGGTGGCGTAAACGTGAACTAACACTTTATTCTTAATATTTTAATCTGGCAACACGTCTGCTGTTGTATTGTGATAGACTACATCACGTCTGCTGTTGTATTGTTATAGACTACAGCGCCCTCCTTTTTCGCCAACTTATACATATATGTCGTATTGTAGTTTGGTTTTACAAAGAAAAAAAGCACGTTCCTGTATTGAAATCATATACAACACGTGTACTATTGGTGACATCTATGCTTAGCATTTATATACGTGCTAAGCCACGCTTAGCTTGATATTCCAACCAAGCCGAGCTTAAAATTAACTGATATACCGGGCCGTAATGATTTCACACGTCAGTCTTGCAAATGTTGATAAACAGCTTGCGATATCTAATATCTAACAAGGTGGTGATTGATGAAAGGAAAACACTTCAGAAGACAATGTTGTTTGTTGTGCCGTTATCAGAGTTACTATATTCCGATTAATCTACCCCACATTTGACATTAATGATATTTACGAAGGTAGCACGCTCTGTCGATCAGTTTAACCATCTAAAAGCTTACTAATGGAATACTATAAAAAAACAACCTATCTTATATTATAATCACTGAACGTGTCTAATGTCCAACTTCTGAATGTACTGGGTGTAGGCTTGTTCAAATTCGTCAAGTAGTAAGTCAAGTAGCGAGTATACTCGCTACTGGGCCGTTCGCATTACAATCAAGTATAGAGTACATTCGTAAGTGGCGTATTGGAAGACGAACAGGCCGCGGTGCTTTAAAGTAAATACGCTAATTATCTGATTTTAATGCTTGTTTTACGCTTTTTATAATATGTGGAAGAATTAATTAGTGATATGAAAATAAATAAACTATGGAAACAAAAGAGATTAATAGCAGCATGAATAAATAATTTTAGAGTAGCTATATCGCTCCAGTGCTACGACATTTCCGCGCGTTTAAAATGAACTCTGCTAAAACGGCGGGTTTGCGCATGACGCATGGTGGGGGTCCTTACTCGCCCGAAAAATAGAACGAAATGGATTGAATCTACTAAAGAGCTGTCTCACCCACTCTACTAAAATTACGGTATTCTGACGCGTTTAGTTACTACTATACTCTCCACTCGACTAAAATACTCGCCGAATGCGAACGGCTCTTTAGGCCTGAGAACGCGCTGTAGTAAAGCGTTTCGCGGGGCGGGGCGTTTGGGCGTTCATTTCAAACACGTATTCATAAACCGGCGCGTCCTGAGTGGCGACCAACTATGGCGGTGAGGAGAGCGTGCATGTTTGCGTCCGGCATTGCGTGGACAAAGGTCAAAAATGTTTGTGTTTCATTGTGTTCTGAGTAGCGTTGTTAATGTCGTTCGAGGAAATAATTTCGGAAATACAGGCGAAACCTGAAATCTTCTAATAACCTTTACAAGAATAGATTAAAAAATAAATACAATTATTACAAAGCAAATCTTTAAGTTCAATTTTTATTTACCTTATGGTCAGTTTCAATTTAGTATATCGCGTAGGTTTATAAATATCACACAGCACATTTCTTCTAGGTAATTTATTAAATGAAATGTTATGTTTACAGTAGATTTAAACACTGCATTGTTGAATAATAATTTATGTGAATGAAGCAATTACAAGAACATTCATTCCGTCATATCTGCCTACGCCTGTGGTAAATGACGTGATGGTTAATCATCGTAGTCCAATGATGAACTCCATTTCCATAGCTGATGATTAGTAACTTTGCAAGCAGAAAATAGTGGCTTTGACCGCATTAATCTAAAAATATCAGACGTAGAAAATTATGCAAAATTCATGACGCTAGAGCTCACCCTTCGAAAGCTTTTGCTCCTTCAGACAACTCAAAAACAATCGATATGATAGCCGTACATTTCTAACGATGAAACTGTTAAATTATGTACGTATAGTAAGTAAGATGGTGAACCACAAAGGAGAAGCATCAGTATACTGTCTAATATGATGGCCCGAAGATTCTTCTAATGCAACAACAATGTTAAAAAAGCATTGTTCAATGCATTTTGTACATGGTGATAAGTGTGAAACATGGTGTCACTACCGAATCAGCTCGATGGGACGACTCCCGATCCAAAATAATAATTATATTTGAATACAGAAGGTTCAGCAGAGCACCGACAATGTTTACGGAACTAGGACTGAATGGATTCGCCGAGTCACTGGAGCCAGGATGCGAACTGCAGCCTTCCATCACCAAGAGTCACTCCCGAGCGAGCGCTGGGCCCGAGCTCTCTCAAGACCACGCCTAACGTAATTGATTAATTGATATTTTATCTCACTTATTACTTTCTATTCTACTTGTTTCTTTACTTTAAATTTACCGTGTAAATATGTATAACTAAATATGTGGGACGTGTGAGATTATACAATCGTCCCCACATCCTGGAATAAAACATTATTATTATGATTATTCAATTAAGTGAAAAAATCGAATTAATAAAAAAATAGAGTGTGTAATTCACAAACTAGATGTCGCTCTTTTTGTCTGTTTATTTTAAAGTGGTTTGAAGATTGGATATTGATTTACAAAAACCAAAATGTTTATTTTTCTGGATTTCGTAGGATTCGAACCTCCGTCCGCTGGATTTCTCTGGCCGCTGAGATTTGCGACGCACTATAATGCTGCGCTATGGGACGCGCTCGGTGAGGCGCGAATTTACGCATTATATTCCGACGACCCGTAAAAAAACAAAGCGGCCAATGAGCGCAGACCTATCGTCGTTTCCGTTTTATATCTCAACCGATAGGAGCCTTGAGCGCAGTTTGATGCTTCGCAGGTGCCGTAGTGCGTCATTTACGTTTCATCCGAATTTCAAATTTCTCTTCACGGGGCTAAGGAAGTTTCACTTCAAAAACCGAGTGCAGTTCACACGCGGTAGAAATGAAACTTTTAGAAAACTAAAGTAGACAAGTGTGGGGAGGCTACGAAGCACCGCACATTGAGGAGACCGATTATACAATTCCATTCTCTCGCAGACTAAAGCCTATGAATGTACGTTGTCTCCTTTTAGTGCCGCTATTTATCGTTTCATCGAGTTTCAAATCACAACGGTGCTAAAGAAGTTTTCACTTCAAAAAAAGATTTGACGAGTTCACGTGTGATTTAAATT
The DNA here is from genome assembly GCA_929108145.2 of Limnephilus rhombicus. Taxonomy (NCBI): domain Eukaryota; kingdom Metazoa; phylum Arthropoda; class Insecta; order Trichoptera; family Limnephilidae; genus Limnephilus; species Limnephilus rhombicus. Next base: position 62,626,172 of record OV815271.1, read on the forward strand.
TATAATAGCGGTCGGCAGTCACGTAATACCCTACTATTAGTGATGTTCAGACGTCAATGTTCTGCGCCGTGACTCACGACAAGTGAAATGCAACATTGAATCATTGAACCAATGAACCGTAGCCCAGTGGCGGACTCAGCCCGTAAGTGGCCCGGGGCGGTAAAGCTGAATGAGTCCTCCCTCTAGTTTAAGAAGTTGATGTAATTTTACAAGCTCTTTATTCAGTTCACACGGGCCTTTGGTCCTGGGGGGGCCTCCAAACGCCTCCATGTTCCCTTATTCAAATTCTAAACAAGGCTTTATCAAGGCACCAGGACATTTTCTGAAAGATTATTTTTTTTGTTTGTTATTATTGCTTGCTGAGTCACAGAACTCATTTTAGGACGGGAGGAATTACAATACATAAATGGGAGGTAATAGTTACAAATTTACATAGGTATTACGATATTAAAAATATAAGTTTCACATACAGTACAGTTGAAAAATAAAAGACAGATTAAGTAAAACAAACTGCGATAAAAAAGAAAAAGGTTACTCAAATATGTATGATTACAAATAAATGGTAAAGAAAATGAGAGAAAAGGAAACATGACCGAACAGAACGTGACAAAAAAATTACATAGTTTCATCCTTAAGCGTACTTAAAAACATATTTTTAAAGCATTACTCTTGTACATGTACTGGAAGCGAATTATTCGAGTATAGTGTGTAGGCAATAAAGTTCAGAGATTTTATCCCTTATTTTGTAGTGTGTATTTGAAGAACGTGGATTTTATTGCTATTTTGAGTATCATGAGTGTGGATTTCTTGACTGTACTCGTAACTTGGCTTGATGTTAGTGTGAGTTGATTGTTGAGTAATTTGTAGGACGTGCTTGTCATTTCATATTTAGGGAGGATTGTGATTGGAAGAATACCGGAAAGTTAATAGATGTCTCTGACATGGGTGTCCCATGGAAGTCCAAAAACATTTCGCTCGGTTTTGAACCACTTGCAGATCAGCTATCAATTTCTTTGAGGCATGATGCATTTTTTTAATAATGCTCTCACCATTTTTAAAGGAAATTCAATTGACGGATATTCAGCAATTTATATGAAACCGTTTTAAATAGTGTATATGTTGAATTATCCTTCAGCAAAACTTTGAACGCGTTTTTCTCGAAACTACGTTTTTCAACCTGGTTGACAACATACTAGAAAAACTGCACATCCGATTTGCATGCACCAAGTCTTAAATTGTTCGAAAATCCAGTAGCCATGGCAACACGTAGGGATTTTTTAATTTTTTATTAACGATCCATAAAAAATCGAAAATAAAATTCGCTGGTCCGCCTTTTTTTATATATAAAAATTCCTTTACGTGGTGCCACATTCACTGGATTTTCGAACAGTCTAAAACTTGGTGCATTAAAATAGGATGTCCAGTTTTTTTTTTTAATTGAAAAACGTGTTAAAAAAGAGTTTCGAGAAAAACGTGTTCAAAGTTTTGCTGAAGGATAATTCAACATACATAATACATAATGTATCGAACGGTTTCACATAAATGCTGTATTTCCGTCAATTTTTCAAATTGCTTTAAAACACGTGGTGAGAGCATTTTACATTTTTTTATGGTGTCCTAGTACTTTAAAAGCCTTGTTTAGGATTTGATCAAGGGAACATGGAGGCGTTTGGAGCCTCCCCAGGACCAGATGCCGAGGCGGGCCGCCCCTTCCGCCCCCCTTAGTCCAACACTGCCGTAGCCGCTGTTTTGTTGTTCGCAGGTGTTTATCTTTAATCAGTTGCTCAGCGTCATTCAACTTTAACTATTCTACTTGTCTAGTACGGCGCAACTGGAGAATAATAAACACACAATACAACCTGTGCCCCAAAACATACGTATATAAGAATTACATGTTTACCAACCGGTTTAGAGCAGTAATAACAAGCCCGAATAATTGTATTTCTAGCAAGACCTCCAATAACAAGCCCGAATAACTGTTATTTCTGAATTTGAAATATGAGTCGACAAAAATGACTTCAAAAGAATAGGACCCAATGGCCGAGTTTGCTGATGCGTGTGTCCCGGTAGGACAAGAGATACTAGGTTCGAGTCCCAGTTGCGACAGTTGTCTTTTTATAGTGTACTACATAACATTGATGGATGTAATCTTCAAAAGTTATAACAATAAAAATAGAATTATTTTGTGTTTTCGTTATTTGTTTTCGGGGTGTTATGCCGTGTTGCGCTATCTCCTTCTTTAGCCAACGTTTCGGACAGCGTTGCAGTGTCCATCACCAGGGCAGATCCGGCAGAAGTGTAATTGTTAGTGGTGAAATGTGTGCTTATTTACTTGGAAGCGAACCGTGTTGCCAGCTCCAGACACGGTATCGCTTCCAAGTAAATAAGTAGTTACATATTTCACCACTAACATCTGCCGGATCTGCCCTGATGATGGACACTGCAACGCTGTACGGAACGTTGGCTAAAGAAGGAGGCAGCGCAACATGGCATAACACCCCAAAAACAAATAACGCAAATACTTTTGGCCGTGAAAATCTATAATTTTTTTAGTGTTGTTTCTAAACTATCAAAAATAGAGTTAAAATAAATTTTATTTACAATAGCTCCAAAATAATTCCCCTCAGGGCCTATGTCATCTTTGCAAGAAGGATGTTCACGGAAGGAAAAGGGTATGAGGGGTGGGTAGGAATCTGGGGGTCAGTGTGTCCACGAGTGACGGGACGAATGATTCCACCCCTCTCACTGCAGTGCACGATGATGTTCGGAGAAAGCCCTGCTGGAGAAGTCAAAAAGTCTCCCTCAACCAGTCTTTCCCGATCTGGCCTGTCACGCAGCTGGTGGGCAGAGGCATCCGCCGCTAAGACCCGGAAAAACCTCACTCCGTGAACCCCGGCACCCCTGCTAAGTCACCAAACGTAACGAACCACTTGGGGCAACCTACTGCAGAGGTGTTGATTATACAACAAATGGTTCCCAGGGCGGCGGTACCCATACCCGCCTCCCAAATTGTAACCTACATATGTGTTCATTGTGTTTTTTTTATAATTCTTGTATTTTTTTCTTATACTTACCTATTACATAAAAATGAATAAAAAGCCACCATTTTGCTCCGGAACCGGAACTTAACAAACCAATTTACATATAGCAGAGATGCCAAATGGTCGAGTTAAAACAGAACTATGCTACGCGCAGTCAAGCATCATCCTATGTCGATGACCTCTATATTATGCACATTTTATTTTTGAATACAATAATACACGAGTGGAGTCTATTTACAGTTTATAGGCCAATGTCGTATTTTAGAAAAAACCTGTTGGAGCAGAAATAGGAGGAGATGTAAAAAGTTCAAGGCAGTTCAGCCAATAACAACATACGAACACAACATAACATAGACAGGCAAAACTCACTTGATTAGATTACATAAAATTAATTATTGATGGTGAACATGATGTAATACAGAGACGTGCGATCCATGCTAACGGATTCCTAATATACGATGGCTGTTCATAAAATAAGGTCTCCAAGGTGCTGCGGTCGCTAGGGACAATTTTACGCGAGATCCGGCAACGCTGGCGTGTAGCCTGGTTCCCCCTACGCCAAATCCCCACCATGCTGCAGTCTGTGCGATCTCGGCGTGGAAGCCGTTCGTGATGGAGCTTCCTCTCGTCCCCCCCCCCCCCCTCAACCAGGTGTGAATTACGCCCTATAGTTTTTTCGTGCAAAAAAAACAAAACCCCGGAAGAAATTAATTAGCAGCTACTTTAGCTACTTTACGGAAAACAGTGTATGAATGCAAAAACGTGCGCAAATGGTGCAGAGATTGTAAAAGCGTGCCGGACAGCCATCGGTTTCAGACGAAAAAAATTACGAATAAAAGTGGAAAAAATAATCGTCGCAGATAGACGGGTGACGGTTCGGGAGTTTAAAAACGAATTACATAGCGTAACTCACACCTGGCGGGTACGGCGAGTGGAAGCTCCATCGCGAACGGCTGCCACGCCGAGACTAAACGTCACAGAGGGTGCAGCGTGGTGAATAGAATGGCAAGGAGAAATCAGGCTACACGCCAGTGTTGCCGGATTGCGCGAAAAATCGTTCCTCGCGACTGCACCGCCTTGGAGGCCTCATTTTAAGGACAGCCCTCGTACATGATTTTTATGCATAGGTACGTTTAATCCACCACACAATTAATATTTGTGTCTATGTAAATGTATTTATCAGCAATAGTAATGTATTGAAAAGGTTCTAAGTGTTGCCGTCAGATGCCAGCAGGGAAAGTGCTTCTATCGATGGCCGACAGGGATACCCGAGTAGGCGGGTGCCGCCGAGACTGACTCTGGCCAGCCTACCCACTACCCACCAGATTCAATTAGCCACTTGTATAGACGGGTCGTGTGACTTGCAGCATTATTATCACACAATAAACCAGTCTGTTATCAAACCCAAAGTTATTTAGAAGTCCCCCACAGAACTAATAATGTTTGAATGTAAATAATATCCAACATTACAGTAATTTAAAGTACTATTGTTACAACTATTTTCTCTGCTAATTGGTTTAAACGGTAATAAATCAATTAGACAACCATAAAACTGAAATTTAGAATCCTATAAATAAGTCGTCTCAAAGTGGTTTAAACACAGTTTGAAAATAGTCTCGTAAGCCAGAACTGCGGTCACAATAATAAAAACTAAAATACTTGCAGAACTTAATATTATTAAATTTGAATAAAAATAAAAGAAAATTAAAAAAAACTACCAAATATTAAATGTCGTAAGAATAAATTAATAACAATGTTTTCTGCAACTTTAAATAATAATAAAATATCTTTATTGAACAAAAAAAAATTAAGATTTATAACTACAAAAACAAAAAGTACATCATAAGTACAGTAAAAGTACAGTTTAAAAGTTGCATAAGTACAAAAGTTAATAAAAAACAAAATACATATATACAGTAGGTACTTAAAGAATAGAGATTTATAATTATAAATTTAGGTTTCTCGTAACCTGCCTCACTAGGCTAGTCTGTGTTAAGGCAGTAACGAACTATCAGTAATAATTATCCATCTTATAAATATTGCAATTTTTCCTAGCAAAAATAAAAAATCTACTTATTTTCAATTTTCGGGCAAGCTCTTTTAGGCTAGTAGTCAATTTCAGAAAAAAATGCGTGAGTGTACACGTAAGTGCTACCAAAAGTTGATAGAATGGATTGTCATCGACAACAAGTCTATCTGCCGAGTTTCAGCTCGATCGGATGTCGGGAAGTGGGTTAATTTCCACATGCAAGATTTGCATTCACTCATTCAAGAAAACAAAATCGAAATTCAAATACAACAAAGAAGGATTGAAAAAATATCGAAATAAAAAAATTGAGTGTGCATTGGTTTCATAGTGCTTTCACACAAACGAAGTATTGAAATCCGTAAGTCTAAACATAAACCTTAGGTCGTACAGTTTACACCGGCGCGGCGCTGTGCAAGCGGGTTTCCCACAGAGCGTTGGACCATCCCTATAATTCACACGCGATAGAAGTGAAACCAGAAAGTCGCTAGATGTCGCTTTCTTTTCCCTGTTTATTTTAAAGTGGTTTGAAGATTGGATATTGATTTACAAAAACAAAAATGTTATTTTTTATTTTATTTCGTAGGATTCGAACCTCCTTCCGCTAGATTTCTCTGGCCGCTGAGATTTGCGACGCTCTTACCGCTGCGTTATAGGACGCGCCCGGCGAGGCGCGAATTTACGCATTATATTCCGACGACCCGTAAAAAACAAAGCGGCCAATGAGCGCAGACCTATCTTCGTTTCCGTTTTATATCTCAACCATTAGGAGCCTTGAGCGCAGTTTGATGCTTCGCAGGTGCCGTAGCGCCTCATTTCCGTTTCATCCGAATTTCAAATCACTCTAACGGGGCTAAGGAAGTTTCACTTAAAAAGGGGGATTGAAAATTTGCTTACAATCGATTATTTCATTATTTTGTTTTAAATATTATTCCTGCATTACTCGTCATGGCATTAGTCCAACATGAAAAGTATTTATCAGTAGCTTGGTCACCACAGACGATATAAATTACAAACTGCTGATGATGCCATTGAATATAATGTTTGTATATAATGTTATGTATCATTACCGGGAACATAAACATGATGTATGGAAACTCGTGACATAAATTGACATAATGAAGATACTCGAACTTCATACTACCTGGCTAATTTTTAAGAAAAATATCGCCTATACAAACTGGAAAAGAACTTATAACTGCAGTGTAATAAATATTATTATTTTGAGCCTATTTGAGAAGTATTCACGCTCCAATACTTTCTGTCTCGCATTTGCCTGTCCCTTACTCTCGCCTAGTACATAAAGGGCAGCGGACTAGTACATAAAGACAAGCGAAACCTTAGTTTTTTTAGTTTACCCGCCGGGGTGTCCCGCGTAACTTCTGGTCTCCAGAAAGAGAGAAAATATATACTCGTAAATCATTTGTGTGTAAGGTGACGAGAAATTAAGGGATAATTAGTGTCCTTTCAAGTTATTATTGTCAAAATAATATGTCCATAGAAGTTATTATTGTCATAAAGCTACAGTTATAGTGTGTATTGTTAAGTTACTACAGTTTTTACGATCATTTAACTGTCTACTTGTGTAAATTGACTGTACCCACCTAATAAAGACTCATCGAGTTTACGGAAGAAAAGTGTGAATTGATTTCATTGAGTTTACAGAAGAAAAGGGTGGATTGATTTCATTTAATTACCCCGCTATAGCAGTTAAAAATATATTGGACGTGGAATCTAACATGGACGATCGATGTAATGTATTGAAAGAGCTTTTATCAGACGCCGACAGATGCCAGCGCGGAAAATGCTTCTGTCGATTGCCGACAGGGGTGCACGGGCAGGGGGTGGCCGTCGAGATTAGTTCTCGCCAGCCTACCGCACAGATTCAATTAGCCGATTGTATAGACAGGTCGTGTGACTTGTATGATTTATTAGTAAATACAGTAAACGCATAATAAAGCAGTTTGTATGAAGAATTTATTGGCATTGAGAAGTACACCCCACAGAATTAATAGTGTTTGAATGTCAAAAATACCGAACATTACAATTGACAAAAACCCCATATCGACACGATATTGATTAAATCTGTCATCTATGGTCAGTTATCAATATAATAAGCGAGCACGGTCAACTATTAATGACAGATATTCAGACCGAAGATTGGCAAATTTTAGCGAGGCCTCTATAGTATCAGATAAGTTTCGGTTAACTGTCAATATACACATATTATTTCAATTTGTTTTTCGTTATGCAAAATCACTAGCTTATTTAACGAACGGATTGAATTAACGAAGCTTTTAGAATTGAAAGGACTTACATAAATAATGCATTTAAGAGGCGATTAATTTATTCCGATCGATCTTTGAGAAAAAGATTCAGTAGCATCTGGGAATTGAACCGAAAACAGTTCAAAATGACATAAGATGATATTATGGTCGAATTAGCTCAGTAGTAACGCTTCCCCGGCAAGAAAGAGGTCGTGGGTTCAATTCACAGTTGCGACTGAATCTTTCTCGGTTTCACATTTTTCGTTTGAGAGTCGTTAATATTGTCTTCAATGATTAAATAAAAGTTTTCTTACAATAATAAGTTATATGAAGAATCTCTTTCCAAACACCCTGTTTAATACATCACAATACACAAGGGCAATATTATATTCTGTGGTGGGTTTTTTATCGGTCTCATGCCACCCCTTATCTCACGCGATCTGAGCTTTTATTCAAGGCAGGACTTAATGCAGAATTACACTATCGCCGTCCAATTAGATGTCAGCGTTCTGAATACGTTTTAATAAGGTCATTGCATCGGAGCACCGATTCTAAGGGCGGTAGTTGCATGATTAATTCGCCCCGTGTCACCTGGGAGTTATTCGATGTAAGAACTAATATTTATTCATTTCCGGCCTTCGTGGTAGAGGGGTAAGGCTTTCGATTAGCAATTCAAAGGTCACGGTTTCAAATTACGGCGTGCGCAAGTAAATTTGAATAGATTAAGTTGAGTTGTTTCACAATTTCTTAATTCAAAATAATATATACCTAGTATATTTGTGACACGTTCAACGGAAGAAGTTCCGAGAATTAGGGTCATTGTTGATCCCTTCGGCACCGGTGCATAGTCGGGAAACACACCAAACGCGCCGCAAACATATATGTACACGGTTGACATTTGTCACATGAGAACGGGTATTACGATAGTAGCTAAGTCATAAACTTCACGTTCACAGATGGTTTCCATATGGCGCGACGTCAGAGTTGCTCTAGGAGTCGGATTCTCAAATTTCAACCGTACAGTCGCTAGGGTATTAATACTAATCGATGTCATCAAAATTTCTTCACAGGTCGTTGGCGGTCGATAGCGTGTCACTTGAATCACCGAAAAATACAATCCGAACAGTCGATAGGGTACAGTGCGGTACTTATGTTGAATTTGAGCTCATTGTTTCCTTGAAAAAAACGACCTGTTCGTGCGATTACCATCTACATTAGTCCAAATGATCTCAGAGTAGGATTAGGAGGACAAAAACATAACAATTTTCAGTAAATATATTCGGAAAATAGATTTGCGTGACAAGATAATTTAATAAATAGGTAGATAGTGTAGATTATTTTTTTGTAATGATTATTACAAAAAAACAAACATTGACCTTTGAAATACCAAACAGGTATCGTGGAATTTTAAGGGCCATTAAGTAGCAGCATTCCGAATTTCTATCTTTTTATGACATATTTCTCTTGAACACTTTAAGTTATTAAGTTTCTAAAAAATATGTTAATTTTTTGAGATGTTTATCTACATGTTAGATATGATTTTAGATTAAAACGTTGGCGGAGGTAGAGCAACACGGCATAACACCCTAAAAACAAATAACATACAGCGCCCTTGAGGTGATTTTTCACAAAAACGGCGCTATATAAATCATCCAAATATTATTATTATTATTAACATATCTACATGTTCTTTTTTTTCTTTACTGGGGTACCCCGTTCTAAGGACACATTGTACAAGTTTTCTAGGTTGACGTATAAATAAATACCTATGTTACAATATTACAAAGGAAAATTATAAAGTTAAATCTGAAAGAAAGCACAATACAAGCATTAATCTTTGTTAGGTTGCAAGATTGTAGGTATCTATATTCTTCCTTCCCATGTCCATAATCCACATTTTATGCTTCTTTTGAAGTCTTTTTTCGTTATTTGTTTGTGGGGTGTTGTGCCGTGTTGCGCTACCTCCTTCTTTAGCCAACGTTTCGGACATCGTTGCAGTGTCCATGATCAGGGCAGATCCGGCAGATCCGGTAGATGGTCAAATCTACCGGATCTGCCCTGATGATGGACACTGCAACGATGTCCGAAACGTTGGCTAAAGAAGGAGGTAGCGCAACACGGCATAACACCCCAAAAACAAATAACGAAAATGCTTTTGGCCGTGAAAATCTTAAAACTTATCTTCTTTTGAAGTCGGTTATTTTTCTAATGGTTTTTATTGCAAGAGGGAGTAAATTAGATAATTTTATAGAGAAGTATTGCATATTTTCTTTGTCCAAAAGTCGTTTTAGTTGTAGATTGGTGGAATGTATGTTGTAATGTAGATCTTGTGAATCGGCCCGAGTTTGTCTGTTTTAAGTTATCCTGGTTTTTGGATGCGTACATTAGAATATCTTTTGTATATAATTGTTTCAGTGACAATAAATTCAGCGCTTTAAAAAAATAGTTTGTAGGGGTTCTGATGGGGACTCTAAGTTTAATTTTCAGAATTGCCCTTTGAGCTATGAGGACTGGTTTTATAGTGCAATCGCATGAGCTTCCCTATCCGATAAGACCATATTGTAGATGAGATTGGGCTAATGCATAATAGATTTTAATTAGCTGTTCTTTATCTAAAATATTTCAAAATTTTTTGAAAAAATATGTTAGTTTCTTTTAATTTGTTGCTCACATTTCCACTTGCCATGCCGAAACGGTAATTATATGAAATTCCCTAGACAGAAAAGAATCGCTAAGTATGCTCCGAAAATAATTATAAACACCTTTTTATCTATTATTTTACAAGTGATATGTGAATAAGAAAAATTCACAGCGTTTCCTTAAATGCTAATTAAGACATTTCCCGCGAGTTTTTTTCTCCATTTTAAACGAGTGTTTAATTAAACATTTTCACAATTTTCGCTTAAATTTTATCGTTTTTAATATTAGCACGCTCCCTCTAACATTCATACTTACATATCTTCCCTTCTTATTTTTGAGCGCTGAGAACCAGCGGCCGAGAATTCATATTTCGTCGAAGGATGTCTTGCGATCGTAACCTTGCAACTGAACGAACTGAAAGATTGATCCGTATCAGCATTTTTAAATAATAATTCAATATCGATTTTATTTAATTCATATAGCATTATTTCACGTGTTTAGGATCAAAGTACTATCAAAATAATCTACTTAATTGTGTCGCTACAATAGCGACATGATAGGTCAATAACATCAGCCTTATTAGAAACTAGATCTGGTAACCCGAGTGCGTAAGCTCTGTTAGACCGAGCCCTAAGTCCCAAGCCATACATGTACATAATATTACAAGGTTCGTGCGTTGGAAGTTCGAGTTGGAAGGTTGGAATTCAAGTTGGCGATCGGCGATGGCTGGTTCGCGCGAGTTGGCCAACACATCAGTCTGCGCAATATTATTACGGGATAGTGGTTTAAAAATTGGTTGAAATTATAATTTTTTTAGCTTTACGAATCGAAATAAATATTATGGAAACCGAAGCACCGCCTGCACAATTGCAGGCAACTAATAAGATACAGCGCCGAACCAGCTGTTCGACGTCCGCCATTTTGGAGTTCGGAGTTAGAGGGTTGGTCGCAGCCACCACACTAAGTTCGGAGTTGGAAGGTCGGCTGTGGTAGTAGCATTACATTACATTGAATAGAAACTCGCAAATACTACAGCGGACAATATTATAAAAATCAACAAAAGTTAAGGTTTTTTTTACTAAAATACATCTATTTTCGAGCCATCTCTTGGGCCGGCTAGTAGGCCATTCAGAGAAATGCATGTGCGTGCACGTGTGTGGTTAATTTCCACTTCCAAGATTTGCATTCATTCCGAAAAGAAAATCGAAATTCAAATACGTAGAAGTATTTAAAAATGAAGAAATCGTTGGACCTACAATATTCATAACCCTCATAATTACAACGTAAATTCACATAATATTATCTCACTTTCGTGTGGCGTGAATTCAAGATAGTTTAGGTATCTGCCTACACTAGTGAGTATAAAAAACTATGGACGGCTTGTTGAATAATTGAACAAATCCTCAAATTTCAAAGTAAAAATTAAAGTATAGTTAACAATTCAGTTATGTGAATCAACTGTACAATAATAATATAATAACAGAACTTGAATAGAACTTTTACAGAACTTTAAAATCAACTTTTTTAAACAGTTGGATGTTCCAAGTATATGGCAAAAACATTCTAGTACATCACCTCAAAAACGATTCAGAGGTAGACACACCTCATGCTCATGAAACCAGAGCCAAACAAACAGACATACTTAATATACCAAAGTGTAACTTTTCATTTGGACAAAGAACTTCTGAATTTTTAACATTAAGTTATATAACTAACTCCCACTTAGTATCAAACAAATTAAAACAAAAAATAGCTACATTAAGGACATTAAATGTTAGCTGAAGGAACTAGCGGAAAATTAACTTACTAGTATACTTAAAACATCGTCGTAGAAGTTTCTGGAAAACCTTATCCAAACCATGAAGTTAAACCATAGAAGTCGCTGAAAACTTATCCAAAGCATAGTCCCCCTCAGCACAGGATCTTCTAGTGAGGAGGACTACGAATATAATTTCTATTATATATGTATAACCTAACATGTTTCATATAAAAATGTAAAAAATAATAAATATATAGTTACAAAATAAAACTTTAAATTTGATGAATGGTTCAACTTCTCTGAAACAACGGGTCCTAGAACAACGCTAGATGAATCAAGTCAAACATAGAAAAATAAAGGCAGCCATCTTTTTATCAAAATAATCCAAGATTCTAAAAAACAATTTCAAGAAAAACAGTCTCCTATTTTAAATAATTAACAACTTAATTATTATAATTAAGTTTTGGTGAAAATAATATAATTTTAAGTGGGCTCTCAACATTCTAGGAGCTATGGGCTTCAAGATTCGCCCGACTTATTTTCAGCAAATCGTAAAATCTGACATTATGTACATTAATTAGGCGCGTTTGATCTTTGCCATCAACAATTTATACCAATAAAACATTTCACTTGAGGAGCGGGTCTGCCGGGGCCAGGAGTGCCGGGGAGAAATCAATTGGACTCGGATTTTAAAACATGCAGCCAATATCACTAACTCGACCAATAAACACTCCACACTGGAGAATGATATTATCCATTGTATAAACAGAAATGACCTTCATAACCGAGTTAAAGAAATGGAAGGAAAAACAACAAAATTGGAACAATAAGAAAAGTTTTTTTTTTCTTTTATATAATTAATAATATTATTATTGAATTTACAAACACAGTTAATCAACAGAAAAATCTGCAATTTAAGAGCGTTTAACCAGCCAGCGGATGAAAATCCACATTTCGTCGAAAGTTGTTCTTACGATCGTGCAGGGCGGTTACAACGAGAAAGATTAATTATTCTACGTACCAGCTTTTTAAAATTATAACTCAATATCGATTTTATTTCATTCCAAATTTGTTTTAATTTATACCTACATCCAAAAATGCTGAAAGGCGTGATGATAAAACCATTAAAATAATATACTTTTTGTAATTATTTTTTGATTATAAGTATTTCTCATTTTTCAATAACGCCTAAGTTAAATAAGAATGTAAAAAAAACTGGAATATATTAGTTTGTAAGTGCGCAAATAAATACACAAACCGACCAATTTTCGTTGAGAAACACATGTACGTATATATTTTTTAATGATTTTATTTTAACGAAAATAAAAATTCTAAAACATGCGATACCCAGATAATGTATTGATTTATACTGCATGATTATATGATTTGAAATGGGTGTGGTATAATACAAAATCTTTTTTGAAAATTTAACAAATCTGCCAACGACCTAAGATAACCTTATTATAATAAAAATAAACATTTTTTCTCAAAATTTAAAACATGCGAATGCTAGATAAAAGAACAATCTTTCGAAATCCATTTATAATTTTTTGTGGAAGAGTCAATACGTCTAAAATCTGATTTAAAAGTGACATATTTCTGGTTTTCTCTGGTAATACACTCTTAATTATTATTACGTGTGACAGCTGTTTCGCCTTTTGAAGACATTATTAAATTGTCATTTTTTTACATGAGCTCCACGCAGGAGGCCCTGAGGAAAATAATTTCCCTCAGGGCCTATGTCATCTTTGGGGATGCTGTGTGGAATTTTTTTAAGGAAAGAAAGGAGAGGAGAGTTCTGGGAAGGAAAAGGGTTTAAGGGGTGGGTAGGAATCTGGGATTCAGTGTCCTGGTCATCCGCCTCCAGGACCTAGACAAACCTCACCCAATGAACCCGGGCACCCCTGCTAAATCACCAAACGTAGCGAATCCCTTGGGGTGACCAATGGCAGAGGTGTTGGTTATCCAATAAAGGTTCCCGGGGCGGCGGTACCCATTCCCGCCTTCCAAATTGAACCACTTTTTTTAATATTAGCACCACACAGGAGGCCCTGAGATGAATTATTTCCCTCTTGGGACTTGTTTCGACTTGAAAGGTCAGTTTCAAACAGTTTGAAAATGACCTTACAAGTCGAAACAGCTGTAACTAAAACACTAACCAAAAAACTTGCAGAACTCGATAATAACATTATCAAATTTAATTTTAATTAAATTTCTAAAAATTTAATTAATTTGTTTACACTAGACACCACAAAGTAACTACATTCCATTGGTCACCATGAAACAGGGATCCGCCCAGTATGGTGATGTAACGTATCTTATATATGAAAATGTTCTATTGTTTTATAATGTATTTTATAAATAAATAAAATATTCTGGCTGTTTTTTGACCCCACGCACGATAAAACCAGTGATTTCTAAGAACAAGTCAGGCCAATTTTAGAGAGAAGCTTTTGTTATTTTAAAGGAGGTTGTAGAATATAATACGCAAATCTGTAAAAGCAAAAATAGGGTAAAAAAGAAACAACTTCCTAATCCTGCACGTGAATGGGCATTTTTGTAATGTTGACAGTACGATGGCGTGCTCAACATAAAATACACAAACGGCCTCCATTCTTTGGTTAAAAATTATAAAAAACTTAAAGTACAACAAACTGCATTCTTACGGACTTCCCGCATCCATGTGTACGTAGATTGCCGACTTCTCGAGGAAAGGTCGATTCAGACGGTAGTCGATGGTTTCACCTCTTCCTCACACTCGATAAATGCTGGCGTCCCGCAGGGATCGGTTCTGTCTCCGACTTTGTGTTTGTTGCACATCAACGACCTTTTGTCACGTGCACCAATTCGTTGTTATGCGGATGACAGTACAGTTCATGATAGCTTTTTGTTTGACAAGCCCCCAAAGGGCTCACAAACTCCAACAGCTCGTAGGGCTTTGAAGCAAAGAATGGACGGTTACCTCGAGTGTTTTCTATAAATAATCTCGTTGAATTTAATGTTTCAAAGACCCAATCTTGTCTGATTACGTCTAAAAGGGATCGAAATGAAAATCTAGTCTCTTTCAACGGAAGCAATCTTCCGAACAGGCCCTCCATTGATATGCTTGGTGTAACCAAGTGACCAGCTCAGGTATGGGGGCTTCATCGAAGCCAGAGTAAAGTTAGCCTCCCAGAAACTGGGCGTACTCTATAGGGCCTGCAGATACTTTAATAGTGCACAACTGCTAACCCTGTACAAATCGCAAGTGCGCCCCACGGTTGAATTTGGCAGCCACCTCTGGTCTGGAGCTCCAAAATACCTGAAAAATACACTCGACTCTGTGCAGAAACGGGCGGTCCTTTTAATAGATTCTCCCATCTTAACAGACGGATTGCAATCTTTAGAGCACAGGCGTCGGGTGGGAATGCTATCCTTGTTCTACCGGTATTACAATGGAAGATGCTCCGAGGAACTAGCATCATTGATCCCTTCGGCACCGGTGCATAGTCGGGAGACACGCCAAACGCGTGCCCAACATTTGTACACGGTTGACATTTGTCACATGAGAACGGGTCGTTTCTTCGACTCGTTCTGTGTTCAACAGTTGCTCAAAAAAAAAAATTTTTTAAATTGAAAAATGGAGGAACAAACGTGTTAAAAATCATTACTACGCCATTAAAACATAAACATGATGGTATTTTATACCCAAAGTTGATGACTTGGAAACCGAAATGCATCAATGTATATACAGAATGTTAGGGACGTATTTGACTATCCATTAATATTAGTATCCAGTGTTTTCTGATAGTTCTGGAATAAAAAAAGGTTAACGAAAATTTTGCTCTCCGGTGACATTTTTAATTGAACTTAAAACCTAAAAAATCAGTAGGTGTTGGACAGATGGTGTTGGAGTAAGGGTTATGGCAGTTACTCGGCTGAGTGACCAGTGGCGACATGTGGAAGAAAAAAAACGTTTGTTTAGAAGAAAAAAATACATTTACATCTTTACTCTAAGTAATGTCAAGAATCACTGGTTAAAGTAAGTACTTCCCTTCTTAACACTCTGTATTTAAAACAGAAATTCTAGATTCAAAGGAAACATTACAAAGCAATCAGGATACAGTTTGAAAGTATGTAAGGTACTCCGTGCTGTTTCTCGGTCGTTAAATGGTCGTATGTAGTGTATACGTGCGAACAGACGAGTGCCATCGCCATCCATAAATGCAACATAAACATTGGTGAATCTAAAATAGAAATGAAGTACTAAGACATTGCTTTTCCTCGAACTGCAGACGAATTGCATTTCTCCAAAGGTGTCCTTCAGTGTTCGGTCTACTCGTGTTTATGTTCTTACTACAACCGAAGACATTTTGCTGGATTTTATGGATCGTAAAATTTGCTTTGCTATTTCACAAGGTACCGTGCATTTTCATCCCGCGACAAACTATCCCTCGACATAATATCCCAAGGACAAAATATCCTACGGACAAAACATCTTCCCAACAAGTTATCTACTACAACCCAACCCAACCCAACCAAACCAAACCTAACCTAACCTTAGTTTACACTTTACTGTTTTTCATCAATAATAATTCATTGTCTTCACAGGATGTATGTATTATTTTTGTCCCATTTTACTATTCTTGAACACTAATTTATTGAAATATTTAAATAAATGAAGATAATATAAGCGAAAATCAATCGAAAATCTGGAAACAGAAAAATCAGAAAAACATATTGACACCTCTGGGACTCGAACCCAGGACTTCTTGCTTTCCGGGCAAACGCGCTAACCACTGCGCCACGGTGTCGATATGAAATTCGGTCATGTTCTGTACCATACTTCGATTAAGAACCACCTACATTATCTTCATTTTCTTTAACGCATATATTATTGCCAACTATCTTTATGTATGATTCCTGGGTTCGAGTCCCAGAGGTGTCAATATGTTTTTCTGATTTTTCTGTTTCCAGATTTTCGATTGAGTTTCGCTTATATTATCTTCATTTATTTAAATATTACAATTTGAGGTTTTACTCATAAAGTTAAAATAAAAAAAACTAATTTATTGTCTTTACAGGATGTCTGTATTACTTTTGTCCCATTTTACTATTTTTGAACATTAATTTATTGTCTTTACAGGATGTCTGTTTTATTTTTGTCCCATTTTACTATTCTTGAACACTAATTTATTGTCTTTAAAAGATGTCTGTATTACTTTTGTCCCATTTTACTATTTTTGAACACTAATTTACTGTCTTTACAGGGATGTCTGTATTATTTTTGAATTGATATGAAACCGAACAAGGTACAAATAAATAAAATGATAACTGATAACATTACATTGATGGGTAGGTATAATGTATAACCTTTTAAGGTTATTCTAATAAAAAAATTATATCATAAGTTTAAAAGATTAACTTAGAAAGTGTCGAGTATCTAAGAACTTAAATGAAAAATAAAATCAATGTATTGAAAAAACCGAGTGTGCTTTAGACCACACGACTGAAAAACTTCACTAACTTTTAAAATAACATTGACATTGGGGTGACATATGACATTGGGGTGACATATGACGATGGGGTGACCCACGACCTTGGGGTGACCTAAGACCTTGGGGTGAACTACGACCTTGGGGTGACCATCCTTATCCTAATCACTCACGAAGTCAAGCGTGCGTAAAGGCCCGACCGTTCGCCTCGCCATTGATCACCGTTCGCATCGATTACCGTTCGCATCACACTTTTCGTAACATCACAATTTTCGTAACACATCACCACTTTTTGTAACACATCACCACTTTTCGTAACGCATTCACCAGCTTACCCCCCAAGTCGAGCGTGCGTAAAGAAGTTTTACTTAAAAAAATTCCTAGGTGTAATTTTATTTAAGGTGTAGCATTATGCAATAATCTTGCCAAGTCATATATATCATGAACCACATTTTACTTTCAATTCGATTCCAAAACAAACCGTACCATACTCAAGAGGATCTCGTACAACTTAGGAATGCTCTCAAGGCGGTTCTACCACTGTAGCGAAGATGTCAGAAAATTATTATTCAAGACATACTGTACTGCCCTGTACACGTCAGAACTGTGGACACAATACCCAGCAGCGCAATGGGACAAACTGAGGGTGTGCTACAATAATGCATACAGGCAACTTATGCAACTACCGAGGTTCTGCAGTGCCTCCACGATGTTCACCGAGGGGAGGGTGCACTCATTCCCAGCCCTACTTCGCCACCGACTAGCCAGCTTCTGGAGCAGGATACGGACTTCAACCAATATCATTGTCGTGGCTGCATCCGAGTGGCTCAGTTCCCCATTAAATGAGCGGTGGATGCAGATGATGAGGCGACCTCCATGATGGACTATCCCAAAATATCTTTTTATTTTTAATTCTGTCTACTTATTATTTATTTTAATTTTATGCTTATTTTTTATTATTTGTGTGATGAATTTTGTTATCATTTTATGCTTTAATTAGGTACCTACCTAATATTTAAACTATTTTTTTTTTCTTTTCTTTTATAGTTGTTTATGTAATATGGCAGACTGGGATTGCACTACCCTCCCAGTCTTGCTGGAATAAAAACTTAAATAAATAAAAATAAAATAAATTATCAATTAGTATTTGGATAAGGCGGACCTATGTAAGTGAAATTTCATATCACTTTCTTTTATCGCAGCAAACTAAAATACAAATGACGACGCCACTGAATATAATTATATTCCCTAGAAGTGTGATCAAAACCGATAGAAAATGGCTGTCGCAATTTAAGAACATTCGACTCCTTCCCCTCAAACATGTCAATGGAATCGTTAATTGAAAATCTATATAAATAAAAATGAATAGCCGAATGTATGTAGGTACGCGCATAAATATGTAACTTCCGAACGACTGCACCAAATTGGATAATTCTTTTTTTGTGTTCGTTGTTGTCAGGACAAGTATAAAACTACTGGTGAGCTCTGGCATTACGAAATTTGTGTAAAAAAATTGCAATAGGTGGCACGCGAGCTGTTTGAAAACTGAATGTACCGGGAATGAATGTATGGAATGCGGGAGTGGTGAGGGAGGAAGGGATAGGGGAACTCGTGATGGTGGTTCGCGGGATGGGGGAAAGGGAGGAGTGGAGTGTGGAGTTGTGGAGAGGGTTTGGAGGAGGGGAAGGGGATGCGGGAGAGGAAGGGGAGGTGGAAGGGGAACGGGACGAATGGGAAAGGACACGCAGGAAGAAACAATTTCTTTATTAAATGGCTTAGCAATGCATGCCGGGTACCAGCTCGTGATCGATTTCACCAGAAAAAAAGAAGTAATAATGAAATATACTAATTTAAAAAAATTGAGTGTGCAGTTCATAAGCGGTAGAAGTGAAAACTTCAGAAAACTGAAATAGACAAGAATGGGGAGACTATGAAACAGTTTTTTTTATCAATGTGAAGGACGATTTTTTTTTTCATTTATTTGTCGTCGAATCCCATTGCACCTTTTCCTATAACATTTGGTCATCTTATTAGTATTTGTGTTTTCTTCTTCGGAGTCGTTAGATGTCGCTTTCTTTTGTGTTTTCTTTTGCCTGTTCATATTGGAGTTGTTTGAAGATTGGATATTGATTTTACAAAAACTAAAATATAGGTATATATTTTTTGAATTTCCTAGGATTCGATCCTTGGTCGGCTAAATGTCTGCAAAGGTTTGTCAGGCGCTTTAGATATACCACTACACTACACCAAAGGAGACTTGCGTGAGACTGTGGATTTATCGTATTATATTGGAATCGAGTAGATCCGTGAATTAAATAAATATTCTATTGCTATATCATTCTCTCGCACGCTAAATCCTATAGATTATAAATTGTAGATGTACGATGTACATATAAGTTTGTCTCTTTTTAGTGTCGCTCGTTTCCGTTTCACCGAGTTTCAAATCACAACGTTGCTAAAGAAGTTTTCACTTAAAAAAAAACAATGTGTTTTTATGTGTGCAATCCAAAACATTATTTTTTTTGGTTTGCCTGAGTTACCAACATCAATTTCAAATGTCTTGTAAAACTTTAAAAAAAGCGTATTTTGGTTGCTTAAGGTTTTTAACATTCCTACTAAGGGTCGACCGAGACAAGTTTTTCGTTGTCGGCCGAAACCGAGACCGAGAATAAATTAACATCTCGGCCGAGACAGAGAATAGATAAATTGAGAAAAAAATAAAATGCGCTATTTTTGCATAGTATAGCAATACATTATACCTACTTAATAAAAACACAAAATAATCGAAATAACACACCCTAACAAACCCTATCCGTGAATCAATTGCCACATTCATCAAAACACATCGATTAATCGATTTGCATGTTCATTGCTGTTTTAGCAGTTAGGCCTAAACTACACGAGCGGTTCTCCCGCCGCGGGAAACCGCTCGAGAAAGCTGGCGGCACATATTAAATAAACTACACGGGTGGCGGTTTTCCGCCAAGCTACCCGAGCGGTTCTACCGCCGCGGGAAACCGCCCGATCCTTTACGCGCACGACCGATCAACAACATTCTCTCGCACGAAATGATGTAATCGCGGGAAACCGCCCGTGTAGTTTGAACTTGGAGGTTTCCCGCGGCGGGAGACCCGCTGCATGTGGCGGGCAAATTTCTCCCGCCTGTGAACCGCGAGCTCCCGCGGCGAGCGAACCGCTCGTGTAGTTTGCGCCATACAACGCTCATAGTAAATTGTGTCTGCTGCGGTTTCCCGCGGCGGGAGAGCCGCTCGTGTAGTTTGCGCCATACAACGCTCATAGTAAATTGTGTCTGCTGCGGTTTCCCGCGGCGGGAGAGCCGCTCGTGTAGTTTGCGCCTTAAAAAACCCGCCTCGCTCGGCAACTCTCTCACGCACTGACACAAAGTGACGAATGTGGACGCGCGCGGTAGATTTGAATCCCATTATCCTATACCATACCTACTTACAACGGTCTCAGAGACAGAGTTCTCGGTAGAATTTGTAGCCGAGAATGCCGGGACCAAGACCGAGATCTCGGCGACCCTTACTTCCTACCCAGTGATCGGAAACAACCACGCTACCAACCGGGCCAAATCGCGTGTTTGTAAAGCCGGCATTTATATCGTAAATTGTGTTTTGGTTTCTTATAATTTCAGAGAAATGCGTTTTTTTTTTACATGAGCTCCACACAGGAGGCCTTGAGGAAAATAATTTCCCTCAGGGCCTATGCCATCTGGGATGCTGTGTTGAGGGTTTTTTTGAGGAGAGGAAGGAATGAACATTGGTCTTGAAGGGACCCATGTTGTAGGAAGGAGGAAACACAGAGGCCGGCAAATCATTCCACAGCCGAGCTGTTGAACATAAGAACGAGTCAAAGAAACGACCCGTTCTCATGTGACAAATGTCAACTGTGTACAAATGTTTGGCGTGTTTCCCGATTATGCACCGGTGCCGAAGGGATCAATGATGCTAGTTCCTCGGAGCATCTTCCATTGTAATACCGGTAGAACAAGGATAGCATTCCCACCCGACGCCTGTGCTCTAAAGATTGCAATCCGTCTGTTAAGATGGGAGAATCTATTAAAAGGACCGCCCGTTTCTGCACAGAGTCGAGTGTATTTTTCAGGTATTTTGGAGCTCCAGACCATAGGTGGCTGCCAAATTCAACCGTGGGGCGCACTTGCGATTTGTACAGGGTTAGCAGTTGTGCACTATTAAAGTATCTGCAGGCCCTATAGAGTACGCCCAGTTTCTGGGAGGCTAACTTTACTCTGGCTTCGATGGAGCCCCCATACCTGAGCTGGTCACTTAGGGTTACACCAAGCATATCAATGGAGGGCCTGTTCGGAAGATTGCTTCCGTTGAAAGAGACTAGATTTTCATTTCGATCCCTTTTAGACGTAATCAGACAAGATTGGGTCTTTGAAACATTAAATTCAACGAGATTATTTTTACCTCAAGAGAAAACACTCTCGAGGTAACCGTCCATTCTTTGCTTCAAAGCCATACGAGCGGTTGGAGTTTGTGAGCCCTTTGGGGGCTTGTCAAACAAAAAGCCATCATGAACTGTACTGTCATCCGCGTAACAATGAATTGGTGCACATGACAAAAGGTCGTTGATGTGCAACAAAAACAAAGTCGGAGACAGAACCGATCCCTGTGGGACGCCAGCATTTATCGAGTGAGAGGAAGAGGTGAAACCATCGGCTACCGTCTGAATCAACCTCTCCCTCAAGAAGTCGGGAATCCACGTACAAGAAGGCAGTTTGTTGACAAGTCCTCGGTGCCAAACCCGGTCAAAGGCCTTGGAAATGTCCAGTGCAACCGTTTGGGTCTTACCGAAACGTTCCAGGCATCGCCCCCAAACATGCGTCACATATGCGAGAAGATCACCGCACGAGCGGTTCCGCCGGAATCCGTATTGACGGTCGTTAATAATTTTGTTCTTCTGGAGGTACGTGACCAGTTTGTCGTTGATCACACGTTCCATCACCTTAGACAGAACTGATGTGATCGCTATGGGGCGGTAGTTGGCCGGGTTGGAGCGGTCACCCTTCTTTGGAATAGGATGGATAACGCTTTTTTCCAACCAGAGGGCACGGAGCCAGTCTTCAGGGACATTTTTTCATTTTTCATTTATTTTTAATCTCTCTAATTAAAACACACCAGTGAAAACCTATTATTGGTTCAATAACATATACATATGTAAATACACCTAAGTAAATAATGTAACTGTTGGTTTTCCAAATAAAATAAAATAAAAATAAAAAATTTAAAAAGCTCCGTCAAAATTGGAGCTATTTCTGCAGCGCACCTCTGCAGTACCAGGGCAGGTATTCCGTCAGGCCCACTAGCTTTATTAACATCAAGCCCTCGTAAAACATGGAGAACTTCCCGATGCCGGATCCTCAGCTTTTTCATACGAAAACCGCAGTGAAGAACCGACGTCGGGACAGCACCTTGGTCATCGAGGGTTGAGTTATCCGCAAACATTTTACCTAATAAGTTAGCCTTTTCGGTGGCGGTGTTTGCTAGTGAGCGGTCAGGTCTGGTAAGAGGTGGCAGACTGGATTTGCAGAAATTGCGACCTATTGAGCCCGCAAGCGACCAGAATTGCCTGCTGCCATGCGGGCCTGCAGCCAACTTTCTGCTGGTCGTGCTCAAATTTTGACCTATTTATGATTCTCTTGGTTTCCTTTGCCATTTTGTTGTAAGCTGTTCTGTCTTCGGATGTTCTAGATGTGTTGTAGGCTCGGTAAGCCGCGTTTTTTCGTTGCACTGCTTCAGCGCATTGTCGACTGAACCACGGCTTTGAGCCTACACCAGTTTCCTTAATTGATGATTGGATGAAGCCATCCATCGCGGATGTGATGACTTCACCAATTTCCTGGGCACATCTTGAGGGATCCGAAGTCCGAAAACAGACAGCTGACCACGGGAAAGCATTGAAATGTGCCCGCAGACCGAACCAATCTGCTGACCTATAGTGCCACACTTTTCTCTTCAGCCTCTCGTTTGGTGGTCTGAAGTTTACAGGGATTGATCTCGTCACCAGGCAGTGGTCAGACGATCCTAAAGGCGCTGTGACTTCAATCTTGTAACCGTGTGGCACAGTAGTTAAAAATAGGTCTAACAGATTGGAACGGTGAGTCTGGACATCAGGAACCCTTGTGGGCTCCTGAACCATTTGCTCCAATCCGTAGAAAAGGGCAAAGGATTCCGCTTGGCGTCCAGTCGAGTCTGTTGATCCTGAGAACTTCAACCAAGGTTCGTTATGAACATTGAAGTCCCCCAGGACCAAATAAAAACTCTGCCGTAGGGTAGCGGGGCAAGAGGTCATCAATAGTGTCGCTTAAGTGTTTGAAGAGCTCGTACGTGTCTGATTCGCTAAGGTTCGGTGAGCGGTATAAACACGCGTAGAATCTTACCGTACTGGCAAGATTGACGCGTACCCACATTACGTCGAATCTGGAGTTTTCCAGATTGAACAGTCGCACACAGTTGACGTCAGCTCGACTATAGAGACAAACACCTCCTTTAGATCTGAACTTGCCTGGGAGGGTGAAGCCCGGGCAGTCCAGATAGGAGGCGTCTACAGGCTCAGCTATCTGTGTTTCATACAGGAAAAGTAGGTTGGGGGCGTTGAGAAAAAAGATGGTGGTGGAGAGAGTTTAAATTGGTGTGCAGGTCGCGAATGTTGGTGTAATTCACCAACAGTTTTGGCCCGAAACAAGTATTTTTAACTCGGATCTTCATCGTATCCATCATAAGCATAAGTTAGAATATAGAATTTAAAGGCCCAAAAATAAAAGTACGAGTAAAAAGGACGAGTTTTAACACATTGATACACGCGGGTCACGCGATACGCACTAGAACTCATTCCAGCAGCACGTAAAAGATGAGACAGAACACAAATCACGTGATCCATCGCCACGTGTAGCAAGCAGTATGATTTCAATGAAAAAAAAATATCATCGAACAGCAAAATGACATTTACATTTTTTTAACCAAATATGTTCATAAATCGCTGGTTAAAATACTTCGTGTACGTGCTGTTACACCCTGAATAATCTCAGTATTTTGTTAAAGCGTATTTCTATTGCGCAAATAAACCCGGCGGAATATATCTACCTATTGAGAAAAACCAACACACTAAGATTAAGAAGACCTCGCACGTGTTAATTTACGATAAAGAAATATTATACGGCTGATATCACGATCAAACGAGGATCTAGCGTAGATTTAGATTCTGCATAAATATGTAAAAACAACGAAATCTATATATATACTAGCTGACCCGACGAACTTTGTATTGCCTCAGAATCAATAACTGTTGATTTAAATAAAGTTTTTTTATTAGGTTAAAAATTACAAAATTAAGCAATTATCGATGCCCAACTGACCGTTTTTTGTTTTTGTCAGCATGAGAGATGGCGTGGTGTACGGATTTATATATTTTGTGATTTTCTTACTTTTCCACTGACTTACGGGAATTTTTTTGAAAGGAAGCGGGTACGGGTGCCGCCGCCCCGGGAACCATTTATTGGATAACCAACACCTCTACCCACCCAGGTTTTAGTATCGGGGGGGGGGGGTTCAAGAAAACAAAACTACTGAAAGTGCATGCAATAACCTATATATTATATACCACCACCTTGGCAAATCGAAACTCGTGTCGGGGGGGGGGGGTATTGTCGCTATTAACGCTAGTTGTACATTTTAAGCAGTCAAATTATTCAAATAATCACATTTACGCAAGTATTCATCTGACTGTAACACTAATCGTGTTATAAATAATAATTGGCTAATTTACATAGCGCCATTTTCGTGAAAAATCACCTCAAGGGCGCTGTACGGCTTATATGTTTATTGAACACTTTTTGCTAAGTGAAATAATAATTTCAAAGTACGTATACACTTACCACTGATTAAAAACGGAATTCCAAATAAAAATAAATCACATATCAAAATAAAAATAAATCACATATCAAAATAAAAATCAACCACAATCACCGATAAAACGGAACTTGAAAGTTAAATTAATTTTTTTCTTTCAGAGGTCCCCATTTATCTTTTTAGATACGTAAAATCATTTTGAATTGTCATGTTAAAAATAACATTGTTTGACAAAATTGCTCGTAAATACATCAACAATATTTAAGATTCATGGTAATTCCAAAAAACATATAGGTACATAATACCAGTAATATTGTAATATGTAATAAAAAAATTACCAGTTCGAAATTTCCCTAGATTTTGTGCTGATTTCCCTTTTCCCTAAAAAATATTTTTCTCCTCTAGATCTAGTCAAATTTCCCTAGACATACCATCCCTGGTGTGGGGATACACAACAATACCGATACGGCACGAAAATATACGAAGGTTACCGAATGCGATCGGATAATCGACGACGGCCAGCGGCGGGTGGTAGAGAGGGCACATCCAAAATACATTATTAGTGTAATAATTAGTTATAAAATAAGTTATGCCGCTCGCCTCTCCTTATTTTAATATTATTGATGTTGATATCTTAACTTTTCGGGGGGGGGGGATTGAACCCCAACCCCAACCCCCCCCCCTGGCAACGCCCATGCCTCTACCATAGGTCACCCCAAGTGGTTCACTACGTCTGGTGATTTAGCAGGGATGCCCTAATTCATGGGGTGACTTTTGTGCGGGTCTTGGCGGCGGATGCGTCTGCCCACCTGCTGCGTGGCGAGCCGGATCGATAGAGACTGCTTGAGGGAGGCCTTTTGACCTTTCCAGCCGGATTCTCTCGACCAATGGGTCGAAAGAGTCCGGCTGGAAAATTCAAGGTAAAAGGTCAATTCCAGTCAAGGCAATGGCCTTGCACCGCAGTTGGAGAGATGGATTCACTCCCGGATGCACTGACCTCCAGATTCCTACCCACCCATCATGCCTTTTTCCTTCCCAGAACTTCTTATCCTTCCCAGAACTTCTTATCCTACCCTTCCTTAAAAAGACCCTCCACGCAACATCCCCTAAGATGACATAGGTCCTGAGTGGAGCTTACGTAAAGAAATGGGTTTCATTTCAGAGATTTATTATTATTGAATTTTTCCTTTGGAGGGGTGCAGAGACATACGTTCACCGTTTGTCTCATTTTCGACTATTGACATTTAGTGTGTAAGAAAGAGAATATGATTAAGAACAAAAGCGAAACAATCAGCGCATTGACATTTGACGTTTTTAAATTTTTGGAATTCACGAACAGTTAAATATTATACCTATCACAATATTGCTGCAGTTCTTTCAAAATATGAGAATTCTTTCACAAAATGTATGAAAAAAATCATTTTCTTCATAACTTTCTCTTTAGTGGATTTTTGCAATGTTTTAATAGTTATTCTGTTATCCGGGGCGGAGACAAATCCAACAAATCAAAGATCATCAAAATCGGTCCAGCCGACAAATAGTGTAACTAACCCGACTTTGTTTTATATATTAAGACTAGCTGACCCGGCCACGCGTTGCTGTGGCTAATAAAACACAACGCCATCTACTGGATGGTTATCCAACCTTTATAACCACCGCCGTCTTTGAGTTTATCGCAAAGAGACAGACAGATGCCGCGGAGGACTTTAATTTATAATACGTAGAGATGGTGTGAAAGATTATAATAATGTGCATGAAATACTTGGGGTAACTAAAATAAGGATTAATACTGTATCCGTCTAAATAACTTTTCAATTACCGAAATGTACGTGACGCACGGGAAAGGATATGCAGGGAGAAACAATTTATGTCTTTGAATATGGCATTGCAATGCATGCCAGAAACAAGCTAGTTCTTAATAAATTAGATAAACATAAAACTATGATGCATATAAGGATTGAAGCCGGGCCAGGTGTTTGCTAGTCATCTGTGTACATCTTTTACGAGCATACTTACTTCACCGATAAGAATAAAGTGGAGTTATAAACTGATTTGCTTTCTGTCTGCGAACGCTAATCTCGAGGAGTAGCGATAAGCGTGGGCTCAAATTACTAAAGGCCGACCTTATCTCTTCACGTGGATCCGGACGAAAATAAAACATGAACGGAACTATTTGTTTGATGGGCCTGACAGCGCAAATGGCGAATTTGGATCGTGTAAAACGAATCGTATAATATAATATCTACATGATAATTGATATCGTTACATTCATAACTACTCGCCAGAAAGTCCGTTCACGGTCGGATGAGGGCCACACTAGGCTCTCTGCTCATTATTATTTTCTTTGGTGTGTAACATACCATGCTGTCTACCATGCTTTGTTGTGGCAATCACAATAACGAGACCCATATCCTTGCGTAGCATATACTTTATATTAATTTGTTATTCGTAATTCATTCAGAACAAAAGCAGCGATTTTTGTGTGTTTTCTAAATAAAAGAAGACCTAAAACGGAACCTTGCGGTAAGCCCCATTTCAAAAGTAGTTTTATTTGGTGTTGCAATTTTCGCTTGCCTGTTAAATTTCACACACATTCTATCAATCTATTAATGCAAAATCAAACCTGTGGATTTAATAAGAAGAAATAATATTGTTGCGAATTCGTGAATCAGGCACCTGGACATCGGTAGACTATAATTGGATGACAGATACAGATAAGACACTTCCTTGGGGTGATCCAGTTTATTGGGATAATAAATATTCAAGGTGCGTTCATAAGCACTTGGCATTTATAATGTATTAAAAAAGCTTCTAAGTGATGCTGTCAAATGTCAGTAGCGAAAGTGCTTCTATCGATGGCCGATAGGGGTATTCGAGTAGACGGATGCCGCCGCGCCGGGACTGTCTCCCGTCGCGACTCCAGCAGATTCAATTTTAAATTAGCAACTAAAGTAGACAGGTCGTGTGACTTGCAGCATTATTATTGTAAATACAAACTCATGATAAACCAGTTTGTTATCTAGAACTTAAAGTTATTGAAAAGTCCCCCACAGAACAAATAGTTTTCAATATAAAGAATACCCAGCATTGTAAATAGCTACAACAAACCCTACGTCATCGCGTACACAGATGAATACGTACTTTGAAGTGAGAATGGACGTTTAGTAGGCCTTACAAAATCTGTCTTTTAGAGAATTCTGCCAAGTTATTGGAAATAATGAAAGAATTTTTTCGACAAAATTACATCATAAGGTGCATAAATAGGAATGGTTTCTGACGATAGGGGTCGATTAGTAAATGAGAACTTAATCTACTAATCGATTACAGAGATTAGAAATAACATTTCACTGTGAAAAGAGAAAAAAAAATCTATAAAGAGCAGTAATCTCACCATAAGTGCATAAGCTGATTTATTTCAATATTTAACCTGGGTGCCAAAAAACCGAGTCGTTTAATTTGATGAATTCGTATCGTTTAATTATCACGGTGAGATCGCAACTTTCACATAATCTTATCGGCTTTTAAGTGAAACCATAAAAGCCGATTTAATCAAAATTATCATAAATATCCAACTATTTATTTTCTATGGAATACATAATACCCTCGATAACACCTCTATACCTTAGACTCATACAAGAAAATTGTGTCAGGCGTAGATATGATATAGCAAGAGCTAAATTATGTTGGTATATCTCTTGGTTGTACTTGGTTGACATTAATTGACAAAAATAAGATTTATAAAACTGGTACGGCTCCACTGGGCAGAAAGTGACAGCTGTTACCAAAGAAGATTTTTTTAATATTAAGCCTGAAGAAAAAAGCGTTGGTAGGTATACCCAAACCTGGGAAAATAGACTGTTTGGAGATAGGGCGTGTTTTACGAACAGGGAGCAATTAGTGAACGCTGTGACCAGTATCGTCTTATTACATTCTCACAATATGACAAATTTATTACAGATATCTAATCACGTAGGTATTTTACATTTTCCGTTAACAGTTAATAAACAAGTTATGTGACATTTTCTACTCTTACGTCCCCTGTTCCCAATCCTACTAATCAATTGCTTAGCCGAAACTAAGTCTCAACACTGCTTAAGCAACGCTTAATCTAAGGAATGCCGGACGCGTGGATTAAGCTCGACTGAGCAAAACAAAGTTGCAAAAAGTGTCAAAGAGTGGCGCTAACGCGGCAAGCCTGGTGTTTATATTATATGATTAATATAATAAAACCTCGTGGCGTTAGCGCCACTCTGTCGACACTTTTTATAACTTTGCTTTGCTCAGTCGAAATCCGTCCGTCCGGCTTCCTTAGATTAGGCGATGCTTAAACAGTATTGAGACTTAGTTTCGGCTTAGTTGATAAGTAGGATTGGGAACAGCGGCCGTTAGTGATTCATTTCTACGTTGTGGAAGTGCCCAATGAATAATTCTACAAGAATTGTGCAGAGCAGATATTTTTTAGAAAACAAATATTCATATCCTTGCTTGGGTATCCCGGTTCTAAGGTCAATTTGTACGTGGTTACGCGTTTGAATTATAAGTAAGTACCTATATTAAAATATTGCGAGAGGAAAATTATAAAGTATTATCCAAAAGAAAACACAACACAAGCATTAATCTTTGTTAGGTTGCAAAATTGTATTTATATTCCTCCTTCCCGTGTCCATAATCCACATCTTAACGCTTCTTTTGAAGTCTGTTATTTTTTTAATGGTTCTTATTGCAGGAGGAGAATATTAAACAATTTTATAGAGAAATATTGCATATTTCTTGGTCTAAAAGTCGTTTTAGTTGTATTAATTGTTTTTGTGTTTAATTCTTAGAACTCCATTTTAATTTTTAGAAATTTAATTAAAATTAAATTTGAAAATGTTATTATCGAGTTCTGCAAGTTTTTTGGTTAGTGTTTTAGTTACAGCTGTTTAGGTTTAAAAAAAATAATTAAAAAAAAAATAAATAAAAAATAAATAAAAAAATAAAATAAAAAAAAGTTTTAGTTGTAGGTTGGTGGAATGTACTCGTATGTTGTAATGTGGATCTTGTGAATCTGTGTAAAGTTATGCTTATTTTTGAATGCGTAAATTAGAATATCTTTTGTATATAATTGTTTCAGAGAATTGAAATGTAATTATTAATCATAACTCTAATCGATAAATGAAACAATTCATCTTTGTTTGAACCACTTATATAATGAGTAAATCCGACCGGTTACGTATATGTATACGCTTGCCCTGAAGAAGGAACGTTTGTTCTGAAACCGGTCGGATTTACTCATTATATAAGTGGTTCAAACAAAGATGAATTGTTTCATTTATCAATAATGGAAAACCACAAAGTTATAGCTACATTCAAAAATATAACTCTAATCATTCAAATTTGCTTATCATTTGAATCTAACATCAAGTATTGGTAATCTGAAACTACCTTATAAAAAAACAATTGGGGGTTTCTTCTTGGTCTAAATCTTTAGACCCGCTGAGGTGTAAACAATAAACAGCGTCAATTAAAATAGACAAATACCGATAAAATACAACATCACCCAAAAAATTAAGATAGTAGCAAAAACATACACTGTGGGAGAAAGAAATATATGTACTACACGAGAAGAAAAAGCATATTTCACAGTATAATGACAACCAATTCTATTACCATAAAAAAAAACAATATAAAGAAAAGCGGTATACACACGTGATAATAAAGAAATTTGTATATTACAAAACGAAAGATCCACGTTCACAAGAGTCCAATGATCCTTGAATGTCGATTTTATGCTAATTCACCAGAGACTAGACGATTAATATTCATCAAAAAGACATCAAAAGAAAAAAATATTTCCCGTGGAGTTGAGCGGAGGAATTTCGGTATGAATTGGGTAGTCTTAATGTCCCTGAATCAGTTTTCGAACGAAGTAAAAAACATTATGGCTTATTTTAATATTATGATTGCGTTGAAGTTATTTTGATAAAATAAACTGCGTATTTCAATGCATTTTATAATAAAATCACATTAAATCGTGATATTTATGTATTCAAGAAGAATTGTTTGCACGCCATGCACATCGAGATAGCGATACGATCAAAAGTTGTGGTTACACCATGGAAAACGTTGATTGTATAATGTATAAACCACAACAACCTCAAAGATCCGAAATCTCGCGCACAGCACATGCACAGTACGAGAATTGCATAACCAGGCTACCTTAGGTCAAGCAACTTTTACAATGGCATAGAATGTAGAATCTTCTATTAGCAAAGGTCCCACAAAGTGCTGGAAGTTTTCTTCTGTCAGCTCCTACACGCATTGGGCAATCTCATGTGTGACCAAACTTCCAGATCGTCGCAATCCGTGAAACTTGTTTCGGCGACATTTTTGCCAACGTGCGCTGAATTACGAGAACGGAAAGAGCACATTATTTGGGACATTCAATTTAGAATTCAAAACGTGACCGTATTGCCGCATTGATAAATAAGTCGCAATATGCGCCTTCACTAAAGAGATATACCAATGACTAATCGAATGTATGAGCGATACGTAAAAACGAATATTAGAGGGAACGCGCTAGTATTAAAAACGATAATATGCGAAAATTGTGAAAATCTATATACACAAAAATCAGAATATGTTTGTTTCTGGGTTTGTATATATGTATAAATGTAAATAAGTATGTCCGCTATGCGTTGCTAAACCATTCATCCGATTGCGATGAAACTTTGGGATTTGATGTACGCATGGCCGCGATGGTTTCTACATACAATAATAGTGAGTTCTGGCATCATGAAATTATGCATTGCTAACCGTTCATGCGATTGTGATGAAACTTTGGGGATTTGATGTGCTGAGTGTGTGAGTGAGTGAGTGAATCAGTGAAAGAATGAATCAGTGAATGAAAGCATGAATGAAAGCATGAATGAATCAGTGAGATTTTCACCTAACACCATGCGAACGAAGCCGCGGGTAAAGGCTATGTTTAATAAAACACGACACACGACCCTTTAAAATAGAGCAAACATCTCGTGAGGAATGTTTAAAATAGCATTTAAACAAACGCTGTGAATTTTTTCATACATATAACTTGTAAAATAACTCAAAAACGTGTTTTTGAGAATAATAATTTTCGGAGCACACTGTGCGATGTTTTCAATCGAGGGAATTTCATATAATTACCATTTCGGCGTGAGGATATTATCTTCAAGAATAACATATATATTTTTAAGAGCTTTAAAAAGTGTTTAAGGCGATCCATTAGTTCAGGAAAAAATCGAAATCGGAATTCACGCCCTTTATGGGAGGAGTTTAAAAATACTAGAGAAAAAACTTTTGGAAAGGTTGGAAAAGGTATTTGAGAATTTTTTTTTTACAGGTTAATTTCGTAAAGGCCTGTAAACATATTAATTCCTGTTTTACGCATTGTTTATTTTAAGAAAACTGAAATTTAATTGATTTCACGATTTCACTAAGCGACGCGGAGTCACAAGACTGTCTCCCGTGCCGTTTTGGGCGTGACTGATGCGAAATAGGTGTTGTCCAGTGCATGGTTCTTGTGCCCATGCCATAAGGGTCACATCAAGAACCCAAATTCGTAGAGTGCGGGCCGTATTGATTGATGTCAAAAATAACAACAAGAAAATGCATATTTTATTTTATTTTATGAAGTTCGGGCGTAAATATTATTTTTTTACGATTATTATAAAAGAAACTAAATTTTCCACATTATACAATAAAACCAAAACCGAAATGGGGTTTATAAATAGGAGAGTTTGGACAAGTGTTTTTTATAGACCTTATACTTTATTTTTTAAGGCTTTTTAAAAGACTTATAAAAAAAAACGACCGATATTTTTAAGGGCCAAGGTGTGTTCTACACACAGCATTTAATTGAAGCATCTATAATACTTCTAAGCCATCAAATTTTCAAAACAAAAACATATGCAGCATTGAACTGAAAAATTATTAATATACAAAATTTTACGCCATTTCATTTAAAGTTCAATGTTGCAAAGATTTCCCTTCTAATATTAAACCAGCGTTTTATACAAGAAATAATATCGGTAATTTTTTGAGAAATACTAAAGATAAAGACCATAAATTGACTAATTCCGGAATATATAAACTCAAATGCAATGATTGTCCCTCATTTTCTATTGGAAAAACAACTCGTAATTTTGAAATCAGAATCAAAGAACATTTAAGGTGTCTTAATAATAATAATTTTTCTGAGTTCGCTAACCATATCATTGAAAATAACCATAGTTTTGAAAAAACACAGTGATAAATATTCTTCATATTAATCACAAAGGAAAACGTTTAGATAACTTAGAAGCTTTGGAAATTAAAAAATCCCTTAAAAATAATGAATCTATTATCAACAAACAAAAAATATTGTCATATAGTCCAATCATGGATTTGTTCCCCTACCCACCCACTCTACACTAATACCTACCCACCCAATCTACATTATTAACTAACAACGGCTCCACCCCTACCATAATAAAAAATTGTTCTAAACTGTCAAATTAGTATAAGCTTTCCCTGACGAAGGAACGTTTGTTCCGAAACCGGTCGGATTTGCACATTATGTAAGTGGTTTATACAAAGTTGTATTGTTTCATTTTTCTATTTATTTTTATTCTTCACCTCTTAATAGGTCAGGTACGCCTCCTACGTTATACGAACATAACGTTAAATTGTGTTGAAAACAAGCTTATGGGTCCGCGTGGTTAAATTTGTTTTAATAAATTAAAAATCTATACCAAACAAAACGGGGTCGGGTTAATTTTTTACAGCACGATATTATAAAATACTTCATAGTTTCATTCGCGAATACGGTTGAGAGCTGAAAATAGTTGACCTCGAAATACAAAACAGGCGCAGCTTTCATGACGCCAGAGCTCACAGTTTAAGAGATTTTGCACTTCAAAGAAACACAGTGTCTGCTTTATAGTTAATATTATGTTTTAAATACAATGTAAATACAGTTGACAGGCTAATTCTCTGTACTTGTCTGTACTCTGTAATAAGGGCGATTTTAAGTAGGTAACGCCGCGCCGTGACCAATCTTGCGTATTTTCATTCACTGGTCTCGTGTTGTGGTTATTATGACGTAATCTGTTGTGAGGACAGGTTCGCGTTTCTTTTGGTTCATGGTTAAAGAAATCACAATTATCTTACTAATATTATAAAGGCAAAAGTTTGTATGGATGTATGTTTGTTATTCTTTCACGCAAAAACTACTGAATGGATTTTAATGAAACTTAACAATAATATATGGCTCATATATCAGAATAATAATTTGTGTAAAAAAATTGCAATAGGTGGCACGCGAGCAGATTGAAAACTGAATGTACCGGGAATGAATGTATGGAACCCGAGAGGGGGAGGGTACCCGGGAGCGGGGAGGGGGATACGCGGGATTTATCACAAATTTACGGGAAAAGGTATTTAATATCAATTCACATTTTCCCAAACGAAAAAAGTTGAGGTTAAAAAAAGTTGGGTATTTCGCCACGAAAATATGTTTTATCTTCTCAACTTAAATCGTTCTCATGGTTTAAATACGAGCTTTGGAAATCATAAGCTTGTTCATTATCATAATCTAGGATTACCTCAATTAAAACAGAAGTAACTTAACTACTAATCTACTGCTGATTATAACGGTTGTAATCTCTTTACAACTATGCAGAATAGACAAGCTAAATTATATTACAATTTACTGTTAACTAGTGAAAAATAATAGAAGCCATTCAAGTATTAAAATATTCAAATTGAGCAATACACTACTGACCATTCTGCTACTGCGAGTAAGACATTTTGAACAGATTTCATGGCTGACCAAGTAAATAAAAACAACCTCTGGTTTGTACGGACTGACAGCAAATCTACAATAAATTTACTGAAGAATAAATAAGAAATTAGATAATTAAAACATGTTGCAAGAAAGTCTATTCACCAGCTCAGCTTTATTTTAAAGACGATGATTAGAATGGGGCCCAAAATAGAACCATGTGGAACCCCTTAAAATAACAATACCAGAAATACACACTGTTGTTTATATTGCTCGATTCATATTCATTCACTTCGATGATGGCTGTTTTAATGAATTATATGAATTTATGTTTTGCGACTGACCCAAAAAATTGGACGATTTTTAATAACAATATTAATATTGTTTTATTCAGCGGAAGAGAAGATATAAACCTTTTTTTAAAAACATCTCATCATCCTAGCTTTAAGTAACGCCTAAATCCTGTTATCTGTAGACTGATATAATCTTTACTCTGTAGTGATAAGCGTATTAAATAGTGATACATAACCTTAGGGGATTCCTTAGAATCGAAATATGTGTCTATTAGTCTGTAAAAGATAAGAAAAGTGTCAGGTATTGATTAAGTGAACATCAGATTAAAGATATTACGTCGATGTGATGTATATTACAAAATGATGCCAACCATTTTGATCTGATAACTATTTTTTTTTTACTATCTTTTTAGCGCACGGGGTCATATTATGCTAGTTAGCACATAAATTTTATGTTGTGTCAACTTTGTAAAAGTCTATGGCTTCGTGGTGTACATTCAGTGTGAACTAATGATTCTACAGCTGTCAAATGCCGAGATAGTGGAAAGATAAGCGAGTGGACACCGTTACGATTAGTAGTTACATCGCGTGTGTTGGACGGATTAATAGAATGAACAGATACGAAAAAATATTGATTCGTAGACGCATCTGGTCTTGTGAAAACAAAACTGTGTAACATGTATCGAAAAGAAATCGTTGGACTACACAATCTTAAAAAGAGACATCTAATATTTAACGATTGATGACCTTGCATAAGAGAGGGGTTAACACTTACTAGAATGTAGAACAAAGAATAATTACATTTGCACCTCGTTCCGGAGTAGAAGATACTCAAAGTATTGTCCTGGTGAGAATAAAAATAATAGCATTTTATTTTTACATTAGCTTCAAACAGGAGACCTCGAGGAAAAAAAATCGAATGCAGTTCACACGCGGTAGACGTGTTCAGTTCAGTCCACTCAACCAATAGGAGCCTTAAAAAGTGAGATCTTAATGAAAGCGGCCAATGAGCGCAGTCTGACGCTTCGTAGGTACTGTAAGTAAGTAAATTTTAATTCTATCTCATTCTCTTGCAGGCTAAATCCTATAGGTGTATGTATTTGCCTCTTTTTAGTGCCATTTCCGTTTCATTCGAGTTTCAAATCACAACGGTGCTAAAGAAGTTTCACTTAAAAAAATCCTTCAAGGCCTCTTTCCTTCCATCTTTGGGGATGGTGTGTGGAGTGTCTTTTTAGGGAACAGAACGAAAAGAAGTTCTGGGAAGGGAAAGGTTATAAGGGGCCATTCAAGTATTACGTAACGCACTTCTAGGGGGGAGGGTCTTGTAAAATGTTACTGTGCGTTACCGAGGCGGGAGGGGGGGTGTTCGAATAATGCGTTACGTAAAATGTTTTTTTTTTTAATTTAAATAAATAAAAAAAAACAGGGAATTAAAATCTTTCAAGTTGGCAATCCTTTTCGTTTATGTTGTATGAGGAATCAATCCCTCGACTGTATTGTACGTCATTTTTATTTCTATTTTAAGCGACTTTCCAGTACTTTATCATGTATCGTCACACAAGACATCATGTATCATCACACAAGATATTATCATGTATTATCACACAAAATATCATGAATCATCACACAACATCAAGGATCATCACGCAAGATTTCATCACACAAGAACAGTTGAAAGTGAATTGATTTCGGTTTGAAATTTAGAATAACTGGCTACTATTCTTAGTATCATTAATGCTTTTCTCAATCATTATTCTTCACGGCATGATCACTTTTACTTGAACTCGGCAGGGTCTGGTAGATATTTTTAGCTCAATAATCACAGAGCAGACGAGCACTCTTTGTGTATAATGCGATAGGTGCGTATACTAGTACCTACGCCATAGGCAAAACGGGCGCTTTTATACGAAGATTTAATGAGGGGCGTTGTCATCACCGTAATATTATCATGATTATGAACTTTTATAAAACTCTGTCAAAAAATACGACAAAACGCAAAATTACTTTTTTTACATTAGCTCTACACAGGCTCCGAGGAAAATAATTCCCCTCGGGGCCTATGTCATCTTTGGGGATGCTGTGAGGAGGGTCATTTAGAAAAAGAAGGAGAGAAAGTTCTGGGAAGGAAAAGGGTATTAGGGGTGGGTAGAAATCTGGCGGTCAGTGTGACCAGGAGTGACGGACGTATGAATCCATCTCTCCCACTGCGGTGTAAGGCGATGTTAGGAAAGTGTACGGCTGGAGAACTCAAAGGTACTCCGTCAAGCATTCTCTCCTGATCCGTCCCGCCATTCAGCTGGTGGGCAAACGCATCCGCCGCCAAGACCCGGAAAAACCTCACCCCATGAACCCGGGAACCTGCTAAGCCACCAACCTGCTTGTACGAAATCATTCGAGTTTTAAAATACCACTTACAATATTATATTATATGTTTATTTATTTACTCAGGAGTTAGCAACAGTCGAGCTCCGAATTTACAAAAAAGATACATAGGTCCCTATATTCCTTAAGTGCGTATATTTTTTAAGGGATTTAATAAAAATAGTTAATTTGTTCTAATCGCCTTGAGATGATTTTCCGCGAAAATGGCGCTTTATAAATTAGCTAAATATTATTGTAAGGGGATATTAAAACGTAAAAACTTTCGCTGAATTCTCTCAACATTTTTAATATGAATTTTGTGGTGAGGAGACCAAATGACGGAATTATATTCTAATTGGCTACAAACTAATGAGACAAATAAAATTTTCATGACAAAACGTGAGTAAAAGTTTTTAAAGGTTCTCAGTAAAAATCCTAATGTTTCATAGATACTATTGTTCGTAATGTGATTCATGTGGTGTAAAACTTCTAGTTTTTCATCAAATATAACTACAAGGTCTCTCATTTTAGTTAATATCTCTAATTGTATATGGTCTAACGCACAATTGAAAAGTTTTGGAAGTTTGTTTCGACAAGTACGTAGAATAATAGAAGAGCAACACAAGAACAGAATAATATAAGAACATGTATGAGACTATGTATTTTTTTCTCTTTTTTTACATTAATTCCACACAGGAGGCCCTGAGGAAAATAATTTCCCCCAGAGCCTATGTCATCTTTAAAGATGCTGTGTGGAGGGTCTTTTTGAGGAAAGGAAGGAATGAGCATGGGTCCTGAAGAGACCCATGTTGTAGGAGATGTTGTATGAATGTGAACGAGTACAATGGGTATGTGCCAAGACCGAGTTCTTCCTGCCTTCCCCTGCGGGGAAACGGCATGATGGTTAGTTAGTTAAGTACGTAGATATTATTTATTAATCTCGGCCCTTTCAAGCAAGTTTTTCTACTTCCTGTACTTAACTACGCAATACATTATTTTTGTATTAACTTGAGTAGGCTTTTAGGGTAATAAGAATATGACTTATATTTATTATGAACTAGCTGACCCGACGAACTTCGTACCGCCTCAGAATCAATAACTGCTGAATTAAATTAAGTTTTTTTTTAATTAAGTTAAAAATTACACAATGAAGCAGTTATCGATGCCCAACTGTTCGTTTTTTGTTTTTGTCAGTATCAGAGATGGCGTTGGGTACGGATTTATATTTTTTGTGATTTTCTTACTTTTCCACCTACTTACGGGAATTTTTGAAAGGAAGCGGGTACGGGTGCCGCCTCCCGGGAACCATTTATTGGATAACCAATACCTCTGCCATAGGTCACCCCAAGTGGTTCGCTACGTTTGGTGATTTAGCGTGCCCGGGTTCATGGGGTGAATTGTGCGGGTCTTGGTGGCGGATGCGTCTGCCCACCTGCTGCGTGGCGGGCCGGATCGAGAGAGACTGATTGAGGGAGGCCTTTTGACCTTTCCAGCCGGATTCTCTCGAC
Organism: Limnephilus rhombicus; assembly: GCA_929108145.2. Lineage (NCBI taxonomy): Eukaryota > Metazoa > Arthropoda > Insecta > Trichoptera > Limnephilidae > Limnephilus > Limnephilus rhombicus. Next base: position 62,665,217 of record OV815271.1, read on the forward strand.
CATGGGTCGAAAGAGTCCGGCTGGAAAGGTCAAGGTAAAAGGTCAATTCCGGTCATGGCAATGGCACCGCAGTTGGAGGGATGGATTCATTCCCGGATACACTGACCTCCAGATTCCTACCCACCCCTCATGCCTTTTTCCTTCCCAGAACTTCCTATCTTACCCTTCCTTAAAAAGACCCTCCACACAGCATCCCCTAAGATGACATAGGTCCTGATTGGAGCTTACGTAAAAAAAAATGCGTTTCATTTCAGAGATTTATTATTATTGCATTTTTCCTTTCGAGTGGTGCAGAGACATACGTTCACCGTTTGTCTCATTTTCGACTATTGACATTTAGTGTGCAAGAAAGAGGGCAGCATTATATGATTAAGAACAAAAGCGAAACAATCAGCGCATTGACATTTGACGTTTTTGAATTTTTGGAATTCACTCACAGTTAAATATTATACCTATCACAATATTGCTGCAGTTCTTTCAAAAAATGAGAATTCGTTCCATACAAAATGTATGAAAAAATTAATTTTCTTCATAATTTTTTTTCGTGATTTTTTCCGATGTTTCAATAGTTATTCTGTTATCCTGGGAGTAGACAAATCCAACAAATCAAAGATCATCAAAATCGGTCCAGCGGATCTCGAGTGATAAATAGTGTAACTACCCCGACTTTGTTTTATATATTAAGATAACAATACGCATACCATGTAAATATAGGGCAAGCCTTTATTATTAGAAAAAAGTTATGAGTTTGTTTTGAGGATAAAGGTATAAAATTAAGTTATATTTAGGCTAAACGATGGAACAAGAGATCTGATAACTAAAACATAGAATTTGATTTCACAAACCTAACATTTTTAATTAAATGAAGACACTGTTAGCGAAACTCAATCAAAAATATAAAAACAGAAAGATCAGAAAAAGATAGGTCTAATCTAGGAATCGAACCCAGGATTTACGCCTTTGTGGGGCGGAGCTCTACCAACTGTTTACTTGGTTTTTTGGATTATTAGTGGTTATGGTACTTACACACTTGCTCATTAACAAGCCGGCTTATGAGCATGCTCATCAACTGTACACATTTGCTCATAAATGAGCAGGCCTGGTTTGAACTTTCTCATGAATGAGCATGCTCAAAGCCAACAATTGAACACACATGTTCTTTAATGAGCATGTGCATGTCAAATAAACGTTAAATGGAGTCAGTTCCATTCGCCCAGAACTAAACAAAGTAATCTTATTGTTTGCAACGGAATTATTTAAGAATCTGCTGACGAAAAAAAATAACAGTTGATTTGGGTCCAAGATTTCAACAAATCCGAAAATGACTAAATAATAAAAAATAAATGCTAATTTCAATAGAATGTAGTTTCATTTTGGAGGTAAAGGAACTTTTGGGGAAATATGGAAATCTATTGTGGGTATTTTAGTGACCTTGTGTTCCAAATATATTCGTGATTCCCATAATAAATCACGAAAAACAAATTTTTTTCGCCTCCCTAGCGGGCTATTTTGACATTTTTGCAAAGAATGCGCAGGCGCGAACTGAGATCGGATTGAAATGGGCATGCTCATAAGGTAGCCTGTTCACACATGCTTAGAAGCTTCCAATGTCCAATGATAATCCAATGAGCATACTCATAAATTAAACGGCTGTTGATTTGTGAGCATGCTCATTTGGCTTCAAATGAACATGCTCAATACTAGCAACTCACTGACACACATACTACCAGGTAGCATGCTCTTTGGCTTCAAAAGAGCAAGTGTGTCCGTAGCATAATGAAGTGACGGCATCCATCCAGTACAATCTTTGGTCGATGAGTACAATACACCCCAAGAGGGGTGGCGAGGCCACGTGGAGGTAGATGAGGGGAGTGCGCTACCCTCCGGTTTAGCATTTTATTTAGGTCACTGAACCTAGAATCTACACCGATTTTAATGAAAACTGAGGTCGTCAGTTTACATAGGACCAAAGGTCAATGAAATTTATCGTTTGCTCAAGGAATGATATTTGCATATATGATTGTTCAGTTTAAAGTTTAAAAAAAATCACTTCTATTCGTGGCTTTTGCCCGGTGCATACGAGGCTAGTATTTCAAGCCAGGATTGTAAGCTATTGCTAGTAACACTAGCTACATGTAGAGAGTACTAAAACTTCTAGAACTTCCGAGAGAGGAAGCTAGTAAGCTAGCTTTCCCCACGGACGGACATGGACGTGTGGTTAGAGATTACCGTAGCTACTGCAATGATACTGGCTTAAAATTTCATAGCATCGTGTAAACCCGCTGGTTTGTTCTAGGCCATGATACAAGCTTGCTATCCAGGTTTGAAATACTAGCCTCGTCGCCTCGGGCATTATTCAATTATTTAGTCTACGTAATAATTACGTCACCGTGACTTCATCCACATTATTTGAAGTGTGGAGATAATGAAAATAATTGACGTATTTATGTATCAACCGTTATGGAAGCAAAACCTTGAAATTGTATAATTTGTGTGTTATCGCTTTGCTGCTTCCACTAAGTACACACTAAATACCCAGTGCTGCATAGCCGATTGGTTTATTTGTCTTGTCAACGTGCAGCTGCAATAACAAAATACATTATTCTTAAATCAGATACAGTAATATAAGACAAATCCAATTCACCGAGCTATCTGGAAACTAAATGAAAACTTTTAAAGGCGACTTTGTAAGCCACGCAAATGGCCGAAAATCGACGCTATTTGGTTGATAAGGGCTTAAAAATGTTGGGATTTAAAACTAGGCTAACTAGAAATTTTAACAATATAAAGTGTATTAAACTGTTATATTTTGCCTATGTAAGAATTCAACTTGAGTACAATTCTCCCGTCTGAAACCCACATTATAATAATGTACAAGCTGTTGAAAGGATACAAAACAAATTCTTAGGTTTTCTTAATTTTAAAATGGGTATTCCAGCAATTATGTTGAACTACAATACCCTGTTAAATAACATGAATATGCTCAAATTGTCAGACCGAAGAATTTTCACTGACTTGGTTTTTCCATCTAAAATTCTGAATGTTTTAATTGATACTGCGGTATTGCTTGAATTGATAAGCTTTCGGATATCACTACGTAATACTAGAAGTCAGGAATTATGGGACTAACTACCATATGTATTCCTCTTTGTCCAGAATACTAATGGAGGGAAACAATTATACCAAGTCAGTGGACATCTTCAATTTATCTTACAAATATAAAATATTGTTACTGAGGCAGTTCAGTTATGTACAATAAATACTGTGTATTTCTTACCACTCATACGTAAAATCCCCGAAAAAGGTTTAGAAAAGCGTCTCGATCGAGATAGATATCGGGCGAGATTTCTCGTCAGATTTGTGTGATTTTCTAATGCTGTTAAATGAATAAATAATCATGCATACTTGCATTAATTCGTGTTTAAAACGACCTACACTAAAATATGTGACAGCTCACAGCTGAAATTCTGACATCGGCCCGTAGAAAAAGCAAATAACAGCCAAAGAAAATCACACAAATCTGACAGAAGATCTCGGCCGAGATCTATCTCGATCTCACAATAGGTAGAGAATCGCTCGGCTGAAGCCCAATAGACCAAAACGGATAGTAATGGACTATCCCATCCATACCTTCTGCACTCAAAAATTATTTAAATGTTATTACAGCGAAGAGTCAGTGAGATTGGGAGTATGGTATTCCCAATTTTGGGTATGTTGTGAGGCTGAAGGAAGTGGGGAGGGGAAGGAGATAAAAAAGTAAGGCTGAGAATAGGTACCTGGCTATTCATAACTTATTTTTCATTATATAATGTGGCAAATTAAGTTCTTTACAAAATAATCGGATTTTAATATTTGTGCCTGAATTTCACAAAATAAAGCAAGAATTTTGGCAATACTTTTTTCCAGTAAAATAAAAGAGGTGTTACCCAACTGCGAATTTCGGCATTATGCCATCTGCAGAAGGGCCGATAACGAGTCGTTTAGTCGCTTCACAAATTCGGGGTGCGTGGATGCCTCTGGACTCCACGTCGCGTCGCTTCGTTCTGTGCAATCGATTTAAAATTTCCTTTTTATTATAATAAACAATGCGTACATTGAAGGAGTTGTTTTTTTACTGGTCTTTACAAAATCAAACTATGAAAAACAACTCTGAAATACCTTCTCCAACCTTTGCAAAAACTTTTTCCAAAGTATTTTTAAATCCCTCCCAAAAAGAGGCGTGGATTCCGTTTTCGAACTTCTGCAGGACTAGTAAATCACCTAAACATATTAATTTGGAAGACACTAATAATTCATTGCGTATTCCGAAATTCGATCCAGTGTCCATGGCTTGTCTAGAAGTGTCTAGTATCCAGCAGTGAATGTGAATTAATTTAAGAATTTGCCAACATGTCGAGTTCATTCCACGTGTTATGATTATTTTGGAACTAACTCATCGAAATGAAAGGCCACGCCGACCTGGAAGTGTGTCAACACCACATCCGTACAAACTGAGTAAACAACGAAAACAAACAGAATATTCAATTATTCAGACTGGCTTGGTGATAGTAATCTATTGGTGTGGGTGGTTCTTACACGGATATATTAGGGGAATCACAGCAAATTCACAAGGCAATATTTATAAATATGTAACACAAATAATACTTGTACATAATAATGTAAACCTAACACTCATTGACATGATTTAAATGATGTTAACCCCTCAGGTTAATTTGTTCCCTTTTGGGAAGAGCTCATATAGGTCTCATAGAAATCGTTGTCTCCCTTAACTGTGAAATATTATCTAAACGGTGTTAGAAAGAAAACACAAAGCTTTATACTCAAAGAGAATTAGCCACAGAATGATTATAATGTACATATCTACGAAAGCCAAAGATACCTACCGCAATTTGATAATTTTTTTATTAACGTCAAAAAAGTGAGGCGACAATAACTTTTATTACACATTTGTCAAATAAAATGTGGGCGTTTTTTAACTTTTTTCGTTATCGAAAAAATTTGCTAGAAAAAACGTGAGCCAATTTGAAAACTTTTTTTTTATGTTTGCATATTTTTTTTTTTCTAACTAACTAACCATCACGCCGTTTCCCCGCAGGGGTAGGCAGAGACGACGGACCGCCAAACAACTCGGTCTTGGCACACACTCTTTGCCTCACTCACATTCATACATCGTCTCATACATTCTCTTCTATTATTCTGACTTTTGACATGACCCGACTCAAGTATCTGATTCACTTGATCGTGCCATGTCTTCCTCGGGCGTCCCCGACTTCATCTACCATTCACATTCGCGTCGTATATTCTTCTTACACTACTTCCTTCGTTCATTCGCTCTACATGCCCAAACCATCTGAGGGTCCCTTTCTTAATCTTACTCATTATGCTTACATCAGCCTTACATTCTTTGCGGATATCCACATTTCTCACACGATCATACATTGTTTTACCACACATACGTCTCAGGGATCTCATTTCAACAGCATTCAATTTACTTTCATCCTTCCTCTACCAGTTCCATGCCTCACTGCCATACATCAGGGTAGGTACCAGGACTCCATTGTGGACTGCTAGCTTCGCTTTTTTTGACAGTTTTTTTATTAGCGCCAACGGCATTCAGTCCACCATTAATGGAGTTACCGGCATTCACCCTTCTTTCAATATCTCTTTCAGCCTTCCCATCTCTCGTTATAAATTATGCGTGTATCTCTAATAAAACTTTAATACTTTCAGATTTTTTTTATTGCAGTAACTATACCTATCCTATGTATTTGTCCCTTTTTCGTTTCATCGAGTTTCAAATCACAAACGGCGCTAAAGAAGTTTCACTTCAAAAAAACATTATCTTTATATTTTACAGTATACACTTGCAAAGGTTTTTTTTTTTCAATAATTAAAATTGAGCCATCTATGGACGAGCACTTTATGAATTATTTTATTTTCAGCGTGACAACTTCAATCCATCATTACGTCATTTAAGCAATTCAAAAGATGGCCAGTCAAACAGCATCAATTGAAAATATATCATCTTAATTTACTGTCAGCGGAGTTTCCACGAACAATACTGTATTAACAATAGTGTATCAGCACTGGAGGTATTGATTGATTAATTTTTCGAAGAAACCTTCTTCTGAAAGGTTTTAACCTTGTGACGGCATTATTTATTTTATTATAAAGACAAATAAAAACTTAGTTTATTATGTGAATGTAAGTACTTGCATACTGCTTACTAACCCATACTGCTTACTAATTGATATGCTTGGTGTAACCCTAAGTGACCAGCTCAGGTATGGGGGCTCCATCGAAGCCAGAGTAAAGTTAGCCTCCCAAAAACTGGGCGTACTGTACAGGGCCCGCAGATACTTTAATAGTACACAACTGCTAACCCTGTACAAATCGCAAGTGCGCCCCACGGTTGAATCTGGCAGCCACCTATGGTCTGGAGCTCCAAAATACCTGAAAAATACCCTCGACTCTGTGCAGAAACGGGCGGTCCGTTTGATAGATTCTCCCATCTTAACAGACGGATTGCAATCTTTAGAGCACAGGCGTCGGGTGGGAATGCTATCCTTGTTCTACCGGTATTACAATGGAAGATGCTCCGAGGAACTAGCATCATTGATCCCTTCGGCACCGGTGCATAGTCGGGAAACACGCCAAACGCGTGCCCAACATTTGTACACAGTTGACATTTGTCACATGAGAACGGGTCGTTTCTTCGACTCGTTCTTGTGTTCAACAGCTCAGCTGTGGAATGATTTGCCGGCCTCTGTGTTTCCTCCTTCCTACAACATGGGTCTCTTCAAGACCAATGTTCATTCCTTCCTCTCCTCAAAAAGACCCTCCACACAGCATCCCAGATGACATAGGCCCTGAGGGAAATTATTTTCCTCAGGGCCTCCTGTGTGGAGTTAATGTAAAAAAAAAAAAAAATAACCCCGTATGCATGGACATTGGAGGGTCTAGAGTCGTTTAAATAAATGTAGCTTCGTTCAATAAAAAATAGAGTCTTGACATGTGTATGAATGAGTTTTTCTTTTGCCCTGTTTAATTTATCTTTGTCTTACTAACCTATTTTTTTGCATTTTGTTTTTCCTGTTAAGCACTTGCATACTGCTTGCTTACAATAATAACAGAGAGAAAATAAAATGCATAAAAATAGCGTAGTCAGTTGAACTATGAATCATTTGGGACTATTGTGAAGTTAATATTATTAGCCAAGGTGTTTTCTTCATTGATGTATGGTTGTGTTGTTCGTAGCCGGCTGTGGGCTGTAGGTGACGTGATGTCACGAGGTGAGGTAACTGGATTATACACAGCAATCTAACCACACGTTCAAGGGGAAAGAAATCGCACGGCTATCTGCGGTCAACATCACGTGCAACGAAATAAACCATAAATAACCAATACGACATAATACGACGACGCGCGACGCTCCACAGTCCACACTAGAGTGGTTCTATGGTAGGGCAACATTCGAATAAAGAACACAAGAAATGATATGTGAGCGTTATTCGTGATCCAAAATTCTGACCATTCTTTGCTTCTATACATAGTATTAAGTAAAGTCGCTCCCACTGTCTGTACGCTTAGCTCTTTTAAACTACCCAACATATTTTCAAGCGATTTTCACCAATATCTAGAGTGATTCATGAGGAAGGTTTAGGTATATAATTTGTCAAGGTTTTGTGTTTTGAGGGCTTGCGTGGGACCGTGGATTTATCGTATTATATTGGAACGGCGTACCCATGAAATAAATAAATATTTTATTGCTATCTCATTATCTCGCAGGCTAAATCCCATAGAAGTATGTGTTTGTCTCTTTTCGCTGTTGCTCGCTTCCGTTTCATCGAGTTTCAAATCACAACTGTGTTAAAGAAGTTTTCACTTCAAAAATAAATTTTTTATCACAACCACATTCGTCAATAATTTGAGACTTCCATAATCCCACTGGCTCTCTGTCTATGCAGTTTGTAATCGTGTGTAGTTTTTTTGTAAAAAAAATCAGAGTGTGTAATTCACATGCGGTAGAAGTGAAACTAGAAAGTCGCTTTCTTTTCTTTTGCATGTTTTTTTAAGTGCTTTAAAGATTGGATATTGATTTCACAAAATAAATATGTTTTTTTATTTTTTTTTATTTCGTAGGATTCGAACCCCCGTTCGCTTGATGTCTATCTCTCTGGCCGCTCCTCCTTATATTAGAACCGAGTATTTGTGTAGAACTGAGTTGCGACGCATTTCCGTTTCACCCGAATTTTCCCGACTTTCAAGAAGTTCCACTTGAATAACAATGCTGCATGTTACATCGAATTCATCCAACTAACATGACATTGCAAAGAGCAATGTCCTAGAACGGTTTAAATATGTTTATCTTTTTAACTAGTATGAAAATAGTACACATCTTTATCAGTTGCGTATTATGATACATAATGATGATATAATTAGCGTGATTAATGATTAAAATTACCGATTAGATTATAATTCAACGACTCAATTCTGAAAGTTAGCTAGGTCAAAAAAGAAAGAAAATTTTTCGATGTCACCATTTAAGTACTGTTTTAACAGGAGACAAATTTGTCACAACTCACATAGGTCTCATATAGTCGCTGTATGTGAGAAATATGATCTAAACGGTGTTAGAAAGAGAAAATTCCACGCTTTATATTCAAATCTTAGAGTCCAAGAAAATTTTCCAATTTCACCATTAAGTACCGTTTTGACAGGAGACAGATTTGTCCCAGCTCACATAGGTCGTTGTATCTCCCTTACTGTCATGGTGAGAAATATAATCTAAACGGTGTTAGAAAGATAAGATTCCACGCTTTATATTCAAATCTTAGAGTCAAATAATTTAACGATGGAAATTTTTTAATATGTACCTCTATGAAACCAAAGTTTCCGGTAGCAATTTGAGAAAAATGTATAAAATTTCGAGACTTAAAAAAAAATTATGTAACGATAAAACGTGACGTGATAATGTTTATAATATGTTTGCTAAAAAAAAAAAACGAGTGTGCTGTAGACCACACGACTGAAGTAAAACTTCACGAACTTATATCTCCCTCTCAACTTCCGTTCGCCTCGCCCGATCACACTTTTCATAACGCTCTCGTCACTCATTCACCAGCTTACTCTTTAAGTCAAGCATAAAGGCCCGACCGTTCGCCTCACACTTTTCGTAACGCTCTCGTCACGCATTCACCAGCTTACTCCCCAAGTCAAGCGTGCGTAAAGAGGTTTTTCTTCAAAAATGTGTGTGCTTTTCTTTTCTTTGTAATCAGTAATTTTAGATACAAAAAAACGCAAGGTAAGCAATTTTGAAAACTGTTTTATGTTGGTATTAAAATTTTAATATTTCAGAAATTATATGTTTATTTCTAATAATAACATTTGAAAGCAGTGTCAACTTTCAAAAACTATTTCTAGTTTTCGGATACATTCAGAAATGTTCCATTTATTTGGATTTTATTGCAAAGCCGAAATTTTCTGACCATCTGGCAGAATATGCCCGGTGACGGTATACCTACCTCGGGAAAATTATGTTGCCTTCCGGTCTCATCCGCGCATCTTCCGGAAACCTTTTTGGTTAAAAGGTTTAACGAATGGTTAAGGGAATAATTATTTTCCTTTGGATTAAGTACCCAAACGTTATAGTTGTCAACTGTTTTACTATTGTTGAACTGTGTCATACTTCAAATAAAGACTAATTTTGTTTACCGTAAAGAAATTGTTGATTTTATTTAACATTTAATTGAATGTGCATTTAAAAATTAATCACAAAACATTAACCCCAAGTAATTATTTACTTAAAACCGTCCAACAAAAAGAAGTTTCTGTAGATGTATCTCTTTGTGAAAACGCTCTTCAATTACTAATAATTACAATTAGTGATTATGATTAGATTGTAATTTACAATGCGTTAAATGGCCTAAAGAACAATTAACTGGGTCTTTTATCTTCTGGAACAATTAAATAACACTTCACCTCGCCGCATCAAGGAAAATGACAACCTAAAGTGTTGTTATTTAATCTTCGGGTGTTCCCCAAGGATCTGTACACAGACCCAGATAAGGAGCACGACTAAATGTTTTGGACTCGTGAAACATGTGCTGCAAGTAATTAGATCGGCTGTTAGCATTGAACGGTACGGTGTAACGACTAATTGGCAATTTGGGCCCGTAGATTGAGGCTATTCATCGTCTAAAGTTTTAAAGGAAATTGACCGTTGGAATTGGATTGATTGTTGGAAATTGAAATCTGTTAGTAAACTTGCTCAGTGTAATCGTATTACTAGCTAACTAGCTGATTGTGGACAATCTAGGAAAAAAGTTGAAAGATAGTCAACTTTACTCGCTACTCGCTCAAGATGGCGGCCCACAAACAGCTGATTTCGTAACTGTCAGAATTAGTTCTCGCGGGAGTCGTAATTCTCGCTACTGCCTAGCGTGTGGCGCTAGCTGCGAGCTCAAGTTTTTTTACAAAATGTCGACAAAATTGGTTCACGCGGGAGTCATTATTTTAGCTGCTACCGTCGCTACTGAGCAAGTAGACAGTTTTGTGTGTCATCATGACAAACTCACTCGCCGATTCCCCGCTTTTAAACTTACCTGCTAGTAAACTCGCTCAATGTAATCGAGGCTTAAAGTCGTTTTTTCTTTACGATTTCTTCCACTATTATATTAATTATCTCTTCTAATAATAGTGCAGAGATATTTTTTAAACATTTTTTCTTCAACGGCCGGATTTGTCCCGAATTCATTTTTGTTTCGAACGTGTGTGCTCACCACAAGAAAAATCCAGAAATGACTGAACTCGCATAAACAACACGGGCCGGGCCAGCGCTGGCTTGTCTGTAGGACTGGCGGCAGAGCACTGGCTTCGTGTAAACTTAGCTTAATAGTCTTTCTACTGGCCTGACGTAAGTGTCAAGGAAATGTCATTTTGACAATATTATAATACAGAAACTTCTATACAGTACACAACAACAATGTATTGTCCGGAAACTCGTGGTACAAGCGAGAGACTTATGAATAGAGACGATTATTTTGTGCTACAACTTTTTGAAGTGAAAACTTTAGCACCGTTCCATTATCATTACCATTTGAAACTAGATGAAATGAAAAATAGAGACAGTGTCCATATCAGGGCAGGTGTGTGACGTTACGCTGTCCGAAACGTTGACAAGGAGGTAGCTCAACACGGCATAAAGCGGTTACACAACGCAACACGGCATAAGGCGGTTACACAACCCTAATATTATTTGTTTGCTCAAAACTCACATTTTAATAATTTCAGGCGAATTCGTAAATATAATAACTTTTTTATTCCAACAGAACACCGGGGATGTAAGTTCTTTGTATTTAAGATTAATAAAAACTATACCTTACTATTAATATATTTTACTTTTTTTTTACATTAACTCCACACAGGAGGCCCTGAGGAAAATGATTTCCCTCAGGGCCTATGTCATCTGGAATGCTGTGTGGAGGGTCTTTTTGAGGAGAGGAAGGAATGAACATTGGTCTTGTATATACCCATGTTGTAGGAAGGAGGAAACACAGAGGCCGGCAAATCATTCCACAGCCGAGCTGTTGAACACAAGAACGAGTCGAAGAAACGACCCGTTCTCATGTGACAAATGTCAACCGTGTACAAATGTTGGGCACGCGTTTGGCGTGTTTCCCGACTATGCACCGGTGCCGAAGGGATCAATGATGCTAGTTCCTCGGAGCATCTTCCATTGTAATACCGGTAGAACAAGGATAGCATTGCCTGTGCTCTAAAGATTGCAATCCGTCTGTAAAGATGGGAGAAACTATTAAAAGGACCGCCCGTTTCTGCACAGAGTCGAGGGTATTTTTCAGGTATTTTGGAGCTCCAGACCAGAGGTGGCTGCCAAATTCAACCGTGGGGCGATTACTTATTTACTTACTTACAACGATTTTAAAACTTTATAACACGTTTTTCAACTATAAAGTTAACGGTAAGCATCAGATTTTATTTTTCTAGACGATGAATTAACCAGTAACCACACACCCTTAGAAGTGAGACCTTTCTTTTGACTTGAGCTTTACTTCTAAGTAAATCAAGTCCGTAGATAGTATTTTTTAGGTAATTTTATTTTGAAATCAGCCGCTAGGGGTTAATTAATATCTAGACCTAGCGTAATTTCCGTTTTATATCTCAACCAATTTAAAAAAATGAAAAATGGTCAAAATTAGTCACGAATTGGTTCACTAGTGACAAGAAGAGAAAACGAGGTAGACCTTTTAGACGGTGGGTTGACGACATCAAGCCATAGTAGGTGGTACATGGACAAGAGTAGCTAATAATAGAGAGAAATGGCGACAGTTGGAGGAGGCCTTTGTCAACTAGTGACATACAGACAAGGAGTCGATGCACGATAAGTGATATAAAACACTTTGTAAAATCTAACCTTTGGAAGCACCGCCGTCTTTGAGTTTATCGCGAAGAGACAGACAGATGCCGCGGAGGACTTTAATTTATAATACGTAGAGATGGTGTGAAAGATTATAATAATGTGCATGAAATTATTGGGGTAACTAACGTATTTAAGTAAATAAGGATTAATACTGTATCCGTCTAAATATCTTTTCAATTATCGCAATGTACGTGACCATTTTTTTAGAAGATAGAATGGGTATAGTAAGCTATCCGTAAAAGATAGATATATGCCTTCGCGAACTATTTGGCAGATCTATAAAAGAGGAATATTCCACCATGAATTGTTTTGTTATATCCCGAAAGGATTAGGCAGCGTTTTCGATGAAAGCTACCAGGCGGCTTGAATTTTTCCGACACTTCTAACAATTATCGTTACGTTTCAACCAATTTACACAAATCCTTGACAAATTACACACTTAAACCTTCCTCACGAAACACTCTATCTATTGGTGAAAACCGTATGAAAATCCGTTCAGTAGTTTTCGAGTTCATCGCGAACAGACAGACAGACAGATAGATGGCGCGGGGGACTTTAATTTATAATATGTAGAGAGTAGAGATAATGTAATGTAATTTACTGTCTGAATAAAGGCTATTATTATTATTATCTCAACCAATAGGAGCATTAAAAGTAACATCATAATTAAAGCGGCCAATGAGCGCAGTTTGATGCTACGACGGTGATGCAATGCGTCATTTCCGTTTCATCCTAATTTCAAATCACAACGGGGCTAAAGAAGTTTTAATAAAAAAATCTCAATGCTCAAATCGAAAAAAAGAGATAAAGAAGAGAGTCCCGATGTGGGTGGCTTTGTTTTTTAGGAGGCGTTGAAGTTGGATGATTGGGAATTCTGAAATTTTAACAAAGAAATGAGTGTGCTAACAGAGTTGTGCGGTGTTTCATCCTATCTGCCTAACCAGGAGGGAAATGGCACGATCGTTACTCAGATACTTAGGGAACAGGATAAAGATAACAAGAAATGCTGTGTGATTGACATTGTAATTCTGCATACACGTTTGCGAACATAAGCCGAGCCACGAATTGTGGGAAAGGTACGAAGCAACCGCAAGCGGCCTTTTGGGCCGTTGGCTGCTTTTATAATTCCCACAGCAACGGGACGAGACATCACATTTATTTAATACGAGTGAGGGAGATGTAAGAAAATTATTACACTTTTCTTTCGAAAAAGCGGACATATGTACCTAAGGACATCGTTTATCCCATTATTATTGAAGTAAAACTTATTTACGCACGTTTGACTTGGGGAGTAAGCTGGTGAATGCGTGACGAGAGCGTTACGAAAAGCGAGACGAACGGTAGTTGAGAGGGAGATATAAATTAGTGAAGATACAAAGAGTGAGTTATGTTTCGTATATTACTGTAGGGGCAAGAGAAAGAGGTGCGAGCGAGCACACATTTTCTTTCTCTCGTAGACAGTTACGTTCCATATATAAGGCACATTGTCTGTATCACACTGTAGGAGCAAGAGAGAGCAGTGCGCGCACACATTTTCTTTCTCTCTTCCTATCACATAAATGGAGCTAAAGAATTTTTTCTTCAGTCGTGTGGTCTAAAGCACACTCATTTTTTTACATAAGCTCCACACGTTAGTCTCTCGGTAAAATAATTTTCCTTAGGGCCTATGTCATCTTAGGTGGCGCTGTGTAGATGTTTTTTTAAGGAAAGGAATGAGAAGAAGTTCTGGGTAGGAAATAGGTATGAGGGGTGGGTAGGAATCTGGGGGTCAGTGGGACGGAGGAATGAATCCACCGCTCCAACTGCGGTGCAAGGCGATGGGTCGAGGTATTCTGGCTGAAGAGCTAAGGACCTCCTCAACCAGTCTCAGGTGGGCAGACGCACCAGCCGCCAAGACCTAGACAAACCTCACCCCATGAATCCGGGATAAGTTACCAAACGTAGCGAACCATTTGGGGTGACCTATAGCAGAGGGTTGGCTATCCAATAAATGTTTACCGGGGCGGCTTTACCCATACCCGCCTCCCAAAATTAGTGCATATGAAGGAGCTGCATCATTATTGTGACAAAGAAGTACGTTTTGCCTTTTTGGGCTGTTGCAGTGGGAATTATAAAAACGCACATTTGCGGTTGCTTCTTTCCTTTCCTATAATTTGTGCTCGCATGTTCGGCTCACGTGTGTATAAGCAGCCTTACACGACAATGAATTCAAAATAAATTGAGCGACAATGAAGAATATCCATAAACTATGTAAAATGAAAACATAAAATATTAATGTAATTTTTACGACATTTTTCAAACCACGAGAATATTACATTTAATAAAAAGATAAGCATGTAATTAGTACATTATGACTACTGTTTGGTTTTATTTGGAGGCAATAGAACTGGTATGATATCAAAATTACTAATAATAATGGATAAAATCGATTCCTAGCTATGTGCCACGCCCAATAGTCGCAAATGGGTCAAAACGAGGCCAAAACTATACAATATTAAAACAGGTGTAAATATTTGGAAATATTGAACAATGGACAACGAGCGTCAAAAGTGACAACATTGATAGAACGCAATTGTAAACTAAACTAAATTGCGACCTCCGAAATATCTTTTGCTTTAACATTCCTTGAACATCACCATAAACATTGTCAATTCGAACAATTCTTGTTGTGTTTCAAGCTTTCCATGGGCGATGGAAAACATTCCCCTCCCGGGTGAAGCGGGAAGGCAGACGGGGGGAAGGGGATTAGTTATTGTTTTACAGCAGCCGCGCAGAGCGGTCAGTTACGCATAATATTTTAATGAAAAGATAAATAACTTTGTTTACATCACTTTTATTTAGGTATATATGTACAATCAACATGTTTCATGAATTAACGATGTTCACATCATCAGGATCAAATGTACACTAAACTTAAAAATTAAATACAGATCACATATGGGAGGAAAGGGTAGAAGGAAGGGGAAGGGGTAAGAGTGTGGGAAGTTTATTGAAATTGGGGATTTCAAAATCATTAGCAGGAAAAGACCGGTTAAGTGGGAAAAGGTTCAAAAGAGGGTTTATAAAAATTTGCTGCTTATTAATTATGTCTGCTTTATTATTTGCTTATTTCTAATTTCTAAAATGTCTAAATTATTTATCTGTGATGCCTTATAACCCGTATGTAATATTTTAAGTCCATGGTTTTTGTCAAAATATGATCATTTTTTAATAAATGATCCGCGAACTCCGATTCGCTATTGCCATTTAATGCCCTGAAATCTTATTTATCCATTACTTCAAAGTTTTTATTTGTTCTACCTATATAAAAGCAATTAAAGTCTTTACAATTGAGTTTAAAAACGTCGATCTTTTGTTGTTTTAATGTCGCTATCTTTGTTGTTAAGGATGATTTTTGTAAATTTATTATTTGTATAAAATGCTGGTTGAATAGTACCGGCAATATTTTTACTAATTATTTTTGACATATCGTTATCAACAAATAGAATTCTACCTACCTACGCCATTGATTATTCAAACGAGTTTTTGCGGTTATGTCAACTGCGCGTACCTAGTAATTACGAGTTTAAATTGTAAATAAATACTGTCGTAAATTTCGAGGTAGGTAGTACGATTCTAACTTGAAATCTGCGTCTACAATCTTTTCACTAAAACGGTTTCGCATCAGAACTCGATATTTTTTGACTTACGTCTACGTAATTATTTACGCAAACGAAATTGAAATGGTAAATTTAGGTTGTGTAATAATCGATATTGGTCAGAAATATTTCCTGATAAAAAAAATATCTATTAAATTATCTAAGAAATTTGTTTTTTCTCTCTGATGTAGCATCTCTTCTTCATCAAAACTCATTTTGACATTTATGTAGACGTCAAACGTCAAAGTGCGTACGCGTAAATACGTCTTTACCACAGACTACCAGCCAAATTGTGTGCGGCCGAGCGTGCTTCGCCCCAATCGTGCAACCATTTTTCAACAAACGGAGGAGACGGAAAACAAAAAAAAGTTTATAGAAATGTTAAAGCATATGTTTAAGATCACGGTCATAAAAGACCCGCCTTTACACACATGTTATCTTCATAATAAAAATTAGCGAAAACCACAAAAAACCTATTCATAATTAAGGTAAAACACCCTATTTCTGACACGTTAAGCTATCACTTTTTTTTCATGAATTTCAATATTTTTTCGTAAAATCAACCTTGTATTACTGAAACGAAATTTTTAATTTTAGGAAACATTGTTCATTTTCAAATAATGAAATCTCACTTTTTGGTAAATTTATTACCGTTAAATATGTATTTAAAATCATTTAATATGTAACATGCTAACAAAACACATATTTCTGACATACCAAAATCACTATGTTCCTATTGATTGACATGACTGTTCGTATTTCTGACACACCAAAATCAATATGAATCTAGTATCCGGCATACGTGTTGATATTTCGATTTGTTGATGCAAATAAAATGCAAATCCAGGTGGACAACATTTAAAGCAAAAATCGGTATTTTGGAGAAACTTTATTAATTGTTAAATATAATTTTTTTTTAAAAAGCCAACAAGGAACTTAACCGTATCTTGCCTTCTTCGGGCATTTTATCTAAATTAAAATAGGTACAAGCATTATAATTAAATTAGGTATTTTCGTTCATGCACGTTCATTGAAAGAAGTAGAAGGTTGATTGATAACAGGCCTCATTGAAAAAAAAAAAGAAATTTTAAATGGAGAAAGGATATTCCTGCTAAAAAAAAAGATTCATTTTCGATGTTTTTTTTGTTTCTCGTGTAGTATTTCCATATTATTTTCACTGTCTTCAAAGGGATATTCAAAATAGTTTCGTCATTCATGTCAGCAATCCACTGAGGGTCTATACCCTTAATACTATCAGAATTCATTTCCGATGATATATTCGAAATATCTAAATTCCCCGAAAAATTGTCTACAGTTACGGTCATAATTTTCCAAATATCAAATAATGCCTTGTACTCCGCAAGGTCCATCCGAACCTCGTGCGATTCAAAAAATTCTCTCAAAACAGCAGAAAAATAAGGGATTGGAAAGGAATGAGGTGATATAACCGGTGATACATTATTTTCTACCAAATGTATTGTTTCTTCCACTGCAATGCTCTCTGGAGTCACTGATTTTACACTTTCATTGAATAATGATGTTTTTCATAATTTTTCGTATGGTGTGGCATTTGCATCAAAAGGAAAAAGACCACTACTCGAAAGCCATTTTTGAGGTGTGATTTCATATCCGTGTTATCTAGCGCGCTTTTTAAAATAAGTGCTAAATTTTCCCTTTTTACTTTTGCTTCCTTATTTTTCAGTCACCATTCCTGGATAGGTACTTTTAACGGCCTAAACAAAGCAACATCTAGCGGTTGCCAGATGTGTGTGGCGTTTGGGTACAAAGCCACCAAAATAATTTGATTTGTTTTGCAAAACTCACTAATATTCAGTGTTAGGTGAGATTATGCCCGTCTACGAAAAGAATGACAAAAGTTACATTTCATTTTATTAAAACATTAGTTCGGTAACATTATTTATTTAATAAAATTGTTACTCACAAACTCGCAAAACATTGCCAAATTTGCCTCTAAAATCATTAGAGAACTATTTCTTAAATGGCCTTAATTTTATGTTAAAAAATACCAAATAAATTAAATTACTTATATAAAGCATTTTCTTAATTATTCGATTTAGTTGGGTATTTTGGCATCAAATTCAAAATATAGTTTATTATAAGAGAGGTCGGGCAACCGTCCTTCTTATGTCAGGATTAAAACCCCCCAAATGATATGTATCAATTTCTAACATACCGGTCAGAAATATGAACATGATTTTTTAAAGGTGTATCATTTTCTGACACACATGTCAGAAATATGGTCACCCTATTAAAACAGGTACCTATTTCTGACCGCTCAAAAACTGTCATTAATGTATTATTATTATATTATTTTTCGTTTTAAATGTAAAAATATAGTCAATACTCTGTTAGAAAACATACAAAAACAATACATAAAACATTGGTGAACTGTGTCTTCACATTTTGTAAAATTTGGTTTACTCTTCAAATAAGGTGAAAAAATGTGCAATATCACAAAATCACCAAAATCATATACTAAATAATATTTTTGTAGAAATGGGTGTCAAATAGTCCTTAGACTAAAAGTTGGTTAGAGGGAGAGGGGAACAAATTTCTCGATGCGCTAATATCAATATAGGTATGTAGGAATGTTACTTCAGTTGGTAAAATCGTAATTTGTGTTACATATGTCAGAAATTGGAGCAGGGTCAGAAATGTGGTGTTTTACCTTACGTAAAATATATTATTTTGAAAAAGTAAAAAGGTTATACGTATGATTAATTTGATAAATAATAATGGTTTACTCCTCCGAAGTGAAGTAAAACCATGTGGAGGAGGTTGGGAAGACGCCCACTAGTAAATACAAAAGAATTACCCACACATTCTGCAGAAAAATGCTATAAAATGAATTTTAATTTTAAAAACATCAGTATTTCTACTTGCACAGTGCATAATGTGATAAATACCTATACAGATACACGGGTCACGATTTTATGTTTGAATTGAGTACTTGAATATTATGTACTTGATTTACTATTTTAAAACCTTTACCTGTATACCAGATGGTAGGAGAAAGTTTTATTAGAATGGGTGAATTTTATCAACAGTGTCATGTGCGTTTGACATTATGAAAAAGGTTGCAAGTCTCAAACAAAAACAATGATAAAAGATTCAGGTAGGCAGGTAACCTCCAAAAATCAACAATACAATTTGTACAAAAGAAAAAAACACATTGTTTGACCTATTACGTTTTGTTTTTACCGCCCAAACAACATAATGGAATGGCCTTCGAAGCCAAGGCATCCTTTTATATGGCAACAACCAACTTTTACTCAAATAGGTGGGTATGTCAGAATAGAATAAGTATACATAGGTATAACAAATTCCTAATCACGGGAGTCACAAATAATGATTATTATTGTGTTTTGATATCAAACGACCTTGAGGTGATTTATGTACTACTTTATTACAAAACGACATGTGGTAGGTATAATAAAATGGATGATAGTAACAGATTTGTTATAATAATAACCTGCTTCAAACATCGACAAAATGAATGCTTTGTAACATAAAACCTATAATCTCAAAAGTAACAGGCATACGGAAGAAGCGAACGATATACAAACTAGACAATATTGTTCTAATGCTGATCATTTCGATGGATTTAGAAAGAATAATCTTACCTCGAACCGGTTTACAGGTGTAGTAACTTGTTGTTCCGGTACAAAACACACGTAAAAAACACGAGGAAAACACAATAATATGAGGTTACTTCACAAAACACGATGTATTATTAGAGTTCGTAACTTCAAGCACAGATATTCACTTTGTAAATAGGGTTTGTGTTATGTCTTGGTAGAAAAGTACAAAATAACGAACGCGACCATACGGAACAAGACAGGCGCTCTTCTCAAATGCCGAAACTGGAATGAAAACAGAAAGGTTATGGGTGCCGCTTCGGACACAAAAAATACGTTCTGGAATCTACGCACAGTAAATGACAACCTTTTATTTTTTAATCGTTGAGGTTCTTATTTACTGCCGTGGAAAAATGCGAACTTACATTATGGATGTTTAAATAATTATACCTGAGAAAACAGTAAAGCCTTCTTGGCGTTATCAAATATGTAGGTACATGATATTTATGTAATATCAAAAGTTATGAATATTTCCATGGCTAAAGTTCCAGATGGCTCTCTATTATTTTATTTGTATAACCCTGGCGAACCGATTTGTTTTCTTTTTTAAAAGTCGATTTCATTCACCCACTTGTTGCTAACCCCCATCACTTCCTATATAAATAAACCAAAACAGGGTTGTGCAAAATTAAAAGGGGCGTTGTTTTTCTCGGATATTAAACATCGCGGTACAATATCGGAATCGCCCGACACGCTTAAGGCTTGGCGCATACATCAGATTTTTCCACCCGATTGTCTGATCAGACAACCGGAAGGCCTTCACGCCATACATTTCTTATGAAAATCGGATAAACACCGCACACATCCGATTCATGATCCATTCATGCAGCAATGAAAATAGGCCACGCCTTTCCGCGCCGGCCGTCCAATCCGGTCCGACAACGAGCGTGGCCCCGGTATTATAACCAATCCAGTTTTCGAATCGATTTTTGTTTGATCCGACAATTGAATGGAACCTGATAAACCTGATGATGTATGCGGCCAGCCTAATACGAATACGTAAAACAAGAAAAAAACATGGCCGAACTGTCAAAACAAAAAATGTTGAATTTTGATTGACAAAAAATAGAACTTTGATGCGTATTTGGATTAGTATTGTTATAACTACTATTCAAATAGATTTTTAAATAAATGTTTATGTTCTTCTGAATACAAATTTTAGGTGTCTGAGTGGAAAGTAAGCAAAGGGGTAGGGGTAATTGCGGGAAATCCGAGAAGAACAGAGTGGTTTATTGGAAAAATATTTAGAATGGGACTAAAAGATAAATTAATTTCGTTATTCAAAATACTGCAATTATTATTTATGGATTTTCTAATTTCAAGTGCTTCTAATTTTTTGCTTTTATTGTTACTGTGAAGAATTTTAACCCTTGTGTCCTTAAAAAGTGTGATCTTTGGAAATGAGGTGATTGGAAAACTTTGAAAAATTATTATAATTTAAACATCTTAAATGTTTTGTGATTCTAATATTTATATTTCTAGTTGTCTTACTTATGTAGAACGATGGACGATCATTGCAACATAGTAGGTAAATTGCTTTCCTCGCACTGAAACATCTTAAATTTATATGTCTGTTAAAATTATATATCATAGGTTAGTTATAACTAGCAGTTAAAAGCCCGCTCCGCAGGTTATTGCTGCTAGGCCGTGCGGGCGGCTTTTAGTTCGTCTTTGCCCGGTTTGAGTGTTTGTGACCATTTTATAAATCCGATAGGAAGTCGTTCCTAAAATAGCCTGTTCCTCGGATCCACTGTGATCCACTGACAGCCTGTCACCGTCGGCGATTCACCGAGACAACGTAACAGTGACAAAGTAACAGTGACAAAGTAACCCTGACAAAGTAACTGAGACATGTACTGACGTTATATGTAATTTATGACAACTTCGTCAAGTATTGCCGCCAATCTTTCCTTAAAGTGTATTAATCAGTAGCAATTATAGGGGGGAAACATCCATATGCGAGCTGCTGATGTAAGTAGTGACATCTTGTGTTGAATTTTTGTATTTGAAACTGAATTATAAGTAGCTTTGCGTGAAATTCCACGTACACAGATGTTATTTGTGGCGCGGCGCGTATGGGTGGCGTCTGAGGTGCACTGGTAGCTAAGTTCTGAACACGCAGACGAAATCCTATAAGTTTAAACGTCACATACGTCATAATTTACGCATTCACAGATGGCGTCAATTAAATTATTTTAGGTTTTTAATACTTTTTGCACATTACGCTTTAAAATATTAAGGTAAATTAATTATTTGCGCCCGTAAATACTTAATAGGAATATAAATAAAGAGCTTTTTCCGTAAACAAACCCAAAGCTTTCCAGAGAGGCTGAAAAATTCAATTTTGAATCGGTGACTCAATCCAATATTGTATTTTTCAGCCTTTTTTGAAAGATTTGGGTTTGTTTATGGACAGAACTATTTATTTTATACTAGCTTTTTCCCGTGGCTTCGCTCGCATGACATTAGGGGATTTCCACTCAGCCTCCTCCACATTTCCTCTCCCCACTCCACTCCCCCCATCAATCCCCCTCCCCCTCCACCCACCCCTCCCCCCACTCCACTTCCCAACATCAACCTCTTTCCCCCCACCCCATACCCCTTCCCACAACCTCCTCCATCCTTCCCCTTTCCCCTTCCTTCCCTCCCCCTCTCTCTCCCCCTTTCCCTCCCCTAACCCCCTTCTCCCCCACCCTCCTCCCCCTCCCCTTCCCCCCTCCACACTCCCCCCACTTACCTCTCGCGTTCCACACATTCATTTCCGATACATTCAGTTTTCAAACTGCTCGCATGCCACCTGTTATAATTTCTTATACAAAATTTATAATGCCAGAACTCAACGGTAGTTTTATACAAAAAAAAAACGAACAAAAAAAAGAATTATCCAATTTGGTTCAGTCGTTCGGGTTTATGCGCATACATACATTTTGGTGATTCATTTTTATAGATAGTTATTAAGTACGAATTATTATTCTTCTTTTTATATTCTACCAAAAAATCGAGTACGGCAGTTTTATACTTAAAAATGCGATACCTGTCTATCCAATTAAAACAATAATTGTTGTGTGACATTATGTCAAAATTTGAGAATGACATTTTGCAAAACAAAGATTCTTAAATAAAAATTCTATTTTAGAAAATATTTAAGCGAATTTATTTGAAGTACCTACTTCCCTAATAATTTGAATCGATTAAAGAATTATAGATATCTTACTAATCGTGCCACCTATTGCAATTTTTTCATACAAATTTCGTAATGCCAGAGCTCTGAGCTATAGCCTATATGTTCATATTATTGTAAAGTTTCATTAAAATCCATTCTGTAAAGTAGGAATTAGTATTTTATACATATTTGAATATTAACATCAAAGGAATGTCCATAGTAACCTAATTTTTAAAAAAAACATCGTTTCCAAGGCGACAATTGGCGTTTGCAATAAATCGATTTTGTTAGCGACAGAAAACGTATGATAAATAATTTCATAACGCCAGAGATTATTCATAACGCCAGAGCTTACCAATATATACAGCCCATAGATCTCGCAAATAATGTAGCTCTCTATTAGTGAAAGAATTTTTAAAATCTATTCAGTAGTTTTTGCGTGAAAGAGTAACAAACATACATCCATACAAACTTTCACCTTTATAATATTAGTAGGATGAATGAAATATGTACGGGCGCAAACAATTAATTCACCCCAATATTTTAAAGCAAAACGTGCAAAAAATATTAAAAACTTAAAATAATTTAATTGGCGCCATCTGTGAATGCGTAGATTATAAAGTACGTGACGTTTAACCTTAATACTATTCGATAATATTCTCCCGACGAAGGAAAGAAGGGTGCTTTCGAAACCGGTAGAGTGTTAATAAAATTAAAGTGGTCTACAACAAATGTACTGTATATGTTTTTTATTGTAGATTTTATTACTTTCATTGTATTTCCATAAATTCTTACTCATTTAGTATTCAATTCGAATACTTTTGGTGCATATATATATAGCATTGAAATAACTTGTGGAAACCCTGCCTTAATTGAATTTCGTTGCGTCATGGTAGAATACACGACTCTGGGTTAGCAGCGCTTTCTGAAGCGAATCGGGATTCGGATTAATGATCCAAACTTCCAAACATCGTGTATCGTGTACAGTTTGCGAACATAATAGTTCGCCAAGCAGCCAACCGGTTTTACTAATTATTTTTACTTCCACGTGGCAGCAAGTAAATAGAGGATAGAACGTAGACTACACCTTTCCTGATGACTACATAAGATTCAACAATACTTACTTATAAGATTCATCAGTACTTACATTTTTGTAGAGCCCTTGGTAAAACCTAAACTATTTGGAGCTTCGATCAATGATTTTGATGGCCGGCGTAGTCCAGCTGTAAGGCTCTTCACTCGCACACCGAAGGTCGCGGGATCGAATCCCGGCGCGGCAAATTTTTTAAATTATATTAATTTGTGTTATATCACAATTTATTAATTTAAAATTATATATAGTATATTTGCGGCACGTACCAGAGTGGAAGATACTCTCAGTATCGCCCTGGTGTAAGACCACCATTCAGAATTGAAACATTGCTTGAAATGGCATTAGCCGTGTTTAGTGACCAGATCTGAATAGCCAGGTAATTCCTCACCTTCCTCTTCCATATCTCCTTCCCCTCCCTACTGTGACATTCAGCCTCACAATCACAATATACCCCGATTGGGGATGCCATAGTCTCACTGGCTTCAGACGGGAGCAGTTGGGACTCTTTTGCGGTATTCATACAAAAAAAAATGATTTGGAGGCAAGGTATAGGGTGTCCACGAAGAAAGTATATAAGTATATTTATAACGTAATTTGAATATTTACATTTTATACTTTCAGTATACAATGTAATACGTACTTGCTGATGTATTTCAGTATTTTTAAGGGGCCATACATTAATTACGTGAGCAGTTTTTCTTCCGATCTAGACCCCTCCCCCCCTTTTGGTGAGATAAATTTGGGCCACTTCATATATTCTTTTCAAGTAACCTGAGGTTTTGCTGGACCCCCCCCCCTTTTCAGCTCACTAATTATATTACCCACAAAAGGCAGCGCTTTAGTGGGTTCCCATCAGTGGCGTAGCGAGAGGGGGGCGGTCCTCCCCGGGTACCACCCGACAGGGGGGTGACTCAAGACCGTGTAATTTTTTTTATGAAAGCTATTGTCACCTAAGTATTGTATACATGAACACGGTCTGTTATTTTCTTTCGTATGTTTCCCGTGAAGTGCCCCGAATTTTGTGTCTAGGTCTTTTTATAGGCGAAAATAGCCTATATTTGTGATCTGAAATTCTCTAGCCCCCCCCCCCCCTAGCGTTTTAAATGTTTTCTCAAGTCAACTTTAATAGAGGGGAGGGGGGTGACACCACGCCCCGGGGGGGTGACATCCGCCCCGGGTGCCACCCATGATAGCTACGCCACTGGTTCCCATTACTCACTTTTTGTGTTATTTTTTTTTTTTTTTTTTACATTAACTCCACACAGGAGGCCCTGAGGAAAATAATTTCCCTCAGGTCCCATGTCATCTGTGTAGATGATGTATGGAGGATCTTTTGGGGGACAGGAAGAAGTGAACATGGGTCTTGAGGAGTGAGGAGACCCATGTTATAGGCGGGAGGAAACACAAGCGACCCATCCTTCGCGCGCGCGTTCGGCGAGTTTTCAGACTAAGCACAGGTGCCATAGGGATCAATGACGCCTCTTACTCGGAGTATCTTCCATTGTAATACCGGTAGAACAAGGGTAGTATACCTACCTGACGCCTGTTCTCTAAAAATTGCAATTCGCTTGAAACTATCCAACAGAACGCTGAGTTAAGGATTTTAGGGTTAAGGTTAACGCACAGAGTTAAGGGTTTTTCAAGTATTTTGGGACTCTAGACCTGAGGTGGCTGCCACATTCAACAGTGGAGCGCAGTTGCGATTTGTCGGGCCAGCAGTTGTGTACTATTTAAGTATCTGCTGGCCCTGTACAGTACGCCCAGCTTCTGAGAGGCTAACTTAACTCTATCTTCGATGAAGCCCCCGTACCTGAGCTGATCACTTAGAGTTACACCAAGCATATCAATGAAAGGCCTGTTGAGAAGATTGTTTCCATTGAAAAAGATTAAATGTCATTTCGATCCCTTTTTCTCATGTTTACACATATTATTATATTTAGTGTGCAATAGTGCAATCCACACGCGGTAGAAGTAAAACCTTCAGAAATCTAACAAGAGTGGGAAGGCTATGAAGCTCCGCACAAAGAGACCGATTATACTATCTCATTTTCTCGTAGGCTAAATCCTATAAATGTATGTGATTTTCTCTTTTTAGTGTCGCTAGTTTTCGTTTCATCGAGTTTCAAATCACAACAGTGCTAAAGAAGTTTTCACTTCAATAACAAATTAAATTTATTAAAAATACATAAGTTTTAAGAAACATTGTTATGGATAATTTCGAAGTGAAACCGTTGTGATTTGAAACTCGGTGAGACGGAAATGACACTAAAAAGAGACAAACACATACATCTATAGCTATAGGATTTAGCCTGAGAGAGAATGAGGTAGAATGAAACCTTACCGCATCGGCCGCTTTGATTATGTTGTCACTTTTCAAGGATCCTATTGGTTGAGATTATTGTGAAGGTTTCACTTCTACCGCGTATGGACTGCACTCAATTTTCGAAGTGAAACTTCTTTGGCCCCATTGTGATTTGGAATTCGGATGAAACGGAAATGACGCATTACAGCACCTGCGAAGCATCAAACTGCACTCATTAGCCGCTTTGATTATGATGTCACTTTTCAACTCACCTATTGGTTGAGATATAAAACTGAAGTGACGCTAGGTTTGCACTCATTGGCCGCTTTGATTATGATCTCACTTTTTAAGGCTCTTATTTGTCAAGATTGTTTTGGTAAAGTTTCGCTTCTACCGCGTTGAAATGCACTCGATTTTTAAAAAATATTTCTGTATTTAGAAGTGAGCTCTTCTTGTGTTCAGAATCTAAAATAAAGACAGTGTGAGGTTCGAGCCCATCATTAGGTACACGATTTAATGCCTGGATCACATGCACCGAGTAGATTGGCGAGACAGTAAAATGATACTAGGCTGAGAAGATGGACGAGTAGGTGTATACACGTAATTTTTAATTTGGCACCGAGTCAGTCAGTCAATAGGCCACTTGCATCAGATTTTTTTTTCGGTTTAGGCTAATATTCTAAGACATTCCGTATTTTATTTTTTATTAATCGTATTTTTGAAACCGTAGCGATTTGTTGAAAATTTCAATCCGAAAAATCAGAGCATTTTTTATAAGCCGGAAAGACGGGACATAATTTTATGGGTGCGAAAAAACGATAATTGTTACCGAAATTCATTAAAAAACGACATTTCCACACGAATGGCACAGAAGAATAACGATGCATGCCAAAAATATTACATCTCATAAATATTTTTTTCGTTGATCCATCTTATTGATCATTAATCATTACTGTCAAACTATTGTGAAATTAGACATGAGCGCATCATTACATAATAATAATAATAATAACTAATAATAATGAGAACTCCAGTCCAATTTTTTATTATTTTTTTATGAATAATGGCCTTCTAACTTAAATAACTTCATTTTTATTTTTACAGTTAGTTTTAATAGTTAAAATATTTTTCAAAGTTTTAATTTTTCAAGACCCCCCCCCCCCCCCCGAAAAACACCGTATATATGGTGAATCGTGTGACGTGTGTGTTATCACTCCTGAAAAATTACTACAGGATCGGCTATCAGCTGATCAACTGCCGCCATTTTGGATTCCGTTGTTCGAAGTATTTTCCCTAGAAGTAGCATTACTATTTTTTTGTGCAGTAGTTTTTGAATATTTTCAATAATAGAGATAAATTAATCTTCTTCTTTCGTATGGTGGGGGGTCAGAGGGGGACATCTAGGTCTGCGAGCCAGTCTAGGGCCTCAAGCGTTGCCCTGTGGACCTCATCAATCCCGCCGGGGAATGAATGGAGCGGGCATTCGTTGACCACATGTTCGGTGGTCTGCACCGCACCGCATTCACACGTCGCCGACTCTTTAAGGCCCCATCTATGCATCATATGAGCACAACGACTATGGGAGCACCTTATCCTATTGATGGCAGTCCAGAGTTTGCGAGGCAATGAGAACCCAGGCTGTCTCTCAGTGGGGTCTTGCACGAGATGGGCGTTTTTGACGTTGGCTGATTGCCACTCAAGCTTCCACCTATCTTCTGGGGTGAGAGGTGTTCGAAGGAGTCTTTCTCCTTCCGTCCAGAAGGGTTTTCGAGACTTTAAGCGGCATGCCGGGTGAGAAACGACATCATCGTGCAAGGGTATTTCGCTTTTTTGCAGCGCCTTCTTGTATTCCCTCAGTGTTGCAATTTCTCGCCTGATATTTGGCGGGGTTATATTTGCAAGTACGGGGAGCCAAGGAAGAGGAGTCGATTTTAAGGTTCCGCTGATGGTTCGCATTGTGGCATTAAGCTGAACGTCGACCATGGAAGTGTGGGCGCTTCTGGCCCATACTGGAGCACAGTATTCAGCTGCTGAGAAAACCAGGGCAATGGATGCCGTTCTGAGCGTGTTGGCGTCGCATCCCCAGCTAGTACCAGCCAGCTTATTGACTAAGTTTAGTCTTGTCCTGGTTTTTTTGCCCACTGTTTCCATGTGTTTCCGGTAATTCAGGCTCCTGTCCAAAGTTACTCCAAGATAGCGGGGATGGGGGTCATGGTAAATATTTTTTCCATCAAACTGAACACAGAGTTTTGCGTTTGCTTGTGAATTACTGAGATGGAAAGCTGTCACAACTGTTTTCGACCCATTCGGCTTTAGTCGCCAATTGAGGAAAAATTCTTCCATAGCCTTGAGGTCAGAATTAAGGATCTCTTCTGCTGCATTGAGGGTTTTGGCTTGGACTGTGATGGCGAAGTCATCTGCGTAAGCAAATTTTCTGCCTTCAGTGTGAGGAAGATCTCGTGTATAGATGTTGAAGAGCGATGGGGCCAGCACTGAGCCTTGGGCAAGGCCATTATTCAGGTGCATTTTTTTGCTTTTTAGCCCTCCTAGAAAAACCCTGAAAGTACGGCCAGTTAGTAGTTGCTCAATAAGTCGTACTGTGTTGCCATCCTCTATGGTGTCGTAGAGCTTGACAAGGAGGCCTTTGTGCCACACCGTGTCGTAAGCCGCAGAGAGATCAATGAACGCTGCCGCAGTCTTAAGCCGTTACTGCGGAGTAGTTGGTGAGCAACAGCATTTGGGGACACTTTGGGGGTTGTCTTAATTGGCTGATTTGCAGCTCCGAGTCGCCTGAGTGTTTGCCACGCTTTTCTGCTCGAGTGTTCGAAACTCATTTCTTCCATTAGTTCGTTCCACCTGTTCATGCGCCCGTCATCCAGAGACTGGAGAAGATCAGAAGCAGTGTCTGGGTCGTTGTTCCTTTAGATAAATTAATAAGAGATACCTTTATTTTTTAAACATTATTTAGGCCTAAATAATGTTTCAATAAACACAACAACTAAACCTCTATAAACAGTTTGTAAACAAACGAATAAATTAATACGATGGCGTGTGATATATTATTTATTTATTTATTTATCTATATAAGGTATGTTTGCATCACATTATTCGATGCCTGTCTCACTAGGGTATACCTGTTTTGAGACAGGCGTAGAGGTACATAAATGAGTATCATACATAAGAATATTTAGGGTGAGATACATACTGATTTATACAATTCAAACAGAAATATGATTTAAATTGAGGGTTAATACCATAAAGAGAGCATTATATAGGTGAAAAAAGAGATGAATAAAGTAGTAAAGTAGTAAATCCTGTCGAATCTATCATACATTCCCATACAATGATTTTACGGTGACGTCACCACTAAAATTTCAATAATGCCAACTTGACGGTGTGTTTTTACGAACCGATTAAAAATGAACTTTTTAATATTTTTTTAAAAAACTCTGCGTTTTATATTATTAAATAAAACTTATACATTCAGAATCAGCGTTTATTGGTCTCTATGAACATATTTGACATATTCATAATCGACAACCATTCAACATATTCGACGACCTCCGTAGTCCAGTGGGTAAGACTCTTGACTCACAATCCGGAGGTCGCGGGTTCGAACCCGGCATGCGCAAATAAATTTTATTTGATTAATTTGTGTTATTTCACAATTAATTCATTTAAAATAATATATAGTATATTTGCGGCATGTTCCAGAGTGGAAGATACTATCAGTATCGCCCTGGTGTAAGACCACCATTCAGAATTGAAACGTTGCTTGAAAATGGCTTTAGCCGTGTTTGGTGACCAGATCTGAATAGCCAGGTACTTCCCAACCTTCCTGTTCCTCACATCCTTCCTCTCCCCACTACCTTCAGCCTCACAACATACCCCAATTGGGGATGCCATAGTCTCACTGGCTCCAGACGGGAGCAGTTGAGATTCTTGTGCGGTATTCACTGTAAAAAAAAAAAAAAATATTTTTTTAAAGGCATAATATTTTTCACTGGATTTCCTTATTATAATGTTCAACGTCCATATATGACTAAATCCAATGTAATAAACTTATTCTTGTAAATTATAATAATAATAATATATATATTATAAAATTTGATTTTGTTAAAATCAGCACCATTACCAATACGCTTCTAAAAGCAGGTACAGAAGGCATAAAATGTACGGGGTGCACTTCATAACATCTGTCAAAACGTCAAACCAAAAGATAAGTTCGCAGAGAACAAATAATAAATCTAGTGAATGTTAAATGTCAGATTCAAAAATTCGCCTGAAATCAAAATGTTGCCACATAAAAAAATAAATCAGTGTGGAATTTTACAAAATTAATTTGATATTATCGGAGCCGGAAAAGTTTCATGTAGTACCAAATAACGGATTTATGTATATAAAAAAAATGTTAATTTCTTAAAAAAATCAGTAACATTTTTGGAATATTAGTAAAAAAATCTATCCACACGATTTTTTTCCAAATCATTATAAAATCGATGCATGTGACCTATTCAGTTGCGATGCGCGGGAAACGGTAGCGTGGTGCGACCGACAGTGGCGAGTACGCAGCCAGTTTTATACCAGCCGAGTGGACAGGCGAGTCAGTGCGGGGAAGTGCGGGGGTGGGCACTCGGCCCAGTAAGTAGAACAGTGACTGTCTCTTGTCTTGCCCATCTACTCGGTGCATGTGATCCGGGCTTCAGGACTGTACCAAGGAGTCACCCATGCTTTCCATTTTCATACAAATGGCGCCTCGTGGCATTATAAAAATAATGTTGTTTAATAAACAAACCATCAGCCAAACGGAATAATAATTAGAGAACGATCTCCAAACGCCATTTATTTATTGTCTTTATTTTGTGCATTTCAAAATAGACTCCCTAGTTCTGATTTTCGGATAATATCAATATTAGTAGCGTGGATAGATACAAACTCGATCGTATGGCTAATTCATTCACGTCCATTATCATACTGAATTTAAGAGAAAACGCGAGCGCCGAGACATTTGAGTAATAGCTATATCATAAAACTGTTGCTGTCACTCGACCTCGGCTCTCCTTCGCCCAACCTCCGACTTCTCGACGCTGAATTCCTTAGGGTCGTCGGGCATTTCCCCCCAATCTCCCAATTACTTTTCTTTAAGGCACCACCGAGGAACCGGCTAAGGGGCGCGGAAGCGGAGTGTGGTTTACGGCTAGATCCAATCATGCGCATTCTTGCTGGGACTGTCAATCGATTGGAGAGGAATCCCACCCTTTTTCCAGCGCTATACCACCTTTATTATTTATGTACTCTGTCTTCCTCCCTACAGGTGCTTACAGGATACGCTGGATGCAATCACCCAGCGATTGCCTCCTCGTGGACTATCACCAATCTGTCCCATTGTCTTGTCTATAATCATACTAACACTTATTGTATCTGGATTTCCCGCTAAGCACTTGCATACTGCTTACTAACAACGTATGCAGAGACACCGGAGGTCTAGATTCGTTCAAAATGAAATGTAGATTCTTTCATTCAGAAAAAAATTGAGTCCTTGCTAGAGCCTTGAAGGAGTAACCACCTGTTTTTTTTTTTTTTTTACATGAGCTCCACACAGGAGGTCCTGAGGAAAATAATTTCCCACAGGGCCTATGTCATCTTTGAGGATGCTGTGTGGAGGGTTTTTTTTAAGGAAAGGAAGCAGAGGAGAGTTCTGGGAAGGAAAAGGGTTTAAGGCGTGGGTAGGAATCTGGGGTTCAGTATGTCCTGGTCATCCGCCTCCAAGACCTAGACAAACCTCACCCCATGAACCCGGGCACCCCTGCTAAATCACCAAACGTAGCGAACCACTTGGGGTGACCTATGGCAGAGTTACTTATATCAGGGCGGGTAAGTGGTGGATAACCTCCAATGTTGCTGTTACCCCCCCCCCACCACCCCCCTCGAAAACTGAGAAAAATGGACAACTGCACCTCGAGCTAAATAAAATCATCTTTAAAATCGAGATTCCTAACTCCTATAGTGTAACTTATTAAAAAAATCTAAACGAGCATCATTTGCTGCATGGCACGCAAAAATCGAAACGAATATCAATTGCTGGCATGTCCCGAACATATAATATAAAATATTTTATGCGTCGAAAACTTGCGACTCAACATTTTGACTCATCATTTTGACTCATCCCCACGCTGCTGAGACTACGACCTCAACATTTTTCTACGTCCTGTTCCTATTGCGTGAAGTGATAGAACAAAGCGGAACCATGAAAGGCAGAAAACGCAGACAAAACCGTGCAGAGAGTATTGAAGAAATCAACTTTCAACTGTCAACTGTCAACTTTCTGTTGAATCGATTTTCTAACTTCCAACGCAAGATACCATCATAAAATATGTCGATTTTGGTCGTAACTCGTGTGCCTAATAGGTATAAGCTTGTGCCTAATCCACTTGACTCCTAAGTAAGCCTACTTATCATAGATGTTAATCTGATTAAAATCAGCTAGCATTAAATTGTTTTGGTAATGTCGGACATCGAGATCGCCAACGAAAATTACTATTAACCTAATTATGTACATTTAAATTCTTTGTATGAAAAACAAAAGAAATGATTGCAAGCACTCCTATAGAAGACCTAGAAATTATTTCCCCATGAAAAAAGTCAATTTCCTATTGACTTTTTTTACACTAGCTCCACACCAGGAGACCTTGAGGGAAATAATTTCTCTCAGGGCCTATATCATCTTAGGGGATGCTGTGAGGAGGGTTTTATTGAGGAAAAAAGAAGAGGGACTTCTGGAAAGGAAATAAGTATGACGGGTGGGTAGGAATTTGGGGGTTCAGGCGTAACGGACGTATATGAATCCATCCCTCCAACCGCGGTCCAAGGTGATGGGTCGAGAGATTCCGGCTGAATAGGATAAAAGACCTCCCCCAATCACTCTCTATCGATCCTGCCCACCACGTGGCAGGCAGGCAGACCTGGACCCACTTCACCCCGTGAACCCGGGGTTATAAGTCACCAAACGTAGGGAACCACTTTTAATACATGCACAATATCTATGCTTTGCTTTGGTGTTCTACAGGTTGGCGCAAAACGACCTTCATAGTTTGAATTCGAAGTAAATTATAATCATTTTTATTAAGTACAGTATACAAATAAGGATTTTAATTGACCCAAATATCCCGAAAATAGTGAGCATTTTTGGCTTCGTACATATTTTTAAATGATTTTTTTTTTTTTTTTTTACATTTACTCCACACAGGAGGCTCTGAGGAAAATAACTTCTCTCAGGGCCTATGTCATCTTTGAAGATGCTGTGTGGAGGGTCTTTTTGAGGAAAGGAAGGAGTGAACACGGGTCTTGAAGAGACCCACGTTGTAGAAGGGAGGAAACACAGAGGCCGGCAATCGTTCCACAGCCGAGCCGTTGAACTCAAGAACGAGTCATAGAAACGACCCGTTCTCATGTGACTAATGTCAACCGTGTACAAATGTTGGGCGCGTGTTTGGCGTGTTTCCCGACTATGCACCGGTGTCGAGGGGATCAATGACGCTAGTTCCTCGGAGCATCTTCCATTGTAATACCGGTAGAACAAGGACAGCATTCCCACCTGACGCCTATGCTCTAAAGATTGCAGTCCGTCTGTTAAGATAGGAGAATCTATTAAACGGACCGCCCGTTTCTGCACAGAGTCAAGAGTTTTTTTAGGTATTTTGGAGCTCCAGACCAGAGGTGGCTGCCAAATTCAACCGTGGGGCGCACTTATAATACCGTACAAGAGTCAACTGCTCCAAATCTTCTGGAGCCAGCGAGACCATAGCATCCCTAATAGGGTATTTTCACAGTTTTTTTTTTTATTATTGAAAAAAATTAAGTGAAAAATTACGATAATAACGGAATTTTTGTTTTATTTTAAGACGACGAATAAATTTTCTATAACGTTTTAAAATACGCCTTTTTAAAATGCCGCCAAAACGATGTTTTCGCGCCCTGTGGTTGCCCAATGGCTCCGTGACGTCACCGCCGCCGAACATCTTGTGGTCAGTTCGTAAGTTGCAGTTGGTGTTATTTATTTACTTCCAGTTTTCTCGAATTACATCGTTATGTTTATCCTACATCTTCCCACTTGCGAAACATATATAGTTTGGTACACACGTATACAAAAACTATAAGAAAAACCCAAAATGAGATGTTTAAACGACCCTTTCTAAAGCGATAAAAATGTCGACCCTATACAAATGTTGCGAGTGCGTTTAATGTGTTTGACACCAGTGCCGAGGGGATCAATGACGCTAGTTCCTCGGAACATCATCTATTAAAATACCGGTAGAACAAGGACACCATTCCCACCTGAAGGCTTTGCGCTAAACATTGCAATCCGTTTTTTTTTTAATATGAATACCGCAGAGTCCCAACTGCTCCCGCCTGGAGCCAGTGGGACTATGGCATCCCCAATCGGGGTATGTTGTGAGGCTGAAGGCAGTGGGGAGGGGAAGGAGATATGCAAGAGGAAGGTGGGGAAGTACCTGGCTATTCAGATCTGGTCACCAAACACGGCAGAAGCCATTTCAAGCAACGTTCCAATTCTGAATGGTGGTCTTACACCAGGGCGATACTGAGAGTATCTTCCACTCTGGAACGTGCCGCAAGTATACTATATATTATTTTAAATGAATAAATTGTGAAATACACAAATTGATCAAATAAAATTTATTTGATCCCGCGACCTTCGGAATGCTAATCAAGCACCTTACCGCTGCACTACGCCGGCCGTCTTTGTCCAAACGAAGAGTTACACTTTGGTATATTAAGCATGTCTGTTTGTTTGGCTCTGGTTTTATGAGCATGTAAGGTGTCGTCTGCCTCTGAATCATTTTTGAGGTGATGTACTAGAATGTTTTTGGCATAGATTTTCTGTATACGTGAAACATCTACACAATAATGACGGCCTCCGTGGTCGAGGGGTAAGACTCTCGACGAGCAATCCCGGCGTGAACAAGTATATTTGTATGTAAATAGTAATATATGTTTAATGTAGGTATATACATTTAAAAAAAAGAAAGACAAACATTCCCGAGTTACGAATAACCCAACACTATTTGAAAATCTCCTACTACCACCACAGAAAGCCGAAAATGTTGCTTGTGTTATGATGGAGGACCTAGCCAGCCTAGGAATCGAACACGCGACGCTTGGTGGGACCCAAACGCAGTGCTAACTCAGCCACTGATCGGTCTTTGATAAGTTGTATTGCATTTAACAATTTATTCGTTTACGGCACGTTCCAGAGCGAAAAAATACTCTCAGTATCGCGCTGGTGTAAGACCACCATTCCGAATTGAAATGTTCTGAAATGGCTTTATCCGTGATTAGTGACCAGATTTGAAAAGCCAGGTACTTCCCCACCTTCCTCCTCTGCATCTCCTTTCCTCCCCACTACCTTCAACCTCACAACATACCCCAATTGGGGAAGCCCTAGTCTAACTGGCTCCAGATGGTTGGGAGCAGTTGGGACGTTTATTTCAATATTCACTTAAAATAAGGGATATACTTGTAAAATGGTTAAAATTTTAATCATCTTATGGCAGGGAAGTATGGTTACGAAATGTCACTTGCTGTTTTGTTCAATATAATTTAAAAGGACCAGAATTAACTCTATGTTGTTAAAATATAATACAACGGATATAATATGAGAGTTTGTGCACACAAAATATTTTTATTACAGTATCGTCTTAAAACCCTGAAATTCAGGCTTAGAAAATTACTGTTCCCATTCTAATTGTAGCGTCTATTTTAGGCAAGTTGTCGGATTACGCCCTTAAAAAACCGTTTTCAGACATTACAGCTGAACAATATTATATAAAATTGTAGGAACATAACACGGGCATCTTAAGAATGAAAAAAAAACGTCAATAACCGCCAACAAGTCGAGAATGTTTAAACTTTTGATAGTAACGCGGTGATAAACTTCTGAACGTTGACGGGCGTGACGTCATGATTCGCTCAACCAATCATGGGCCGTTTACCGTTAAAGGCCGTCAGGCCTATTTTGAAATCAATAATTATGAATGAAAATATTAAAATTAAACTTTTTTAATGCGATAATCGTCATTAGAAAAATAATCTTTAAATCATCCACATATTTTTAGCGGTATCCCTAGTTTGTGAAAATACCCTATTGGGGTATTTATTATTTATTTATTTTATTTATTTATTATTTTTTTTTTTTTAAATAAAACATACAACGAAGTTGCATTCCCATGAGTTATCAAAACTCATTAAGGAATCGCCAATTGGTACATTTGAAAAGATAAACCCAACCCAACCCAATATGCAGACACAATAAATAAAGAAAAAATTTACAAAACATTTTACAGAAGCAACATACAGACACAAACATATGAAGAATCACTTTACAAATATTTCACAGAAACATATCTTATAAGATTTTATGAATAATATTATAACCACTCATTTGATTTATGTACTGTTGGTGTCACAAAGTTAAAATCAAGTATCCTCCATGATGGACTATAGAAATGCATAAAAAACAAATCAGGAAAAATACAATAAAAGGTACATGCTCAAAAATACACAGACCTAATACAAGATGTTTACATAAAAAATACATGATAAGATTTAAAAAAATTATTATTATTATTAATTATTTATATTTGACATAATATCTAACATTTTTAAATACAATTCAGCAATGTCGCCCTCACTGGGTATCTCACCTGTGCTGAGGCCTCCATTTTATAAAACAAAAATTTATACTTAATACATTAAAAATAATATAAAAATAATGCTGCATAAAAAAAAGCTAAAATTTAAAAAGCTAAAATTTATAATTTATAATTATAGGTAAAATGTATCTTTTATGATGTGTTGTATATTTGTTTGTTTTTTTTTTGTTTTTTTGTTTTTTTTTTGTTTCGTGTATGTGTTTTATTCTAATTATGAAATGAGATTTAGGTAATATTGTCTTTTTTGTTCTTTAATCCATTTTTTAATATTGAGAATGAATTTATTTTTGTTTTCTTATGTTTTATTTTCAAGGGTAAGACTGTTGAATGCTTTTATAGCATGATATTTATAGTGCGTTTGTCCAAAGCTTGTATTCACTGTTGGAGTTTTTATGTTATTTTTGTACGATTGTCTTACTGGTCTGTTAGTGATATTTTGAGATTGTTGAAATTTGTTTTTTTGGTCAAAAATGTACTTTAATAGAGTTTTAATGTATAATTGGCGTATATCTAGTACGTCACAACTGTTGAATATTTGGTCTGTATCAGTTAGTCTATGTTTTTTAAGTATTTCCTTTAAGATAGTTTTCTGTGCGATTTCTAAGTGATCGATAGTTGAGTTTGTTGCTCCTCCCCAGACAATTATTCCATATTCTATTATTGATTGACAAAGTGCAAAATATATTGTTTTCATTTGTTTTATTTTATATATGCTCCTTGTGTTTAGGAAAATGTGTATTGTTTTGAGGAGTTTATTTGTGATTTGTTTTATATGATGTGTCCATCTTAGGTTACGGTCAATTACAATTCCTAGATACTTTATTTGTTCTGTTTTTTCTAGAGAAGGGCAATTGCAGATGTTGTTATTTAAACATTCGTGTATTTTTATGGTGTTTGTGGTGTTTTTTGGTTGTCCCTGCTGTTTATACTGTACATTGTACATTTTATTTTCGATATGTTTATTGTAAGCATGTTTGAGTCTAGCCATGTTTTCACTCGCGTGATTCATAAATTTGCTATGTTAAATACATTATTCCAATCCTTAGATTTAAAGAGTAAAACTGTGTCGTCTGCATAATTAACTATTTCACCGTTTATTTCCATGCTGCAAAGTTCATTTATGTAAATAGTGAAAAGAACGGGCCCTAGTATGCTTCCTTGTGGAACTCCGTATGTAATCGGAAGTGGATTGCTAATATGGTTGTTAGTTTTGACTTGTTGTGTTCTATTACTCATTTAACTTTTTAGTAGTTGGAGTTCCTTGTCTTTGATAACCATGTTTTCTAATTTTTTAAAAAGCGTATTGTGGCAGATTGAATCAAAGGCTTCAGCTAACTAGATTTATCGTTATGCATTTGTATCCTTGATCTAAGTTGCTGTGTATGTAATCTATGGACTCTATGGTACATGCCAAAGCTTCTTTTGTGCCTCTTTTTTCTCTAAATCATATTGTTTATCAGAGATTAATTTGTTTTCTTCCGGGTATTTTATGATTTGGTTTTATAAGATTTTTTCGAAAATCTTTGATAGCGAGTTTAATAATGTGATTGGTCTATAGTTAGTTATTTCCATTTTGTCTCCGTATTTATAAATAGGGATCGCCAGTCCTTTTTTAAGAGAACTCGGAAAGCAGGTGTGTGTTATACTAAGGTTGATTAAGAGCCAAGGATTTTAGTTCGTTGCCGGGTTTACACCCTTCCAGGGAATCTTATTGAAAAAGATATGAAATTCTAAAGTTCTGTACAAGATTTCAGAGATCTAATAAAAACAACACGTTTCTTTACTAAATTTAGACATTCTCCTGTGAGAACAAACTCTTTTCATTACTGTTATGATAGTTATAATAACGTTCAAAAGCACCTACAGTATCTACTGCCGTGATCGTCAAACTGCGGCCCGCGGCGGGTATTTGTGCGGCCCGCACAAATACGTGCCGCTTTCTTTTTAAATACATATATATTTTTTCATGTACAATTATATTATTATTGTGTAATTTGTAAATTTAATACTTATGTAAAAGCCCCGTAAAAGGGCGTAAATAAATAAATATTATCCAGCTTTTTTTCAAATATGTTGTGTACCTTATGATCTTAAAACGATAATTTTAATTGATTAACATTTGATTTTAAAACGCTCAGCTGATTTTTGACCCAATCCTAAGTCGATTATATACGCGCGTAATGTACTTTTTTCAACGTGGGCGTTGAAGACACAGAGAAAATTAGATAGCATTGAGATGCCACAGTAAAGGCGTGGGCAGGTAAAAAAAATATGGTCTAAAAAAGACAAAAAAAATCACGTACTAATAAAGCAAATCACGTACTAATAAAGCAATGTAAACATAAATATTGGTTAATTTTTGTTATTGTATGTATTGTAATCCACCTGCCTCTACACAGGTAGATATATCCTAGTGAAACAGGCATCGAAAAACCAACACTCTAGTAACTAGTAAAAACAAGATATGTTCCACTTGCGATCCTAAAAAGAAACGTAAAGCAGCGTACATATTATGTTCGTATGTAAAAATCCGATTTGCATTGAATGCATTAAAAAAACATGCTTTGATTATCGCCGCAACTTGTAAAAGTTTGTGGGTTGTGATTTTCTAATAATCGTGCCTTATTTGTGTCATGTTTTATGTTTAGATTACATATATTATATAATGAACTGATCGCAAATAAGTAAAACTACAAAGTTATAGTGATTATTCTCACTCTGATCTCAGATTTTCAAAGTTCCTAGATTTTTTCCTAAAATTAGTATATTAGATAAGTGTTGAGTTTTTATAAGTTAATATATACTTTTATAACTTTTTATGAATAAAAATACAGATTTGACTTTTATTTATTGTAAAAATTTAATATATGATTATCAAACATGGAAAATATGCAAGTGGTCTCCAGGACCAACGCCAGGTGGTATAGGGTTATTTTAAAAATAATCATATTTTAGTTTTTATTTTTGTGAGTTGTTTCGGCTTACATGGCCACTTTTGCAACAGAAAAGTACATCAGGTAGCGAAGGGTTAATTTAAAACTACTTATTCACATTTTAATTTTTATTTTGTGAGTTGTTTCGCCTTACAAGGCCATTTTCAAACCGTGGTTAAATCACTTTGAGACGATTTATTTATAGGATTCTAAATTTCAATTTTTTGAAGGTGTCTAAATCAGGGCTGGGCAAAATACATGCTTTTCTGTAATTAAAATACAAATTACAAAATACTTTTTCGCATGTATTTAAAATACGAAATACAAAATACTTCCAAGTTGTGTATTTGAAATACAAAATACAGTATTTTAACCATTTTTAAATTTCAAATACAAAATACAAATTACAAAATACATTTGGTTTTGGTATAACCTTTGGTTGCAATAAATTGTCGTAAGTGCCCATATCTAAGGGTGCGTTTCCATAGAAGCAAAGCTGAGGAGAGTGAAACAAAGACGAACTTAAATTGACTAATCATATTGCTCAGGAGACATATCCCATCTCCGCTCCACTTGTAAAATTTTGTGGTATAGGACTTAGGTGTTAGATTATAATAATAATTATCATAATAACACTAGCTGGTTCCCGGCATGCGTTGTGATGACATATACAAAGAAATAAATTGTTTCTCCCTACATGTCCTTTCCCGTGCGTCCCCGTTCCCCTACCGCATCCCTTTCCCCTCTTGCATTTCCCTTCCACCTTCCCTACCCTCTCCCGCTCCCCCATCCCGAAAACCCCCTCCCGCGTTCCATATATTTAGTCCCAGTACATTCAGTTTCAAAAAACTCGCGTGCCAGCTATTACAATTTTTTTATTCAAATTTTCATTGTTCACATGTTACAAATATTCATTTTTCTATATTATAAGAACAATCAATCAAATCTGGTACCTAACATAGGTACCTATTTAAACATCTATAATTTTAAAAATCCATTGACAATTCTTTTGTAACAAAAAAACAGCTGCCTGCTAAATTCAAATTCATCAAACGCGCGAACTGTCAAACGTGCAAAGTCAAAATAGTCGTTAAGTTTTCTGAAATTATCCAATTTTCTGCGTAATTTTCTTAATTTTTCTTTCCGTAAGAACCTTCTTTAAAGTATAAGAAAACTTAAAAAAAAATTAATGAAATAGGTAAAGTCATTCTGAAGTTATGGCGTGACCAAGGGAAACAAGGATTCATTTTTATATATAAATGGATGACATTTATAAAGCGCAGTTTTGTGTTATTTCACTTCAAGTGCGCTCTACAGTAATTAACTTAAAAATAATCTAGTAATCGGTCAAATTATTCCTTTAGTTCTCGATCTAATACTATGATACAAAAATGTACAAGACAAAGCAATGACAAGTGTAATATAATATGATACAAAATGTACAAAACAGTGCTATTATAGCACAGGACGATAATAATAACTAGCATGACGTTAAAAAAATGTACAGAACATTATAAAGCAATGATAAGGGGGCATACATTAATTACGTGAGCAGTTTTTCTTCCAAACTAGACTCCTTACGCCCCTTGGTGAGATAAATTTGGGCCACTTCGTTTATTCTTTTCAAGTAACGTGAGATTTTGCTGGACCCCCCCCCCGTTTTGAGCTTACTGTATGCCCCCTAAGAGAACTACAAATAATCATTCGTAAGAGTGCTATAGTAAAGGACAATAGTAAGTACAGGATTCTACGTTTTTAGTCATGTTCTATGTGTGTTTATTTTTCATTATCATTATTAAGATCGCTAAATGGATTTGAAAATTTATTTTGAAGCCATAAGTATTTGAAATACAAATTACAAAATACCTCAGCGGCAGGTAATTGAAATACCAATTACAAAATACATTTTTAGGAAGTAATTGAAATACAAATACAAAATACGTATTTGTATTTCAAATACGTATTTCAATTACAAGTATTTCAAATACTGCCCAGCCCTGGTCTAAATTGATTTATTAGGTACCTGTTAAACCAATTTGCTGAGAAAATAATTGAGACAGAAGATACTCTATTATTACTTAAGGGCCCGCAACCCGGATTTGTACCGATTTATTACATATTTCCCTTAAACACGGTAAGTTTTAAAGCTCTTAAAAAAATATATGTTATTCTTGAAGATAATATCTAGACTTTACCCGCGCCGAAACGCAAATTATATAAAATTCCCTCGATAGAAAAAATCGCAAAGTATGCGCCAAAATTATTATTAACACGTTTGTTTCAGTTATTTTACAAGTTTAATATGTATGAAAAAATTCACAGTGTTTCTTTAAATGCTGTTTAAGATAATGCTCGCGAGATTTTTGCTCTACTTTAAACGGGTCGTGTTTTATTAAACATTTTCGCAATTTTCGCATCGATTTTGTTGCTGCAAAAGTTAGCGCTCTCCTCTAACATTCGTAATTTCGTATCTCTCCATCTTCTTCTTTTCGGGCCCGGTTGCAGAGCCTTAAGTACTTCGAAATCGAAACCTGTTTTCCCCGCACTAAATGTAAATGTTTTCTTAATTGTTTAATAATTACGTTACTGCTATGACTTCTTTGTAGGTTATATTGTTTAGGTTCTGTAAACATAGTAAGGAGTGGGGAATAAATAATTTTCCTTATTTTATTAATTTTAGTGTTACATTGATCCATTCGTTCGTTTATTGATTTCTAATAATTAGAACAATTATTGTTCAAGCAAATTTAGTCTAAGACCCTTTCTTTCTATATGTAATGGTTTAGGCTTGTTGTTTTTGTTGGGATTAAGAGATGTTCTGTGAATTTTGTGAAATTCTAAACGCAAAATGCGAAAAAAACACAAAATTATCGAAGCAAACCTGTGGTTATATTGGAAAAACTACTTTAAGTTACTTTGAAGAAACCATTTTTTTCGAAATATGTTGATATTTTTGATTAAATCGGTGGTGTACACAAAGTAATTTGTTTTCATTTAATTAAAATGACGCAACAACGTAAATTTTCGATTGTTGAATAATAATGTATTATTATTTCATTATTATTATTCCCATTTCTAAATACATTGGCGGTACTCCCTGTGGGATTCAAACATAATTAGCAAATAATTTACAAATAATGCGCACGAAATTCATATACTATGTAGGTATAATAAAACGGTTAATAATATTTTGAAAGACGGTACATCAACATTATTCGAAAAATTTGCGGCAAATATCATAATGCTGCGGGCAGAGACATCTGCAGGTATCTGTAGAAGTTATCTGTCGTTGAAAGCTTTTCAAAAGAGGTTTGCATCTTTACTAAAATGTTTAAGAATTTTTGCTATGTGGTTTCACATATTGACCATAGATGACCGAAACATAACGTGTTTTCTCATTTCAAATAAAATCGGAGAATTTCAAACAGAACGAACTTCCAACCATTTTTTTTATCCCTGACGGGTTTTCATGATATTTATATACCCTTTAAAACTTATTGTATGTAGGTATTTCGTCACCTCATTTGGAAAGGGTTCTTTCTAACTTCATTTTACCTTGTTCTGAGAAATGAAGTGTTAAAGTTTGCAAACTCGATTTCTCGTAATCTATTTACCAATAATTTCCAATAATTAAAAACGATCAACTGTCAGATACAAATAGAGAGTGTAAGTGATGTTGGAACCACGTAAAATAAATGAAGATTGATTTTAGAATCTTTTCATTTGAAGGAAGTTTAGAGGGGGAAGGTGTTGAAAAAGAGGACGGCATCATTGTTGGACCTGGGGGGGAAAGGCGAGGAAGATGGAGAGGTAACGCGGGAAGGGAAGAGGAGGCGAAAGGGGGCGTTCAAGTA
This sequence comes from Limnephilus rhombicus, assembly GCA_929108145.2. Classification (NCBI taxonomy): domain Eukaryota; kingdom Metazoa; phylum Arthropoda; class Insecta; order Trichoptera; family Limnephilidae; genus Limnephilus; species Limnephilus rhombicus. The sequence goes on from OV815271.1 coordinate 62,709,028, forward strand.
TTACGTAACGCAATTTTTGAAGAATTTTGACCCCCCCTCCCCCCCCACCTAACACGCCGTAACGTTTTCCCGTACCACCTCCCCGCCCCTAAACGTTACGTAACGCCCAAGTGACAATTTTTACCCGAAAGTCACCATTAAGTACTGGAAAGTCGCTTAAATACCTTTATTCTTGTTTTAATCGCGTTTGCACAGTGATATGTGGTGAGGTTTTAGACCAACCCCCCCCCCCCGCCCAAAATCACGTATATTTTTTTTAGTACAAAGTATTTTGAAATTTTCAGAATATTATCACGGAAAATAAACACACGTGATTTCTCATTATACTCCCCCCCCGTCGTGATATTTCGTCATTTTTTCCGACCCCCCCCCCCCTTTCGAGCCTCACGTGATTAATGGACGACCCCTTACATTCTTTGCGGATATCCGCATTTCTCACACGATCATACATTGTTTTACCACACATACGTCTCAGGGATCTCATTTCAACAGCATTCAGTTTACTTTCATCCTTCCTCTGCCAGTTCCATGCCTCATTGCCATACATCAGGGTAGGTACCAGGACTCCATTGTGGACTGCTAGCTTCGCTTCTTTTGACAGAAAAGAAGCGAAATTAAACTAAATAATAAAAAATTACTTGTGCACGTTGAGATTTAAACATTTTTAATCCAGCTTGCTAGTTGAACCTTATCCCTCGACCACGGAGGCCGTCAAAAAAAATATTAGATTCTTTAGACATGGGTCCACTACCTTTTGTTGTAAAGGGGCCAAATATTTAATGTGGGGATTAGTGCTGACTTCACTTAGGTCACATGTCATTACAGTATACCTGAGCAGGGGTGCCGGAGTTCAAGGGGTGAGGTACGTCCAAGTCTTGGCGGCGGATGCGTCTGCCCACCTTCTGCGAGGCGTGCCGGATCAAGAAAGACTGGTTGAGGAAGGCCTATTGACCTTTCCAGCCGGACTCTCACCCCTCACCGCCTCACCGTCGTGTATGCAGATGCGTGTTGAATCGCGAACTTTCCAGGAGATGGCGTAGATATCGTCGCCGGGCGTAGGTAGGTAGCTATGTACTCGGCGGCCCGTGCATACGTAGGTAAATCTAGTATGTTCGTTACGAAGCCAGTGGCGCTGCGATGGATTTTTCAAGAGGGCGACCATTGTGGCAGTTTTGTACATGGCGAAAAGTTATTCTGGTCGCCACAGAGGAATAAATTAAAGGACACATGACATAGACATCTGGCTACATTTAAAAAAAATTTAATTGAAAAGATATTAAAAAAAAACAAAATACTAAAACACAAAATTCATTCGTAGATAGTCAACAAAGTATACTGCGGGCAGATAAGTTATACAATATGACAACACACTCGACGCCTGAATTTCTTCTTATTTCGTCTCAATTATTTTTATTTCTTTCTTTCGCGTTTTTTCTAATTTTCTCATCTCTTTTTTTCACTTCTTTTTCTTTCATTCTAATTATCTATTTAAATTTAAATTTATAAATCATT